>CP139505.1:77956395-78556395 GCA_021014915.2 Artemisia tridentata subsp. tridentata
TATATACGTATATATATATATACGTATATATACGTGTATATATATATATATATATATATATAAAATATATATATATATATAATATATATATATATATATATATATACGTAGATATATATATACGTATTATATATATATATACGTATATATATATATACGTATTATATATATATATATATACGTATATATATATGTATATATATATATATATATACGTATATACGTATATATACGTATATATATATATACGTATATATATATATGTATATATATGTATATACGTATTATATATATATACGTATATATACGTATATACGTATATACGTATTATATATTATACACGTATATATATATGTATATATACGTATATATATATATACGTATATATATATATATATATATACGTATATATTATATAGTATATATATATACGTATATATACATATATATACGTATATATATATACGTATATATATATACGTATATATATATATACGTATATATATATATACGTATATATATATATTATATGTAATATATATATATATTACGTATATATATATATCGTATATAATATATATACGTATATATATATACGTATATATATATACGTATATATATATATACGTATATATATATATATATATATATATATACGTAATTATATACATCTATACGTATATATATATATACGTATATATATATACGTTATATATATATATTTATATATATATATACGTATATATATATATATATATATATATACACACCGTTCATACGCATCAATACTTTTAGGTTAAATTTCCGTACTTTTTGGTTAAATCTCGGTACTTGTACTATCCGAGATTTTAGGGTTTCAAATTTCGGTACTTAGCAAAACATGGTACCAAAACTCAATAGTTAAGTTCAAAACTTGACATTCAAATTCGGTAGTTCTAAGGATTTAATTTCGATAGTTTATATTAATAAAATATCGGTACTTTTAAGCTTACAAATTCGGTACTTTGATATCTCAAATTTTGGTACTTTGGGTTATACAAAATTTGGTACTTTTGCCACTCAAATTTCGGTACTTTGGGTTATGCAAAATTCGGTAATTTTGTATCTTAAGTTTCAGTACTTTCGGTTATACAATTTCGGTACTTTTAAGTTCGAAATTTTTGGTACTTTAGGGTTTATAAATCTCGGTACTCTTAGTTATACCAGCGAGATTGTTCATCATCCACGTCACCCTCCACTAACATCCTACGTGTCACCTACATTATACCACCGAGATTTCATCACCAAACCATCGAGATTGCTCATTATTACACTGAGATTTCAACAACATTATAACCGAGATTCATAACAACAAAACCACTGAGATTCTTCATCATTTCACCGAGATTTCAACAACATCACCACCAAGATTCATAATAACAAAACCACAAAGATTGTTCATCATTTCACCGAGATTTCAACAACATTACAACCGAGATTCATAACAATAAAACCACCGAGATTTATATATCATTTCCCCGAGATTTTCAACATCATTTCACCAAGATCATAACATCATTTCACCGAGATTTGAACAACCTTTCACAGAGATTTTAACATCATTTAACTGAGATTCATAACATTATATCACCGAGATTATCCACTGAATTTCAGAACCAAGATTACAAAAACAACCTAATCCAGGATAACACAAATGCATTATAATAGTTCCCATGATCTAGGTGATCATGGTTAGTCCTCTCTTGGACGTGATAGAGTATTAAGATTATACCTGGAGGGGTATGTTCGTCATTTACATCCAACCCTATAAAAACCATCTTCATTCATTATTCAATTTTCATTCATCATTCCCTCCTTCTTCCCAGTTCTCCTTCTTCAATCCACCATTGACCACCAACTTCCTCACCATTCACCACCGCCTTCCCCACCATTCACCACCACCTTCCCCACTGTTTACCGCTGTTTTACAACTACCTTCACCATCGTTAACAACCGTTCACCACTGTTCCCCGACCAAGATGTAACCATATTCATTATTCAATTTGAAAGTAAGGTTTTTTATTTGTAGTTAACTGTTACTGTCAATTAATATGGATATATTGATCTTTATTTGCCTGTAAATGATGTTTATTGATTTGTTTTGAATAATTTGTTCTGTTTTTGAGTTTTGATTTATTTTGAATATGTGTTTGAGAGAAAACTAGATTAAAAACATGTATATAAAACCTGCACGCCAGGTGTTTGATAAAATGTCTACATGATATTCTATAACTATGATGCACTAATTTTATATTGTGATGCGGCGGTTGTTCATTCTGATGAACTTGTTGCTAAAACTGTGATGCACTGGTATAAAAAATAATTTTTTTTGTTGTTATTGATCTAAATATGTTATATTCAAAGTGTCTAGATCTGAAAAAATAAAAATAATAATAATAAATACAAAATGTGTATAGTGAAGTTGCACATAGAATATCAGTTGTTATTGATCTAAACATGCTATATTCAATTGTCTTGGTCATTTTTTCAGTTGGAAAATGCTTGTATGTGTAAAATATTGATGCACTAAGTTTTTGCTTTTGACAAATATAGATCTAAAACCTTATTTACTACATTATAATTATTTATCTAGACGCACTATTGTTAAAATTAAGAAGTCGTAAGAACAACACCATTTGGATATAAATTTGCTTCCTTGTTATGAGTTTAATTGTAAGTTCTCTCCGTGTGAGGAGATGAAATCTGATGATCTGTTTATCTGCAGGATAGAAAAGTCTCACAACTTGAGCATGTATTCATTCGAGGTAGTAAAGTTATGTATGAAATAATTTTTTGATAAGAAATTTTGTCATTTGTCTTGTAATTTACACCAAGTACTGACAATTCTTATAGGTTTATGATCATACTAGACATGCTAAAGAATGCTCCTATGCTTAAGCGATTAGATGCTAGAGTTAAGGTACCCCCTAGTGCTTGCAGCTGATCCATGTTCTAATTTATAATATAGTATTTTACTGCATCACAGTTTCATTTCCAGTGTAACACTAATGTTTTATTTTAGTGCATCACATTGTTATGTCTAGTGCATCACAGTGTCATATCCGGTGCATCAAATTGTCTGAATTTACTGCATTACAGTTTTATATCCAATGCATCACATTGTTAATATATCATGTTTGTTTTATTATTATTTTTTTGTAGGTTGTATTTTGTAAGTCTGAAATGAAGGTTCAATGTACCTGTAATCGGTATGAGTCGTCTGGGCTTTTATGTCGTCACACATTCTATGTACGAGCTTTTTGAAGCTACTGTTGATTTTTTGGTACACGACTTGTGGTGTATGTGGAGAGAAGGGAGGCTACAACCCCAGGACCTGTAAACAGACATTTCCAGCAACCCAAGCAACAAGATCCGCCAAAAAAAGATGGGTTGAGAGAATCTACCCGCAAATTAATATTCTTTTATTTAATTTTTCCTTTTTTACAAATAAAACATTGATTCAATTGTAAATAAAGAAAGGTATAGCATACAGTTTTAATGGAAGATTATTTTAGTTACAATATCTTTTGTGTTCATTATTTGTTGTTATTGTTTAGTGCATTATTATGTAGTACATTTATAAATTGTGGCTCACCAGTTATATACATTCTGATACAGTAGATTTATACATATTGATGTAGCAAATTTATAACATTGTGATATAATAAATTTTAAACATTGTAATGCGGTGAATTTACATAATTGTGATGCAAATACTTTATACATTGTGATTCAGTAAATTTACATAATTGTGATGCAGGAGATTTTAACACTGTGATGCAGAAAATTTACATAATTGTGATGCAATAAATTTATATAATTATGATGCAGTAGATTTATACATTGATATGCAGTAAATCAAAGTAATAAATATTATACATTGTGATGCACTTATATACACATTATGATGCACTACTTGTATACAATTTGATGTACCAGTTGTATACACTGTGATGCATTAGTATTTTTAGTGCAACACTATTTGATTTAGTGCATCTATATTCATTCAGATATCAACATCAAATACATTATGATGCAGTAAAATTATAACATTGTGATGCAGTAGATTTATACATTGTGATGCAGTAAATTTACATCATTCTGCTACACCAGATTTTTACACTGTGATACACTTGATATACACATTTTGATGCTTCAGTTGTATACACTATAATGCACCAGTTGTATACATTGTGATGCACTATTATTTTCAGTGCAACACTATTTGTAATTTAGTGTATCTATTTTCATTCGGATATCAGTACTAATAAAAAGTACTTTGTGCTAAAAAAAACACTAATCATTAAGAAGTAAAGTACTTAGTATTAAACAAACAGTTATCAAAAGTATTAAAATCTTAAAACATCCAATAGAATTTAAACTAAAGTTGTTCGGTAATCAAAAGCACTCAATTTGTAGTCACCAAAAGTACACGCTCATTAATCTTTGCCAACAACTTTTGATGTACTTTCACATTATCATCTGTTAGAATTTTTGAACTCTTCGGTTGATTCTTCACGTATGCTTCTACTTCTTTAAATTGTTGTCCTCAGAGACTATTTTACATTACAGCTCAGCACCAACTGCATCACAGTATCAACCAAGCATACAAACACAGTTACGCATATATCTTTGCCATTTTCTTATTAAATCTGAAAAGAATGATCTTCGTTGTATACTTGACGTGCAACAGCTAGATTTGTTCTTTTCTCACATACGCCTTCCTTTACATGACAACTCAGCACCTAATGCATCACAATAAAAAATCAAGTGCATCATGCATACAATCAATACCTAATTTATCTTTATACATGACAAGTCAACACCTACTGCATTACAGTTCAAAATCAAATGCATCAGACATACAATCAACCAAAAAAAGATATTTACGCATATAAACGCGACCTATGCTTAACCTAATTCATCCTTATACATGACAACTCAGCTCCTACTGCATCACAGTAAAATATCAAGTGCATCATGCATACAATCAACCATACAAATACATTTACACATATAATTCAACATATAATTAACCTAAATTGGCTATAGTTACATTTGATACATTAGTATCTAATAAAATATTTTTTTTATAGAAGATAAAGAGATATGGGTCAACCTGGCCCGACCAAAGCCATTTTTTGCACCTCTAAGATCAACCCATGGTCATAGAGATTGACTTACGCTGTATACGGAGAGAGTGGTCTGGTTGTTTTCAATCCTACATCCACTGGTGCAGGTTCTAATGTTATAGTTACGGCTTCTAACTTTGAGCTAGTTTCAGAATTAGTTAAAGGAGCTGATACTGCTTCTACGACCGCCTTACTGCCACCAGTTGCCGATGGAATCGGGGACACGGGGGGTTTCAAACCTTCATATCTATTACATTAATATCAACAATAAGACGGTAACAAGGAGATAATGAGATAACATAGTGTAGAATATTTTTGCGTCTTTATGGTAGTGCACGTTTGTATTGCAACCATAAATAAACTAATATGGCTTACGCTGTGTACGGGGACAGTGGTCGTGTGGAAACTGGTTTAGACTCGGATGGCGTTTCAGTGGCAATGATTTCAGTTTCAGGAACAGGTGCAGGTTCTTTGGTAGCTTCAGGTTTCTGATAGCACTACAAACGTAAGTACTTATAGACATGTAAACAATAAGGTAATGAAAAATTAGAATGTTTTACAGTAGTTAGATGTAAACATAGATTTAATACAGCTTATGCTACGTAAACTAATATAAATGAAGAAAGTACGTACCTTGGGCTGTAAAGGTACAACACGTTTAGATGGTATTTTACTATTTTTGTTAAAAGGTCCTCAAAGGGGGTCAATGGTGCTGTTGTTTCGGCAACTACTTCCAGTACTTTACAATATGAGAGAGTTGGGTTTTTAGCCAAAAATGCAAGAAGTTCTGCCACCTGATAACAAGAGCTCAGTTGTATATGAAAAATAGAATGGAACGGCGTATTGTCACACTAGTTAACTTGTATACTCAAATTTTCAAAGTGCATGATTTGAAAATCATAGAACATGAACGATATGACTGTAGTGACATATATGTATAAAATAGAAGGTTGGTGGAAGGAAACCTGAAGATTTGATACAAGACCACCAAATAAAGTATCTTCCGTAGCGAGGGTAAGATTATGTGTTTCCTTGAAAGAATCTGTAGGACGCTCCATACCTCCAGGTTTGACTATCTGAAATTGCATTATAAAATCAGCATAAGCTTGTAAGTGTCTAGGTTACGAAGTAAGCAGATCAGGTTGTGTTGACCCAAACCTCTTTATGTCCGATTATTTTATACAAATTTGATTACAAAAACTACATTAGTAACAAAGTAATCTTTTTTTTTTTTACCTGTGAAAGAATAAAATTACCCAAATCGACCCATTCATTGATAAGTGAATTGAAATTTTCAACGCTAACTAGTTCTGATTCACAGTGTAAGGAATTCCACTAGCCGTAAGTGCTTCTTCAGCCTTCCTTTTCCAGCATAGGACTCCCCAGAACAAACTATATTTAGGAATTGAAATATAATCAGCTCAAGTTTCATTTCAATGCAGATATTAAGGTTACTAAATATTTTCAAGTGAAGGTTACAAAAAATTGACAGTCGAGATAAATGAACTCACTTCAATACAGCAGCAGGAAATCCAAACTTGTTTGTTCCCAAAGAAGTAACCAGAATAAAGTGTTTCGGTTTTGCAGCAGCAGCTATACATGTAAAATAAATACATCAATCCAACATATTTCTGATATAACCAATTGGCTTCAAGTTACAAAAATGTATATTAAAAGAGAGGTATAATAAGTGGGAGCGTTTTAAACCTTAGATATACATGCGTCAATGAGGTATTTTGTGGCTTGAAAGTCAATTCGGTAAGGTCCAGTGACATCAAATATCTACTTCTCACTCGCTCCAATGCAGTATATAACTGTTGAAGCACTGCCCATCATACTGTATAAAAGTAGTAAATAGACTGTTGAAGCACTAACCAAATTAAGTATACGTAAAAAGTTGATGTATTAACTTGATTTGTGATATAAATAATAATCCAATTATGGGAGTAAAAACACGGCTTCCCACGTTGAAAGCTCAAAATAAGTGCAGCTGTCAATTAGTAATTACCTCAACAACAAGATGCTGACACCATGAAACAGCAGATGTACCAGTAATGCTTTCGTCATCTGACCGAAATGTGCAGATAAGCCGGCTTGTATATGGATTTTCCGCAATTGAGCTGCATGGGATTGATGAAGACGGTGCTGCATTGTCCTGTTACAAAGGATCAGAATACCAGGTGATCAAACCTTGGAATGGGTCAAAAAGTATCACATATTATATGATTTTCACCTGATTAACAAAAACCTCCCAAAAGAGTGGTGCAACAATTGAAGTTTCCCAGTTATGTATATGTAATACATCAGGCTACTTTCCTGATTTCAGTATATAATCCAGTGATGCACGAGAAAAATAGGAAAATCTGTCAGCATAAAGTGAACAACAAATTAATACTATAACAAGATATCATGAGATTTTATCATCTAAATGATGATTGCGTTAATCATAAGTGGGTTACTACCGTTCAAAATCATTTGGGTAGCCATAAATCTTCTCCTTGTTGAAGAACAATGGGTAGTAAACAGACTGTATAAAAGTAACTCCTATGCCATTGACAACACTGTAACATAGTCATGGATAAATAAATTCACCCACTCTAAATCTTGTTCCTGTGCAATTGACCATCAAAATGTGAAACAAACTCTGCCTCAATTTCTCGTAAAGAATTGACTTTTTCAAGATTCAGGCTTGCATACCTGTTTAGAAAACAAATTATTCCCTAGTGCATCACTTCATTAAACCAGCTGCATTAATAGCACATTAAACTGTGATGCGGTAACAAATAAAAAGTGATGCAGTAACAAATAAAGAGTGATGTAGTAGGATACATATAGTAATGCCGTAAAATATAAACTATGATGCAGTAACAAATAAATAGTGATGTAGTAGAATAAAAACGGTAATGCACTGCACGCCTAACCTAATCTACACTTAAATGACACATACAAGAACCTACTGCATCACAACTTTACAAATATTGCATAAACCAATCAAACACATAGACAAACAATTTTCGACACTTAAAACACTTGTGCGCCTAACCTAATCTAGACTTATATGCCACATACATGAATTTACTGCATCACTGCATCATACCAACTGCATCAATCATTCAAACACACCAAACCCATTTCGACAATTTAAACACTACGCGTCTAACCTAATCTAGACTTATATGCCACATACAAGAACCTACTGCATCACTGCATTACACCAACTGCATCAATAAATCAAACACATACGCAACACTTTTCGACACTTAAAACACTACGCGCCTGGCCTAATCTAGACTTATATGATACATACAAGAACTAACTGCATCACTTCATTACAACTACTGCATCATGCATTCAAAGACATGCACAAACTTTTTTAAACACTTAAAACACTACACGCCTGAGCTAATCTAGACTTATATGACACATACAAGAACATACTGCATCACTTCTTTACAACTATTACATCATGCATTCAAACACACACACAAACTCTTTCAAACATTTAAAACACTACACGCTATACCTAATATACATTTAAATGTCACATACAACACCCTGCTGCATCACTGCATTACAACAACTGCATCAATCAAGTAAACACATACATAAAGACTTTTTGACACTTAAAACACTACGCGCCTAATCTAATCTAGACTTATATGACACACACAAGAACCTACTGCATCAGTTCTTTACAACTACTGCATTACTTCTTTACAACTCCTGCATCAATCATTCAAATACACTCACAGAAATGTTTCGACATCTAAAACACACTGCATGTTACCTAATCAAACAATATTTGCCACAATACATAAGCTACAACATCACTTCATTACAACTACTGCATCACATCCTTACCATAACTGCATCAGGCGTACACACATACACATTTCGACACCTAAAATGCTCTTCATGTAACATAAAATAGCATTATATTGCACAAACAAGTAACTACTGCATCACATTATTACGACAACTGCATCAAGAACACAAACACGCATAGACACTTTTTGACACCTAAAACGCACTTCACATAACGTAATCTAGCATGACATTGAACAAATAACTAACTACTGCATCACATCACTACTACAATTGCATCAAGCACACAAACATACACACACATTTTTAACACCTAAACGCTCTTCGCATAAAGTAATCTAGCATTATATTGCACAAACAAGTAACTATTGCATCACGTTATTACCACAACTGCATCAAGCACACAAACAGACACACATACACTTTTTGACACTTAAACGTTCTTCGCATAAAGTAATCTAGCATTATAATGCACAAATAAGTAACTACTGCATCACATCATTACCACAACTGCATCAAGCACACAAACACATACACTTTTCAACACCTAAAACACTCTCCGCGTAACCTAATCTAACATTATATTGCACAAACAAGTAACTACTGCATCACATTATTACCACAACTGCATCAAGCACACAAACACTTTTTGACACCTAAATGCTCTTCGCATAAAGTAATCTAGCATTATATTGCACAAATAAGTAACCACTGCATCACATCATTACCACAACTGCATCAAGCACACAAACACAAACACATACACTTTTTGACACCTAAAACACTCTCTACGTAACCTAATCAAACATTATATTGCACAAACAAGTAACTACTGCATCACATTATTACGACAACTGCATCAAGCACACAACCACACACAAAGATACTTTTTGACACTTAAAACGCTCTTCGCATTACATAATCTAGCAATATATTGCACAAACAAGTAACTACTGCATCACATCATTTACCACAACTGCATCAAGCATACAAACACACACAGACACTTTTCGACACCTAAAACGCTCTGCATGTAACCTAATCTAGCATTATATTGCACAAACAAGTAATTACTGCATCAAATAATTACTACAGCTGCATCAAACATACAAAATATAACCTAATGCATCATTTTTTATCATCAATATCATCAAAAAATAATAATATACTTATTTTAAATGTTTATTACTTTCAGAAACACCTTTTGTTGCCATAATAACCTACAACATCATAATTAAAATAAAAACCTACTGCATCATAATATTTAATACAAATGTATCAGCATTCAAAACAACTGCATCACAATGTAAATTTAGTGCATCACAGTTATAAAGTCTAGTTGAGACATTTTATCAAACACCTTGTATGCAACTTTCCTAAACACGTTTTGTATCAACTTTTTTCTATATTTTGTTCCTAAACTCTACTGCATCATAATAAATCTAATACCTTTTCTAATTTACTGAAGAAACAAAACACGATTTTAGTAAGAAAAAAATTATCAAAATGATTTAGTAACAAGTTTAGGGTTTGTAAATTAACTTACGAGTATGTTTAAATCGATTGAGATTCGTCTTCACCATAGGTATGATGCAGTAACAACCGGAATGAATTTAGTGCGTGTTTTTATTTGGTGAATTTTTGTGTGTGAGATTTGAGAGAAAAAAGTGTGAAATTTTGGGGGGGAAAATGATGTACAGATCTATTGTATCTCGTAGAAGGTGTTTTTTTTTTAGAAGATTAGTTTTTATTGATACATGTTTGCCCTTCAACTTTGCAGTATTTACAAAACAGCCACTCCGCTTTTTTAATCTTGCCACTCTAAATGATTGGTTGAGATGACTTCTCATCCTTCTCATTTTAAGCCCCTTCTCATTGTATCCCCACCCTATATATATATATATATATATATATATATATATATATATATATATATATATATATATAGTGTAACTTTATTTTCAGAACCCTATTAAGTGCGAGAACTGCGAGAACCGCTTTTTTACAACTAATAGTACATAATGTACATCATTTACATGCACCATGGCATTCTAGTAAATAAATGAAAGTTGTTTTCCTGGAAACATTGATGTAGGGGTAAACATGGTATTTAACTTTTATATACTTTCAATAACCGCATGCTCAAATTTTGGGATTTAACTTAACCATTCCACTAAAATCTTATCACAAAATAGATTGATATCAGCAACCCTAAAGTTCTCTCTCTACTAGGGGCGATTTATCTCAGCCGCCACCCTCTCCATCTTAATTCCGGCCAAATCAATCCATTGTATCGCCTCTCTACTCATGAATGAATCTCTGATTTGTTTCATTAGTATGCAATCGATCTTTGGTTTGTGTTTTTCAGAGGTGGTGTGCTGAGATCTATACATTAATACCGAAACCCTAACTATACATTATTTTTGTTAATCGATTTCTTTAGGGTTTCGATTTATCTGGTTTTATTTGATCGTATTCAAGATCGATTGTTACGATCTGATGGTATTTGGTAGTCGACTTTGGTGCTGATTATTCCTAGGTACAATTATTAATATCATCATTTACATTACTTGATCATACTATATCTAATTATTGATTGTTGTATATATTTAGATAGTTTCTTTCTATTGTTATAAATATGAGAAATCTGATGTTTCAATTGATATTATTATAAGCACTATTGTCCTCTGCTGTAATTATGTGGGTTAATACACAAATATGTTACTAAACTTTCCATAAAAGTTCGCCTAAGTTACTGAACTTTCATTTTGTTCACTTAGGTTACTGAACTTATAAACCATGACATTTGGGGTCACTGAACTTATAAAAAATATTCATAAACAACACTGAACTTGTAAAACGTGACATTTATGTTACTTAACATATCAAAAAATATACGATTAAGTCACTCCTACCAACACTAATAAATTAGGCGAACTTTTTTGGAAAGTTTAGTAACCTAAGTGAACAAAATGAAAGTTCAGTAACTTAGGCGAACTTTTATGGAAAGTTTAGTAACATATTTGTGTATTAACCTCTGCCGTAATTATGTTAGCATTTTGTGGTCAAACATACTAGTAGTTGACTTTTTAAATTGACTTTAAATCTGAAATATTTTTTTTAGTATATCTGTTTAGTACAATAGAATGTTGTGAATATGGTATGTGCAGAAGCTAATTATCTTATATCTTTAGTTATATTGAAAAACATGTGAATATTAAATCAATAGGTTTGACCTCGAGTTTTTGCTTCATTTGTGATTGTTTTGAATATTAAAATGTGAAGTGATGTGTTCATTCCTAATAGGGTGTTTGGGATTGCTTATTTATCTGCTATGTTTATAAATAAGCACTTCATGAAATAGTATTTGGTAGTCGACTTTGGTCTAGATTAAACTTGGACTTCGTGTTTGAAAATACTAGTTTTTTATAAACATACTCGTTTTTCAGTGAACATACTTGTTTTTTTTTTACATTGAACATGGCTGTTTTTCATGTGTGGATAATACATGTCTAGATTAAACGTGGAATTCGTGTTTAAACATACTTGTTTTTTCGGTGAACATACTTGTTTTTCAGTACACATTTTGGTTTTCATAGAACATACATGTTCTTCATTGAACATACTTGTTTTTACATTGAACATGACTGTTTTTCATGTTATTAATATAGATGTTATTCGGTACATGCATCTTTAGTCATTATGTTTATGAAGGTGTGTGGTAAAAAAACATACATGTTTTCTATGAACATGCATGTTTATCTTTTAGCTTTATTAAGGTGTATGGTAAAAACATACATATTTTCTATGAACATGCATGTGTTATCCTAGTTGTGATTAAATTTCGTTTTCTATTTGTTTGTGGTTTAATTGTTTTTGTGTATTATTCTTTCAGATTATTGAAGATGACGATCATTGAAGACCTAAAAGTTGATGAACATATTTATACATGAAGATAATTTGCAATTTATAAAAAGATGCGATTATTTCATGTGTGTTTTGTTGTATTTGTAATTAAATGAAATGTAACATATGAATTTATGAATCTTGTTTTTTATTTTATAAATGCTTATTTGATTCGTGTATCAAACTTTCAAAAATAATAATGGTTAGGCAAAAATATCAAGAGAATGATAAAAAAAAAAGTGTAAACAATTACATACTAGAAACATATTTAAAAAACATACATGCACCTCATCTTTTATAAGAAAAAACATATATGCACCTGTAATATCTGGAACCATGCTAGCCTTTAAAAAAAAAAAAAAAAAAAAAAAAAAAAAAAAAAAAAAAAAAAAATCCGAAAATTTTGGAATATTTAAAAATCCGGATTTATAAAAAAAATTCAAATAGAATATAAAAATTGTATTTTACTATAATACCCTTTTGAATTAATAATAATTTTTAATATTTAAAAAATTTTCATTGGTTTAGAAGAGTTATCGCAGTTCCCGCACTTAAGAATAATATATATATATATATATA
This sequence comes from Artemisia tridentata subsp. tridentata, assembly GCA_021014915.2. Taxonomy (NCBI): domain Eukaryota; kingdom Viridiplantae; phylum Streptophyta; class Magnoliopsida; order Asterales; family Asteraceae; genus Artemisia; species Artemisia tridentata. Next base: position 77,969,877 of record CP139505.1, read on the forward strand.
TATATATATATATATATATATATATATATATATATATATATATATATATATATATATATATATATATATATATATATATATAGGGTAAAGTTAAAATAAAAAGACAAATATCCGTACATTACGTAAAAAGAATTTTTTTTTTTTTTTTTTTTTTTTTAAAGTTCGCAAAAAAATCCAAAAAAAATCCACAAGATCGGGTATGTTGGTGCATAAAAATTTTGTGAAAGAAGTTTTTCTAATTTTGAGTTTTTATACGTTTTTTTTAATGCACAAAAAACGAATTTTGATGGGCAAAAAAATTTTGATGCACAAAATTTTCAACTTGTTTTAGTTTGTTGCGTAATGTTATTTTGACGGAAAAAGTCAAAAGAAGTTGGGTACAAAAACGAATTTTTGATGCAAAAAAATGCGATTTAATGCACAAACGTATTATTTCATAATTTTTTTTTGGAAAAAATATCCACTTTTAGAAAAACTTCCTTCACAACTTTTTCTTGCACCAACACACCCGATCTTGTGGAATTTTATTGGAATTTTTCGAGAAAATTTTTGAAAAAAAAAATTATTTTTACGTAATGTACAGATATTTGTCTTTTTATTTGATCTTTATCCTATATATATATATATATATATATATATATTTCTTGGTAGCTTTGCGTTCTCCTTGACGAGAGCTTCGCAACGAGCTAAAATGTGTCAAAAATAGAGTTGGTATGAATGAGATGTCGTGTCTCAAAGTGAGGCACGTGAAACACAAAATATGGGAAAAATGTTGCATCTCACATCGCCTAAAACATGAAGTGAAATCTTGTTTATAAGGAAATATTTTTATTGGCTATCAAATTCATTTAGTTGATTTTACTCCAACACCTACGTGCGCGCACAGGGGGGTGCAGATTTCAGGATTTCTATGCCAAAATGGGTTAGAAGCTTAGGGCCGTTCAAAGCGCTCGCCGATCGCTCGCCGATCGTTCGAAAATTGCTCTGAAATTGCTCGCTCGATCCGTCGCTCGATTGTAAACGAGCCGCTCCGCTCGGTTCGGTTTGTAAATGAGCCAAGCATGAGCAAAGGTATGCTCGCTCGATCCGTCGCTCGATTGTAAACGAGCCGCTCCGCTCGGTTCGGTTTGTAAATGAGCCAAGCATGAGCAAAGGTATGCTCGGCTCGGATCGGCTCGAATCAGCTCGAATATTTTTATTATATATATAAATATATTATATATGTATGTATTTATATAAATATAAATTTATCTTATATATATAAGTATTTATATATTTATGTATGTATTTATGGATTAACATTTTGTTATCCATAGCTTAATTAGAAATTATGCATAGTAAATTTGAAGAATATGATGTGACAAAATTCTATTTTCTAGATGTATGTTCTTTAATAATATTTTTCTTATTATCTTTTCACGATATAAATTTTGAGACGGCTTCAGTTTTATTCGAGTTGGGTTTGTTCGTGTAGAGGCTTAAAAAAGCATACTCAAATCCGACCTTAGCAAGTTTTCGAGTTAATCTCATACGGGTCTATTCAAGCCTTGTCCATCTAAGTTATGAACTTATGACCAATTAAATATGAGTAAATGTAATAAAGTGAATGTGAATCGTAATAAGCAGATAATGAAGTACTACTTTGATAACATAATACTCCGTAGTTCAGATGTGAATATATTTATGTTTCAAATGTGAATTTGTGTTGCAAATATCTGAGACATGTTATTATAAGCTAACAAAGATAAGACATGAAAATGTTATTAAACCGAGCGAGTTCGAGCCGAGCCGAGCTGCTCGGTTTTAAACCAAGCGAGCTCGAGCATTGGTTTTCTGCTCGTTTCATTAAATACGAACCAAGCCGAGCTGCTCGGTTTCAATTCGAGCCGAGTTCGAGCAGACCCTCGCTCGGTTCGGCTCGGCTCGTGAACACCCCTATGCCAAAATGGGTTAGAAGCTTCTGAACTCATGTGAGCCCACGCGACCTGCGGACAAGTGTACAGAATATTTTGTGTGTAAATAAAAGATATCAAATCATGTTATTGTTTTAACAGATTTGCATATCGGTTTATTTGTCATCTAATATTTTGTCTTGGTGACCAAGACAAGTTTAGGCTATAAAATAAACTTCTGTCATTCAGTTTTCAACATCTAGAAAACGCAACTCCAATGCAACCGGTTTCCAGTAGTCCTTCGATCAGAAACGCGCAAGATTTTCCGTGATCTTTTAGGCAAGTTTATCACGTCCGGTTGTACATAAGCTTTGGTCGTTGTACCCTGGGAAACAGGCCGAATTTGTTTTAAGGGAATCGTGTTAACACGAGCCTCGACCTTACTGCTTTCTTTTACTTATCGTTACATAGTGTCTGTCTTCTGCTTCTACCCCTTTCTGTCTGTATTTAATTTTCTGTTATTTGCTGTTAATTATATTCATTGTTAATTATATTCATTGTAATCTGATTTTATTAGTAAAAAGTGTACATGTTTCCCTACACTTTTCTCTTTCAGAAACAATTAATATGTTGATTAAAATCAATCTTCAACACATCATGGAATAAATCTTGAACAAGCTATTTCGTGTGAAAGAAGTGCACTATGATGAACAAGTGACAATGAATTTTGAACAAGTGATTACTATCAAAACCGTGACGTGCTTGCGAGTATCAGATGTCGTTACGAGTGCCAAAAACACATGAATTCCATCTTGAGTCAAATAGAAAGGTGTGATACTCTGAAGAAACTTATCTTAATCATCTTGACGTTGTGAAAAACTTGACAATAGGCTTAAACTAAAGCAACCAATGAGATCAAATTGAACAACCATTTGAGAAAAAAGTTACCTCTACGATAAGGTAGTCCTGAAAAATGTCATTCGAGTCTTTGAATGAACTTTTCGAATGTTAAGTCATTTCTTATCTGCTAACTGTTTTCACCAATTATGAAACTCTAAGCAAATGCAACTAATTTTATTAACAAAAACGATGTACGCAACAAACTTTTAAAATTACCATTGTACGCAATTTACTTTCAAATTTGGTGCAATGTACGCAATATGACCTGGAACCAGCAGGTTACCAGGTTTCAAACTTTGAAAATTGACAGGAATGGTCCCTGTGGCTTGCGTTGACTTTCACCGGTCATCCCTTGACTTTTTTATCACTTAGAAAAGTTACAGTAATGGTCCTTATGGTCCCTGTGGCTTCCATTTTTGTCCCTTTTTTTACGTTTTCGTCCGTTTTTTATACGTTTTCGTCCGTTTTTATACGTTTTCGTTCATTTTTATACATTTTCATTCGTTTTTATCCGTTTTCGTCCGTTTTTATACGTTTTCGTCCGTTTTTTTTAATGTTTTCGTTCGTTTTTATACATCATCATCCTTTTTTAACGTTTTCGTCCGTTTTTGTACGTTTTCGTTCGTTTTTATACATCTTCATCCGTTTTTTTAACGTTTTCGTCCGTTTTTTTACGTTTTCGTTCGTTTTTATACATCTTCATCCGTTTTTATCCGTTTTCGTCCGTAATTACACCTTTTAGTCCGTTTATGAACGTTTTTATACGTTTTCATCCATTTTTTTAATTTTTCGTCCGTTTTTATACGTTTTCGTTTGTTTTTATTCATCATCATCCTTTTTTTAACGTTTTCATCCGTTTTTTTACGTTTTCGTCCGTTTTTATATGTTTTCGTTCGTTTTTATACATTTTCATCCGTTTTTATCCGTTTTCGTCCGTTTTTATACGTTTTCGTCCGTTTTTCTTACGTTTCATACAGTTTTGTCCATTTTTTTTACGTTTTCGTCCGTTTTTTATCGTTTTCATCCGTTTTTCTTACGTTTTCATACGCTTTTGTCCGTTTTTATACGTTTTCATCCGTTTTTCTTACGTTTCATACGTTTTTGTCTATTTTTTTACATTTTCGTCCGTTTTTTGTCGTTTTCGTCCGTTTTTTTATGTTTTCATACGCTTTTGTCCGTTTTTATACGTTTTCATCCATTTTTCTTGCGTTTCATACGTTAGTCCATCCGTTTTTCTGACGTTTTTCTTACGTTTCATACGTTTTTATACGTTTTCGTCCGTTTTTGTCGTTTTCATCCGTTTTTATACATTTTTTCAAAATTTTTTTTTCCGAATTTAAAAAAAAATATTTTTTTTTCCGAAAATTTTTTTTTTTCAAAATTATTTTTTCCGAAAATATTTTTTTTTTGAAAAAAAAGTTATAGAAAAATTTTCAAAAAAAAATTTTGGGAAAAAAAAAAATTCAAAATTTTTTTTATAACTTTTTTTTCGCAAAATATTTTTTTATAATTTTTTAATATTTTCAAAAATAATTTTTTTGCAAAAAATTTCAAAAATATTTTCGGAAAAAAAAATTCGGAAAAAAAATTTTGAAAAAAAAATATTTTCGGAAAAAAAATTAATTCGGAAAAAAAATTTTGAAAAAAAGGAATTTTTTTAATTTTTAAAATATTTTTAATTTTTTTTAATTTTTAAAATTTTTTAAATTCTTTTTAATTTTCTTTTAATTTTTAAATTTTTTTAAAATTTTTTAATTTGTTTTTAATTTTTTAATTTTTTAATTCTTTTTCGTACTTAAGAAAACCGGACGAAAACGGACAAAACCGTAAGAAAATTAGACAAAAACGTTAAAAACGGACGAAAACGGATAAAAACGGACAAAAACGTAATAAACGTAAGAAAAACGGACGAAAACGTATAAAAACAGATGAAACTGTATGAAAACGTATGAAAAACGGATGAAAACGACTAAAACGGATGAAAACGTATAAAATCGGACAAAAACGTATGAAACTTATGAAAAACGGACGAAAAACGTATGAAAACGTAAGAAAAACGGATGAAAACGACTAAAAATGGACGAAAAATTAAAAAAAATGGATGAAAACGTATAAAAACGTTCATAAACGGACGAAAAGGTGTAATTACGGACGAAAACGGATAAAAACGGATGAAGATGTATAAAAACGAACGAAAACGTATAAAAACGGACGAAAACGTTAAAAAAGGATGATGATGTATAAAAACGAACGAAAACATTAAAAAAAATGGACGAAAACGTATAAAAACGGACGAAAATGGATAAAAACGAATGAAAATGTATAAAAATGAACGAAAACGTATAAAAACGGACGAAAACGTAAAAAAAAGGGACAAAAATGGAAGCCACAGGGACCATAAGGACCATTACTGTAACTTTTCTAAGTGATAAAAAAGTCAAGGGATGACCGGTGAAAGTCAACGCAAGCCACAGGGACCATTCCTGTCAATTTTCAAAGTTTGAAACCCTGTAACCTGCTGGTTCCAGGTCATATTGCGTACATTGCACCAAATTTAAAAGTAAATTGCGTACAATGGTAATTTTAAAAATTTGTTGCGTACATCGTGTCTTTTGAATAACTATGTTGCGTGTTTTCAACTTTCACCCTTTGTTTTATCATTCATTGACTATAAGCCAGTAATACCAATACCAAGTATGCAACAAACTACTATAAATAAGGTCTCGATCTTACTATATGTTATTTAATAATTGCAACATTGATAACTTTCAGTGTCATCCTATATCATATCATTTGTATGTCTTAAAATCTGAAGAATGATGGACTTCTAAAATAATGTACTCCCTCCGTTCCACTATAAGTGTCCACTTTCCATTTTCACAAAGTTTTAGGAAAGTGGGGCCAACTACACTCTCCACCAATCAAATATCACTATTACCCACTAAACTCTTTTATCATTGGTTGAAAATATTCCCTGGACACTTAATATGGGACAAGCAAAGATACCATTGTAGACACTTATAGTGGGACGGAGGGAATGTAATAGATAAAACCTTGATTAAAGCTTATAATATCTTAGGGCCCATTTGTTATAGGACCATTGATTTGAGGAATGGAATCATATCAGAAAAATGTTGTTTGATATGCAGACTTTTAGTGTTGTGAATGAAACATATACTCATTCCTTATCAAATTGGTGACTTTTGACATAATATGCAAATTTAATCTCACTTATTTAGTGATATGTGAGAATTTATATCATCTCTCTGCACATGCACCACATTTGCATCTGGACGTTCCATAGTTAGGTTGAAAGTTTGTCGAAAACCCTTTGCGGGTTTTCTTTGTATGTTACCTGAGAAAGTCTCATAAGAAAAACAAACAAGTATTGCTAATTTTTCACAAATCCGCATGGTTTAACCTTTCTACCTTGCGATTTTTTCAAAAATTAGCAAGGTTTGACCTTGATAGTCAACCTTGCGATTTTTCAAATTTTCACAAATAGTCCACAAAATCTGGCGGATTTCATAGATATACTAGCGTTTTTGTTAAAAATTGGGTAATTGATGAAGAATGTTTATAAAATTGTTTATTTTTGTTATTTTCCATTTGTTTCTATATGATGCTAATATACAAATAAATCTTAAGGTCGTTGTATGTTTTAGGGTCATGGAAATTATCATTTAGCGTCATTTTAGTTCTACCGTATTGCTAGCGTTTTAATATTAATAATATAAATTGTTGCCTTTCAACTTCACCCAAAAAAAAAAAAAAAAACCATAAATAAATATTGATAATCAAGCATAGCCGGGCCAACATTAACACACAAAAACTATCCATATATTGGGCTCCAATTATTGGCCCAATGAAATTATTGGGCCAACGAAATATAACAAAGACTCCAAATAAGGCCACTTAAGAAAAAGAAAAAAATACAGTATTAAGTTTTGATTACAACTACATACACATGGGGACTAATTAAACTAAAGTACAACATAAGCAATGACACATTGCTTATAAAATGCATCATTTATAGCTTCTCAACAAGGCTCTACCTCTTGAGAAGATGATGCATCGTGGAAAAATAAGCATACAACTGAAATGTCATCAGTCGCGTACCCTGGCCTCTGGTGTTTCCATTGGCCGGCTGCATACTCAACAAGTCTTTTTGCTGCGTCGTACCTTTCAGATGCCGATGAAACGATTTCAACAGCTTTTTCATTCGAGACAACATCCCATACCTGATTATTTGTGGTCAAGATAATCAAAGTTAGAGAAGCATTAAGAAAACGTTCATCAAAATTATCCATAACAGTCTGATACTAATGAAACCTACATCAAAGCCAAGATATGTGTGTGCTTATCCTGATCAGATTTTTGGCATAATGTTTGTACCTTATAGAGTAAAAAATTTATAGGCAAATAGAAAATCTTAAAAACTTTTGTTATTGTGGTATATACCTCCTCATCCACTATACAAAAGTATATATGTGTAACTATATAGGATGTGAGAATAAAAAGATTTAGCCACTTGAGGTAATTCACATTTTGTTATTACGATCTTTAACCCATATATTAACTGAAACCCTGGATTATCTTTTATGTTTATGTATGAAACGCAAGAGTTTAGACAATGATATAGTACCCCGTCTGTTGCCAAAATGACAAAGCGATCACGTGTGGTTATGGTTCTTTGTATCACATCTGGCTCAGAAATAAGACCGGAATCTTTTGCAAAATAGTCACCAAAAGCTCTCGAAAGCGCAAGTCCTGGACCGTCTTCTGTCTCATCATTAGAAGCACGAATTCTCGACACTCCTGGTTCATCTTCTGATTGACACACGCACCCTCCCGATTTATATATCCTCTCGCTTTCCTCTGCATTGTAAGAAAACAAAAATTGATGCAAATGGAACAAATGTTTGTCGACACACGTAGTTACATTCATAAGAATATGTACCAAAAGAGAAACACTTACGAGGTAAATTCGGTTTAAAGTCAACAGTCAACTGAACAGCTACTAAGTTACCGTCGTTCGATGTGGTTCCAAGAACAGCTCGAGAATCACCAACATTTGCTAACACTAAAAGATCCCCCTGAATATCATTAAAAATATTATCTTTTTGGGGAAGGCAAAGCTAAAAAAATAGAGTCGAATTTGACTCTTAAGGTCAAATTTACAAACCTAAAATGAAATATTAATTCTCAAGAAAAGATAATGTACCTCCCGGATTATCATTAAAGCAGCACAACCGCTATACAATGAATCGATCACGGGATGAAGCTCAAGGTCATAATCAACAGTAGAACAAGTCTTCATGAAAGATTTCTTCCACATTTCGAATCGATCAAAGTTAGAACCTTCTAACAAGTCCATAGCTTCTTGCCAATAGTGTAGCAAATAAGCAGGCGTCACCTTTTTCACTCTTTTTGCTACAAGATGCCCCCATGTACCGTGACCATCAAAAACACCACAAAACATTACCTCTTCCTTTCCTCCAAACGCCTGTCAATACGTCAAGATCCATGTTAAAACATTATTTAATCATTCTACTACTTTGGGTTTTAGTGTCCACCACAAATGGCAATAAAAAGGATTAGAAACACGATCTTGATAATTTACCTCCCATACAATGAAGCGGTCTTGATTGATCCCTTTATTCCCTCCTCTAAAATAAGCGCATGCATAATTACTAGACCATTCGGCATTTACATTACCGTGAGACGTTAACAATAAACCATTTTTTCTTGCTTCCTTAGCCAAAACGATTGTAGCTTGTCTTCCATGATTAATCCTACGCTTTCCGTCCTTGTTTGAGATGTTTTTCGTCAATCCACTCAGGAAAGACGAAAATTGCACCATCTTTTCTACAATTCGAATAATACCCACAAATTTTATTATATTGAATGAAAGGGAAAATGCCTAACTTATATTATTTCACTCTTTAACAATCTAAAAACCTCAATATCAAAGTAAACCATCTATACTATATACTATAGTACTATAATCTCACCGATTCAAGTAAATATAATTGTCAATATTACAATTGCATGTTATGTATATATATAGTTGTTAGATCACATAGGAGATTATGGAATTAGTCAACTTTTTTACAACTAGTCACCATCAATCCCCCGAATAAATCAACAATAGAGTTCAAACCGGAGGAGCTAATTTGACTTCATGTTCTATCGACCATCAAATACATTTTCCAAAAAGAAAGACACGCATTAAGCTTTTTGAATTGAAAGGGAAAAGTTGATTTTGGAATGTAAACTTTTGGTAAAGAAAAGGATTGATAACTAAACTATATATAACACATGCCACAAATTTTAACGAAATCGTGATCAAATTCTCATTTGGAACTTAAGCTTGAAATCAAAATGGGTCAAATGAGTATCTTTCCTTGACCATGAGTGAAAAAGAACAAAATAGCAGGTAAAGAGTGGTATCCTGTGGTTAATAGTCATCTTGGACCTAATCAACCATCTTAATGGACCACTAACAACCATCCCTGCAACACAATCCCTTGAACTTCCTTTAAGTACCACAAATTGTTTACATCATTATATGAGATGGTCATTAGATTCTTTTACACCAAGCATAGCATCCAATACATATCAAAGGCATGTGAGTAATAGTATTTGCTTTTCAAAAAGATAGATTCTTCCACAAAGATTGTCACACATTTAAAAGTTGTTTTACTTCCTTTTTCGGGCTACTTTACTTGATCTAAAGTCTTTGATTCCAAGATGAATATTCAACCTTAAAAAAAAAAAAAAAAAAACATATATACCTCATACCTAAACAAGACCAATAATACAATGATTCAATGAATCATGATTAACTTTCATTCCACAGGTCAACAGAAACCTCACTAGCCTATAAACTCTTGTTTCTTTTGATTCCAATATCAATATATATGCATGACTACTAAATCAAAGAAACAAGAATAATTTCAAATAAAATAAATAAAAACCTTGTGTTTTGGTAGCCAGCTTTGGTTCTTGTGGATGATGATCTTCAATGGCAGATAGGAAGCAGAAGGCAGCCCACAAGTTAACCAGAAACACACAAAAACCTTCAGGCAAGAAAAGTAGTATAAGAAGAGTTTGAAGTTTCAAGTAACTTCCACTACATATGTTTCTTAATGAATTGTTTTGAAGTCACTTTGACATTTATACAAAAAAGTTTGTGTGCATAACAAAGTTCCACAAGGATCAAGAAATGATGAGTGGGTGGGTGTATAATGATATGATGATATATATAATGTATATATATGAAGCATGTGTTAGACAGGGCCCTTGTATATACAATAATGAGCAATAATCATGTACCACGGTTTATTGGATAACTAACTTTTAGGACTAGTAAGGAGTAGTGCCTTAAAACCCTTGGGTTTAATTTGGTAGACTCATAACCCCTTTTGGTTTTTTAATTGCAATTCTAATCCCTAAAAGAGCTTTATGTTGAGGTGGCAAGACAGACATCTGTACCAAGTGCTTCTTTCCTTTGTTCTAGTTCGTGATCTGTATGGAATCGCAAGTACAACCTATAACATTTTCTTTGACATTGAGGGCGTCTTTGAACATCAGGGGATTTTGCGACATTTCTAACTGGTTGTCTTGTATTTCTAACAAGTTGGTTAATCATTGAAATGTTGAATCGTTGAGAAATAACTCGTAATAGGACTTAGACAATACACGACGACCTGATCAGTCAGGTTGAAATACAACTCACAACAGGCTTAACCAAACAAGACTAGAAAACAGATATGTTTAGATACGATTTGTAATAGGTTTATGACAAAACGAAACAAACAAGTCTAAGTAAGTTGCATGACTCGCAATAGGTTTGTAGAAATACATGGTTTACAAATTGTAATACATAAAGTCGGGTTAAAGTAATTAAAAGTTGTAAGTGATTAATAATTTAAATTGCTTGATTTTTCTCAAATGGTCGATTACTATAGATACAAGGGCTAAAGTTTATTTCACGCCAAGCTAAAGGTTGATTGCACAAATATCAACTATGCAAAAGGTTTAACATGTTTTTTGGATTTATATTCAACAAGATATTTTTCTTTCACATGATCACTAAATTTTGTAGGACCTTTGTGATTTTATTACTATAAAATATTGATTTTATATTTATGTAAATGTAATTTTGAAGCTGATGAACCGTTTTTGTATGAGTACATAATTATAAACTTGAAGTATAACGTGTTAAACTTTTTTCTTCCACCAAGTGTGGAAAACATTCTAGCAATTTCAACTTGATACATGGATTATCTTTGTACATAAAAATCCATACATGATAACGAGTAAATGGTTTTTTCTTCTTCTAGAAATAGCAAACATTATTAGTCGACAAGACAACACAATGAGGAGAACACGTAGGATTATTATAAGTATATTGATTGCTTCTGTTAGTTATTTCTAATAGCATCCATAATGCTTCTACCTCTACAAAACTTTTTGGTTTTGCCACATTATTTTCTCATTACTTTTATCATCCAAAAAACTATGTTGGTAAAAGTCCTCCAACGCAAAGAAGCTATTTAAAAGCTTTTTAGAACAATTAATGCTAAATAAAACCACCAAGTCTTATGTCTCAAACACTTGTGATCTACCGAGTCTCTAACAAAAAAGCTTTTCACCAACTCTTTAGTGTAATGCAAAATCACTTAAAATGCTTTTTCAAACAGTAATAAGTCATTGGTCAAGTTAGCATTGCAGATGCTCTAATTACGACTCAAAAGTAATAGCTAAATAATCACAAATACAATAATGATTTAAGATCATTTGAGGACCAAACTTTTTTTACATACCAAGGGACTAATCTCCACCCTCCATCTTTATTTGATCTAATGGATGAGATTAATCCCAACAATTTAAAAAACCCACTTTCATCCTTTTTTTTCAAATATTAATATCTTTCAAACCGTTAATCGTTAAGCGAAAAAAAATATGCCGTTACGACGAGCATTTAATTATCTTTCTATAGATAGGCAATTTGATATATTTTCGACAATTTTTTTTTTTTTTCATTTTTTTACGTTTTTTTTCGTGGCCGAAAAAATCATATATGATATATTATATATGATATTACATATCATATATGATATATATGATATATCATATATGATATATCATATATGATATATATGATATATCATATATGATATTATATGTAATATCATATATGATATATCATATATGATATATCATATATGATTTTTTGGGCTACGAAAAAAAACGTGAAAAAAATGAATTTTTTTTTTTTGTCGAAAGTATATCAAAATGCCCGTCTATAGAAAGATAATTAAATGCTTGTCGCGATGGTGTAATTATTTTCGCTTAACGATTAACGGTTTAAGAGATATTTAAATTATAAAAAATGGGTGAAATATTAAATGCTTTTAATCTCAACCATTGATTTCTTTTTAGATGGATGGTGGGGATGAGTCCCTTGGTATGTAAGGAATGTTTGATTTCTAAAATAACTCGACTCAAATACAACAATTAAGTAATAGATAAATTCTTCTACTCAAATAGGCGACTTAAAACTTTTATTACAAAGACCAAATAATAAATAATGTTTATATCCAGCATTAGTCGTTAGAGTTTTTGATATTTCTAAAATTTACATATATGATAGATTTTTTGATATTCTATCGAAAGGTAGTTTGTATTTATTTTCCGTTAAAACGATATGCAAGTCTTGGAAAAAGTTTGTTATACATTTAAACACGTTTTAGTGGTAATTAATAAATATCACTTTTGATTAAGAAAACTTAATATCTGTTTTTATACGTAGTTTAAGATAAATATATTGCAAATATACACCATGTAAAAGATTCTTTATCAGAATAAAAAACTAAAAAAGAAACCTGTGTATGTATTGAAAAAACTTGGAACAAAAAATTACATTCTTCTGAGATAACCCAAAAAGAAAAAAAACTATGAATGCATTTCTTTTCTTTTTTTATTACTACAAGTCTACAAATATACGTAATATACAGTAAAACATCTGTAAATTAATACTCGATAAATTAATAATCTCGATAACATTAATAATTTATTCAATCTCAACTTGAGACCAGTACAAATTTGGACCCCAAACGATAAAATAATAAGATAATAATTTTTTTGAAATTTTAGTGTATATATATTGGTCTCAACGAAACTATAAATTAATAATTTCTAAAAGATTCATACATATATATAAAGGCTATACGTAATTGAAACTTGTAAAAATTCAATTAATTCAATTAAGGTCATACGTAATTGGAACTTGTCCCAACAAAACTAACTTTTTACTTATTCAAAAACAATGAACTTAACAAATTCAATTAATTCGTGAATGTGAATTCATAAAATGTTAATTTAAACTTGTTTTATTAATTTATTTTTCATTTCTAACTAGTATACATCGTAACTGGTATACTGGATTTGAAATTTTAAATGTCATATGTAAAACCTCTTTAAATTAATAAATTATTAATTTATCGATATAATAATATCTCGCTAAATTAATAAAATATATCGGTCCCACCCAACATCATTAATTTATGAAAGTTTTACTGTATTGTCAAACAGTATAATAAAACATACATCGAGTCTAAAAGATTACGGGGAGGTTAGTTTTGAAGGAAATGACACTTTTTGATTCAAAAGCAAATATGAGCCAAGCAATTTGTTTGCAATCATTAAATAAATATATATAACTTACATGTCCAAAGTAAGTCGGTGATAAAAAATAATAAGCTTCTTAAAAAAAATAAACACATTAAACAATCTTAGTGGCTTAAAATTATGCTTGTCATAATTAGGATTAATTAATTTATCCTGTCATAGTTAATAATTAAATAAATCCAATATTACTTTATCAATGACATTGCTTTTTTATTATAATACTAAGTTAAAAATGTTGAAATTCTGTTGGCCTACTACTAAATTGTGTCATCATTGCTAACGATTGCAACTCAAATATAATATACGGATTCAACCCTTTTATGGTATTATTGTTATAAAAATAACTATTACTGTAGTAAAATATAAAAATTGTCTTATCAAGATATAATTAAATATATACATGATAGATTAGGTACGGTATTATTAAATAATGATGACGAGACACTTTGTATTTTAGGGTCCCGAATATCACGCCCCAAAAAAGAAACCACAATTGGAAAGCCAACTTGCTCAACTTCAGAAAGAGTACGTAGCTTGACTTGGACAGTTTTTCTTACAAAATGTAAAAGTATTACTCTGTCTCATATTTATTGTCCATATTTTTTTCATAGATGTTTCAAATTAATTGTTTGCTTTCTATTTTTAGTAAGAAAAAGAGAATTTAGCGGGGAAATATTCTATTTGAGTTGTTGAGAATTATAATGGTCCTACTTTTATTAAACTTTGTGATTCTTTTCTCCTGATAATAATTTTAAGACGGAGAGAATAATATCATGATGACATTAAAAGAAAAGTTAAATGTTACTATTAGAAAACGTGATTTACTATAGTTCTATTGACTATTATGAACAACTTACCTTTGTTATCGAACAAAACTTATACTATGTGAGAAGAACAAAATATAAAAGCTGTCATTAAATCTTCTTAATGTTGCTCATTATAAACGACTTAATTTTGTTATCGAACAAGATTTTTTTTTTTTTTTTTTTAAACTTACATTAAAGAAAAACGAAATATAAAAGCGACAATGAAATCTTCGTAATATTACAAGAACAAAAAGGTTATTATCATGATAGCATAAAACATATTAAAACCTTGTTTTACTTTTACAATGGGTGATATTATAAAGACCCTTCCTATGGGCAAACCCTCCCTACTTCGTAATTAATATTTTTTTATTTTTTTTTTTATTTTTATTTTTTTTCTAGGAAGGAATATCAAATGTATTTTATAAGTTTTTTCAACAAGTGGGTTTCAGATATGCTTATAAGTTTTTGGTGGATTTTTTTTTTTTTTTTTTTTTTTTTTTTTTTTTTTTTTTGTCTTTTAACTTTTATACCTGAGTTACGGGAGTGTTTTGGTGGTGAAACACGTTTTTTTTTTTTTTTTTTACGAGTTTCACTATTGAAGATTCTTGTTTAAGTTTATAAGCAAACTGCTAGCATTAGCAGATCATACTTGCATTCACAAAAAAATAATAATAATAATAAGTTAACTTTGCTGGAAAATCAAAAGTTTATAGAAGATCAAAAAAAAAAAATAAGTTGGTGCTAGCAGGAAGGAACAAGTGCGGAATTACAGGTTTATAAAAGTTTACAATAAATACATCACCGTTTTTACACGAACGATGTATAATTTTACTCTATTACATATATATTACTTTCAAAAATGAGTAACGTTTACAAAAAAAAATGATAAATCGAGATTTTTAATAGGCTCAGATTATTATTTTTAATCATATGGCTGCAAATTTGAAGGTTGCAAAGTGTTTGCCGTCCATTCGGTTATGACATGCCAATCAACAAGTTTTTTCTTTAAATCATCATCGTCGTATCTCGGTTTTTTTAACAGAAATCAACTGCTTATTATGAAATAAGCAGTTTCAAGAAACCATTTCAAAAAATTTGCCATTCAAATTAGTGGCAAAATATTCTAAAACACAAAATTTTTGGAGGTTGGGGGTGAAGTGTGATAGGCATAATCATGATTTTGCAGAGTCGTTGCATGGTTTCCCATATGCAATGCGATTAAAGAATGATGAGTTCAGTTCAGTGAAACAATTGACAGAGTATCACGTACCACCACGTCATATACTTTCGTCAATAAAGGAGCGTAATCCGGATAACGTGTCTTGCGTTAGAACTATATATAACGCACAAAATAAGATCCGTGGAGCCATAATAGGTGATAGAACTCCAATCCAAGTCCTTTACTCACATTTGATGCATTCAGGTTATACATATTACGAGAGAGTATATCAGCATAATGAGCTTGAGGAACTATTTTTCGTTCACCCCACGTCATATGCTATATGGTGTACATTCCCTGAAATCATGCTAATGGACTCCACATACAATACCACATTGTTTAAATTGCCATTTTTTGAAATTGTCGGAGTAACTTCAACAAACAAAACATTTTCAATGGCGTTTTGCTTTTTAGACAAAGAAAAAGGGCCTAATTTTCGATGGGTATTGCAATGTGTGAAGGAGGTGATAGACGAAGAATATTACCCGCGTGTTATCATCACTTACAGAGATTTAGCGTTGGTTGGGGCATGCAGAGAAGAATTCCCGAACGCTAACAAATTACTTTGTCGATGGCATATTTCACAAAATGTGCTTCAGTATTGCAGAAATAGATGTGGTACGCTAAATGAGTATGAGTCCATTAAAGGAACATGGGATTGGATGGTTATAGCTCCGACACGCGACATATTCTTTTATTATTATGACCACCTAATACAGTTATTAGTCGAGCATGCAGGTACTTAGTTATTAATTCATGGTTTTTATTATTTAATAAATAAGTACCCGAATGACTTTTTATTAATTCTTTGTTTTTTCAGATATTTCTTCGTATCTGAATAACTGGCTGCAAGGTTATTCAAAAATGTTTATCGAGTTTATTACCGATCAATATCGCAGCTACGGCCAGTCAACGACATGCAGAGTTGAGAGTCAACACGCGTTGTTGAAATTATACTTGGGCAACACACAGTCCAACTTAAACACGTTGTTGAGTTCGATCGATAAGATTATCATTGCGCAAGAAACTGCAATAAAGGAAACTTTTAACAGAAGCAAAAACGAGAAAATGAATAAATGTAATATACCACTATTTGCATAATTGTGTTATAAAGTTTCCAAATATGCTTTGGAACTCATGTTCGATGAACTCCAACTGTTGATCGCCGCAGAAGATTGTAGTCATCAGTTGCGGTCAATTTATGGGCTACCATGCTTTCACGAACTGCTTTACTATCGAATTCATAATAAGTATATTAAATTTATGACTATCAAGTTATTTTCTCCATTAATATCAGTAATTTATATAAGTCACTTTTAATGAATGCAGAAAGGCCCATTCCACTGGATACAATTGATATTTTTTATAGAACCCTATCTGTTCCGTGGCCTAGTATCAATACTCCTACGCCTGAAGATGGTCCTTCTTGTGAACCTGAAGATGGTCCTTCTTGTGAAAATGACATACAACAATTCAAGAATGTTTTTGGCAAAATGTCGTCGTTTGTCAAGAAAAATATGATAAAGAAGGTGAGAGGGATATACCAACCTGAATCTGTTGATATACGTGAACCTGTTGTTCACACAAGTACTCATGGACGTCCGAGCGCAAAGGACAAAAAGTCCCAGACTTGAATAAAGTACCAACCGTAGATCACCGAAGAAGCACAAATTCAAGATCTACAAAAGTCCCGGACTTGAACAAGGAACCTGCGAGACATAGTTCTTACATGGGTCCTAGAGTTGAACAAAGTATAGGACAGAGGTTATACGTTGGAGATGAAGTTAGCGACTATTTGATGGGGCAGATTCCAGAGATTTTTCGTCGATACATCATAAGTATTTATAATGTGCGAGGTGATGGAAATTGTGGGTTTCAGTGCGTTGCCCACGGTATTGGTCAACACGAAGATAGGTGGCACGAAATTCGAGCTTGGTTATTGCAAGAGTTAAACACTAATAGTGGCTTTTACATAAGTATGTGGTGGCAAAATGACTTTAACCAAATTCGGAGATCAGTAGACCGGTTCGAAAATGGATTTGCAACGCAAGAATTGTTAGACCCGTTCCCCGGGTACTTGTACCCCACCCTAGATGAAAGTGGACCAAAGGCCTTATATGATTGGCCAGTCAACAAATGTTGCGTAGTGGTCAAACCCGATAGTCAATTTATGGTCAACGAATGTATTGTATAGTTATGGAAAGTTTTGGGTGGCACAACTAGAAAGGAAAGAGACTTAAAGGACTAAAGTTGTAATAAGTGTTAAATGTGTTATAAGTTATTGTGGCTAAAATGGAAGCAAAGAGACTTGAGGGGCTATTCTTGCCTTTAGCTCAAACTTGTGTCTAGCTATTATTTATCCAGGAGATTCTAGTATTCTCCACAATATTCAAGGGTGTTGTGGAGGTCCGGTTCTTAGAGAAAGAAAAGGGAGGGAAAGAAGTGTCTTGATGGCTTAAGAAAGAAGGTGATCAAGTATTGATGTTTATGGCCATCCTTAGCTATGATCATCACAAGTAAGTAATCCCACTAATTAGTGTTAGTTGATGAATTGAGAAGTTAGGGTTTATGAACCCTAACTTGGGAAAGATGGGTAAATGGTATTTTAAGTATAATTAAGAGGTAATGATGATTATGTGATGTGTTGATGATGGGTTTAAGTTAGTAAGTGATGGGATTGTTTATCATGTAATCAATATATGATTATATGATGATTAGAGATGAAAGAAATAAGTTGATGGTTGTATAAACCATTGTTATGATTATTATGTTATGTGTTAAGTATTTGTATGATGTTATGATTTAGGGTGTTTATGATGATGATGATGATGATGATAAGGTTGATGATGAGGCCTTGATTGAGACTTAGCTTGGACTCAAGGTAAGTAAACCGGTATAATGTAAAGTTATAATGATTTCTATGCATTATGTGTTATGTGGCTTATGTGTTAAGGTTATGGTTGTTTAGCATAATGGTAGTTATGTGTAAGAGGTTATAAGGTTAGTGGATGTGTTAGATGAGAGTGGATTAAGGAAAAAGGAAGGTTAAGGCTTAAGTGGTTAAGGTATGTGCTTATGTTTAATGTTGTTGGATTAATGGTTGTATAATGTGTAATGTGTTGAATGAAGTATAATGTTAAGTTATACCCGTTTTACTTACTAAGCATTCGTGCTTACGGTTTAAGTGTTTAATGTTTTGTAGGTTTGTATGTGACGGAAATGGTAAGCTTGAGCTAAGGATAAAGGTTTACTAATGTGGAAGATAGAAGGTAGTATGTGTATAGGAGCTTAGGTAGAATACCGAGCTCAAGCGTAAAGTTTGTACCCCCGTGAGTCAAGTAATGTTTTGTAATGAGTAGACAAGTGTCAAATTGTATGCCAAGAGTTGTATAACGATTTGGTGGTCAATCGTCGTGACAAAGTATGCCTTATGTGTTTTTAGTAAAAGTTAAAGGAGCGTTTGGTTTAAGTATAAATGTACCCATTTTGGATGGTAAATGGGTCAAGTGTCTTTGGAACATGTCTTGTATGTTAAAGTAATGATAATGGTCATGTTTGGTGAGAAAAGAAAATGGTATGAGTAGTTTGTTGTGTAAATGGGTCAAAATGAGTTTTATGCATAACCCGTCAAATTTTGGATCAACTCTTTGGTTCGAAATTGTAGACCTTAGTGTGGATCAAGATTTCAGTCCTGGATCTACCTTTTGGTTCGTAAAAATTAAACCTTATCATGGATCCATAGTTTTGACAAGGATCACCGTTTTGGTTCCACAATCTAGACCTTAGTGTGGAAAGTTTATAGATTTTTATAAATGGTCGAAAGAGTGACAGGATGTCCGTAACAGTCAAGCGTTTCCGCGTGTAAAGTTTTAAGTTTTGGTCAAAGCGGGCACGGGGCGTAACAACTTGGTATCAGAGCTTCGGTTTAAGTGAATTAGGTTTTCTTTAGGATTGCCTAGACTTAAACCACTCGTAGAAGCGTTGAACGTAGGTGTAAGGAATGCGTAAGGTATATGTTTAAGTTAAAAGAAGGAATATGTGATGCGTTAAGTGAATCTAAGTTGATGAATGATGAATGTGTTTTGATGTTTTAATGTTTATGTGATGTGAGTCCGTGGAGCTAAAGATAATAATATTGAAATGCTTGAAACAAAAAACAAGATGCTATTATCCCAAACACGATGTTGAAGACAAGAATAAAGACACTGGAGGCATCACTGGAAATGGAAAGGAATCCCGTGGATCACGCATGTCAGTCGGATGCAATACTCCATGAGCTTATAGATGACATAAATAATCTTCATGTATTGTAGGTGTTGTTGTTTTTAAATAATGTGTTAATGTTGTTGTTGTTGTTTAATTGAATAATAACAGTTGTTGTTGTAGTTGTTTAATATGTTATTGTTGTTGTTTAATTAAACAGAAACACATTAGACGAATAAAAAAAACATAACAAATAAACACTACAAAAACATTACACAAAAAACACATAAAAAAAAAAAAAAAAAAAAAAAAAAAGAGGACAAACCCTCCCTACTAGGGAGGGTCTTATTTGTAATAATAGAGAGGGTCTAGATAACCTAGCCCTTTTACCATATGGTGTACGAGAAGGTTTTCATTCGTCACATTAGTTCATATTATCAAAAAAAAAACACTTTCTTTTATTTTTTCCCTCAACTCTCAACCATTGTAGGTTTACAGCATCTTCTCTCTCTTTCCTTGATTCTTTTATTTTTTATCATTTAAAAATACCTTCAAAACACAAAAACTCTCTCTCTCATCTAAACACATCTCTCTTTTTCTTTCGGGACTCTATTGCCGCACGCACACCTCACACAGGTCCCCGCTTTTCCCGTAAAAGGTGGTGTCGTTTTCCTGCAGGGACAAGCTTTTCGTGCATGTTTTCCCGCTCATACACTTAAGACAATGGCAACAAGAGTATCATGCAAATTGCAAGATTGACAACACACATAACACCAAAGTTGTTGATTCAGCTCAATATGTAGTTTATACCAAGGCTATCAAGATCGAGATCCCACCTAAGATCGTTCTTATCTTTGCAAAATCGAGATCGTAAGATCCTACCAATTTGTTTGTTTTGTAAACAAAGGATAAAGAGTCGAACTGCTTTACATTTCTACCCAACATCAAAGATAAATTCATATAATATCGTCTTTAAAATATCAAAGTTCAAATTTCATACACCAAAGTAAAAGTAAAACACAAAAAAGTCAAGTTTTAATCGTTACATTGACGATTTAGCGGAATAAGATTACATAACATGAGTCATAAATGTCTCAAAACATACAAGCCATAATGCCAAAAGATTCAAACATAATATTATCATGTATACAAGTATGCCATAATCTAAAAATTTAACAACCATAATTGTTTGATTAGTAATCACGAAAGTTAACAACTATAAGTTATAGTCCAAAAGTTCCATGAAGGTAACAACTTAATTAATAACCAATAATCATGAAAAAAGAAACAACTTCATGAAGGTAAGTCTATCAAGAACAAAAATCAATTAAGTGGTAAGTCTAAACTCTAACAAATAAAAAATATATACATTAAATTTATCAAGAACAAAAATTATTACCTGCTCCAAGATGTTTAATTCAAGTGATGGAGAAAACTTCAATATTTTATTTCTTGGAATTCTGATTTGGGGCAAAATTGTATAACTGTATATAATTTAATAAGAAAATCAATCGTTCGTTGTGGGTCATCAACCTATCCTTAGTACCGAAATAGGTTCTTTAGTTACTTGTCACATTAATTTTGGGCTTAAGCACAACTGGATGGGTTAAAAGATAGAAAAAAAATAAAATAGATATGGGCTTAGGTAAACTTGGTTCGACTAGCGATGTTACGAGTTTACGTTCGATCCCATGATCTTACTCACGATCCTACCCCACATACGATCCTATGAAGATCCTACACGATTTTAACTAGTGAGCACGTAAGATCGTACGATCTTACGAGTTTACTCGCGATCTTCACAACCTTGGTTTATACAATGTATCCTCTAGACCAATTTAACTTAAATGTAATAATCAAATTTAGTATGTATCACATAGAACATAATTCTACATTTAACACTCATTCTTCCTCTTATTGATCAGAATCTACTCACGCAATGTTTTAAAGTCCGAGTACACTCGGACGGTTCAAGTGGTTGAATCGGAAACCGGTTAGGAGACCGGGTTGGATGTGGCTGGGTTTTTGCTTATTTGAGAACCGGATTGAACCATCGGTTTTTCATTGACCCGGTTTGATAAACCCGGTCGGGTCATGACTTTTGTTTTTTTCTTTATTTTAAACAACAAAACATTTTCTTTCCTTTAAAACTAACAAAACCCTTTTGTCATTTGATTTTCGTTAAACTCAAATTTTGTGTTAGCTTAAGTTATATATTTGTATCGACAAACATATTATGATTTGGAAAGTTTAAAATTAAATTGAAAAGTTAAAGTGGTGGTATGTTTAAATTTTGATGAAACTATAGGTGATGTTGAATATATAATAACATATTAAACATGTAAACGCAGCGGATAACATCACCAACAACGGATCCATATAGCCATATGATCAATCAACAATAAAGATAACAATTATATATACCTTCGTAGCGTGATCCGGGAGTCACTAGCAATCACCAATATCACCAATATGAGATGGAGAAACCCAAGAGATCAATGATGTTGATCTCCTCTAAGGATGAAACACACTACACTTCCTTGATCACCAATTAGATGCTAGTCTTTTGCTTGTAACTTTGAACTAGCAACACATACAATATGTTTTGCAAAAGTGGGATGTAAAAACAAGAACCCTAGGAGGGGGGAGATAGTTGTGTCGTATGGTATAAAGAGAAGGGGAGATATTCACTCTTGATTTGGTGGAAAGTAATAATGTGATTGATATAATTAATCCTTGATTGATTCTATCAATTACATACTTACATTTAGCACCTAATAAAAGTTCAACAAGTCCCTCCACACCCTCCATATGGCCGGCCACCATAAGGGCCCACAATGGGCTTGCCCATTGTTGGTCCAATCCAAAAACGCTAAGTCTAACTTAGTATTTAATGGCCCGTTATAGATCCCGAGTTACATAGCCGTTTATATATTGTAAATACGATAATTACAATCTATAAAATGATGTCTCTGTGTATAAGTGTGTGACCCCATAGGCTCACATATGTCTAGCCATATAATTATTTATTATGACACGAGCATACTCCAACAGCTCCCACTTGCGACGTCATAATAGTCAAGTAATTATACAAGCAAAGGTTAGCGTCTAGCAACACGCCAATGCCCCTAGAAATATGTGAGAATAGTTTCTTAAACGTCTCATTTTAAATGGTTTATATGTTATCTATCCTTTTGTTACATATACCATGTTGAACATTAGACATAGATCAAATGTCATTCTAATTGTTCAACTATTATGTTTCTCGATATAGATATTGAACAAGATTACCAAGTGCATCAAGATTCATCTTAGTCTCATTTGGGTACGGCCATACAAACATCTGTCCAATTCATCGAGGGGCCCAATAGTATCTAACTCCATAGCATGTGGAGGAACAAATCCCATTTTGACTGCACGTGTCATTCATGTGTTTCATATCACTTCTGAAGATGGTTTTTATAACTACCTTATTTAGGACAGCGTTTAACCATATCAAGGAATGAAATTCCACGCATGCAAGACCTACTTGCATCTCAAGTCTAAGGATAAGAGACATAACCATTTGCGAGATTCACTATTGACGACGATCCATGTAGTGAATACTCGTAGGTTGGGTCAGTCCAATGTTCATCACAATGAACAACATGTGAGTTTGGTAAATAATCACCAAAACGCTCACATTTGCCTTAATTTGATGATACTCCCGTATCGTCAACTAGCAATGGACAATTTTAGAATAAATAAATTATTCATGGATTAAACATGCAAATATAGAACACAGTAGTATAAATGAAGATGATCATACCAGGTATATCAATTCATTATATAATACGACTGCTTACAGTTCCATTATCCAAATACTAAAAATAGATATGCATAAGACTACTCATAGGACGGAATCCGATGTTCCCATCATGATCAAATTATGTTGTACAGGACAACAAGTAGTCATCTGAGTAAACTTTGAGAATACTTGTTTCAAAACTCATGAAAGGTTTGAATGATGATTGTCCTTTGTATGTGTGCATTCAAGTACAAGACGAGTATTGCAACAATACATTCCATAGGGTGTTTGAAGCTAGCAAAACACCTATATTAGACAATCACCTGAATAGTTTCTCAAACTGTAAAGTATTCTTATTCTTTTAATGTATAACACATTAATGCTCTCAGTCGAGCACATATAGTCAGCAATTCATCATTCATGATGACATCCTACAACGACTAGGGTTGAGCATCATCTCTGTTAAGTAAGCATCAGTGTATGCAAGCAAAATAGAGCTCCTCAAATATCCGTAAACGTTTGAACATATCTTTGGTACTTTGTAGGTCCATTATAATGTTCGTTTAACAATTATCTAATGACTTTCACTTAGATATTTGTTGTTATCAACTCATCTTGCATTCATGCAAATGATATATATAGTCCAATGCATAATACGACTTTCATAATGAATCCTTCATTCGAACTTAAGATTTCCATTCATGTGTTCAATCTCATCAAGTGAGATTGATCATTGAGACTCCCCTCAATAACGTGTCATATTGTGTTTAGACTTAATAACCGCTTATGTTTATTCTAATAAACATATATATATATATATATATATATATATATATATATATATATATATATATATATATATATATATATATATATATATATATATATATATATATAACAAGGTTGTATGTCTTATTTTATAAATCCCTTAAGAGAAACTTCATTCCAAGCTAAGGATTAAAGTCTAGCTTAGATGGAATATTGTTTCTAATATGTTAATAACATATGAGATTTAAGAAAATAAATATAGTGCTCCAACTTGCTCTCAGTGTACTTAGGAGTAATCTTATTAATGAAAATCAAATTAATGATTTTATAATTAACTTAAGATCTCAGCTCCTAGATGCATGATCTAATCCACACATGGATTCTTTTATCTTGTATACATAATAAATATTACATAGATTCATAAACCCTTTTGATTACTCATCGTCCTCGCAAAAGTAATCAACAAGAAAAGTGTTTTGATATCCTATTGTCATATTTCATTTATATGAAAACAGGTATGACAATTAATCATCTTTATATATTTAATGTTTGTAGGTAGGAAGATTTAGTCATAGTCAATTTCTTGAGTACGAGTAAACTCCTTTTAATACGCGTGCATTAAATGTGTGTACAAGTTTGTCCTTTTGAGTCTTCTCATCAAGAAACTCATTCTTAACCTCACAGTCTAACTGATTGGTAAGAGATCAATCAAGCTCCATGAGTGATTGTCTTTCAAGGACTGCATCTTAACATTCATAGTTTTGAGCTATTCATCAGATACAATATCTAATAATGCATTTCTGTTGTTAGCAGGTTCACTATGATCCTCCAACTTATATCCCTTAGCATTGATATAAAAAAACTATATCATTCAGGTGCAAGAGGTATCCTTGCGGATTTTTGAATGAGAGATATCAATCTATGGTTTAACATATGCATGTTCAACCTTAGTATGACATTAGCAAGTGTACTCAGAAGGTTGCTCTTGAATAACTTCAAGATCTAAAGGTGCTCCCACTTGCTTTTGTATGTAGAGACTAATCTCTAGATACTCAGCATCTTGAGTAACAATAAATTTTTTTCAAGTGGGACATCCAAAATACATCGTTAGTTCTTGACTCTAGTTTGTTAATTACTTACTCTTAGGTAGTTAACAAATTCAAAACTTCAATCAAGACATAATGAGATTCAACCCATGCCATAATACAATGGTGTCTTAAATTCCTTCTGGGTTGGAACCATATTGAGTGTACACATGGCACATTCAATTTTCTAACCTTGATAGCTTTGGAGGTAAAACAGTTTTAGTCATCAAAGATCAAACAATATCAATAGTGTTTGATTTTCCATGATGGACATACCATAAAGTTGTGGTATTCCATGAGGACTGATGTTGTGAGACTATCACACAAGTCATTAGATGAACTTATACTTTTTGGCTTACATATCTGCCAACCAAGTCAAACCAGATGGCATCAATAGTAATTTTAGCCTACTGCATACTTTACTTCATGTGTATGTTTTGACTAGAAAATATAAACATTTAACATTATGTGTCGTAAGTGTACATGTCTTAACAAGAAGACATAACAAATTAACTTCTTACTTTACGTTATAAGTCTTTCAACAATTAACGGAATTGTTGTTTGTGTCTTTACAAGAGACCTAAACATATTCAACTAAAGTAATTTACGAGCGCCGACACTTGGCCTCAATAGTAAATTCAAGTTAATTTCATACTTCATGATTATGACTTTACAAGAAAACATAATCATATTTACTAAACAATTCAATGAATATGTTGAAGTAGTTTTT
This sequence comes from Artemisia tridentata subsp. tridentata, assembly GCA_021014915.2. Taxonomy (NCBI): domain Eukaryota; kingdom Viridiplantae; phylum Streptophyta; class Magnoliopsida; order Asterales; family Asteraceae; genus Artemisia; species Artemisia tridentata. The sequence continues at coordinate 77,995,968 of CP139505.1, forward strand.
CATGTTTTCTTGATATTTGTTCTAATTAGGGCAACATATATTTTATGTGTAGAAGTCCTAGTAGAATCTTAGTTTCTTACCTTGCAGTCAAGAAAAACCATTAGTCATATTGTTATATATTGTACCTTGCACACAATTAAGATTTCTCCTACTTGTGCATGGCACAACATCATGGGAGTATACAGACAACACTACACTCGTTTGTTTGTATGAGCAATATGACAATGTCTAAGATAACATATGATTTTTAGTCAAAATCAAAATATAGATATGTAGAACTTTATCGTTTTAATAATGAATCATGCATAACAAGTTTATAAATAACATTTCAGGAAGCAACATCAGGCACGCGACAAGTTATCTTATAAAATTTATGCAATGGTTCTTATATAAACTATGATGCTTAACATGTGAAAAGTAATGTATTATTTCAAGACAATCTGAAAATAAGATGGGCAACTTGCAAGGTAATAAAGCTTACAGCTCCCACTGGATTAGACAACATTACATGTGTTTCGTCACCAGTAATATAATCACGTAGCTCCCACTGGATTAGACAACATTTATAAGTGTTACGTCTCCAATGGAGAGTGAGTGGCGATTGGATACTTTCCTTCTTTCTTTGAATATCTACACATTATTGCTAATGTGAGTCACTTTGACTAGTAAACATGTACTTAGGTATTCAAGGAAGGGCATCAAGTTCTAACATATAGATGATGGGCTAGCCATCATTGCTATTTTAACTTGAAAATAGTCATGCATTTCCTCCATAATTGGTCTACTTCACCACAAGGGTATGTAGGACCTTAGTGGGTTTATTGGGTTAAGACAAACTACTAGGTAATCATGCTAGTAATTGCCTTTACCACTTTGCGGTTTATTGATATTTCCGTCTTCTAATTATTTAAACTCATTTTAGTTTGGTAGCTATAGAAAACGTGTTATCTAGTTATCCAAATATCTTATATTTTTTCAAGGTTTCAAAACCGAAACTAGGGTTATAAAACAACCTTGAAAGAATAAGATGTGTAACCATAATTAACCGTTTTGACTTTTACAAGACATCACGATTTCTAGAGTATGTGTTCTTTGAGTTTGATTAGAATTAGGAAAATTCAAATATTCCTATTAAGGCTTTTCCTCATAAAGAAAAAGGATAAGAATAAGTCTCTTTCTTACAAGGAAAGAGCGACTTAGTTCGTCCTTTTAACAAGAAAAGAACAAACTCTTGTTTACGGTTATGTTGCATTAATTCATTAATTGAATTTACAAAATTCATTTTTTAGTATTTTCGATAATTATTCTTTTGTAATTTAACTACCCCATGTTTACAATTTAAAACAATTAATTTACAAAAAGGCTAAGATCCACATTGTGCTTCTACTGTCACATCAGTTGATCTGCTAGCAATAGTAGATTCAATTGGTAGGCGACGATCACCAATTGTATTACAAGTACAACTCTTAGATCCTCATGGGACTCATGGCATCTAGTGTCAAACAACTAGTGTCATGTAGGCATGTTTAGTCACATCTTTGCCTCGTGTCAAGGTCTCACCGCTTAACTCGATTAAGTCATCCAATTTGAGAACGTGTGAGAATATATCTAGGTCCCACGCATAGAGAATAGTCACATTGGGTTACAATTCAACCTAGGTCCCACGCATAGGCAAAAGGTAATTGCAAGTGTTCTCAACGATTGGACGGCATGACTTAAATTTTGACGGGTAAAATATTTGATATGAATCAAAAAGTATACGAAAGAAGCATGCATTCATTTTTCGTAGCACAAGTTAAAAACTTTTCTTAACTTAAGTCTAATCATTGTTTTAATTTATGTGTGTCGAGTAGTCCATTTTCAAGACTAATATTAATCCTAAGTGGATTATAATTAAGTTTGGACAATACAATAAATAAATAAACAAGCTTAACAAGTTTAAGTGTTATTTAGAAAACAATGATTTTAAGTTTCAAATCCAAATTTAAACTTAGTTAAACTAAATCATAAGACTTAGTTTAAATTGGTTTGTGTTTCATTTCAAGTTTTTAGAAAACATTTTGCGTTTTACAAATAATTGTAGCATATATAAAAGCAACCAAACAAACACACAACCACAATATGCAAAGCCTCAACCGATGAAAATCCTATGCTTGGTCTATTGAGCCATCACGAGAACCAAGAGTCAACTAGGGACATGATACACAACCACACGGAGGGCTCACACTTGCTCCAAGACGATCATGAGCAAGTAAAAGCCCATTATGCACATAGAATATTGATTCTGTCCGATCAATTTTTCTGTCTTTGGAGGCCCAAAATGCCTAGAAGTAGACCTCCTCTTCCTTCGGCCCAAACTAGAAAGTTGTAGGCCCATGTCTTGTGAACCTGCACAAAAAAATTTAGCCCAAAATACCTTACCGAGCTCCTGAAAATGGCGTTTTTCAGCAGTGTGTCCAACAGCCTTCTTCGGTCTAAAGTCTTTCATTCTTTTGCCATTCGATTACATGCTTTGATTACATAATATATGAAGTAAAATACAAGTAATCTACTTCCTATCTATTGTAAAAATGCCCAAACAATGGCAAAACCAAAATGAATTACATTACATAAGTGCCGAAACAATGGCAACCCCAAAAACAAGAAATCAACGACAACAACACAAGGCACAAGTGGTCTAGGTTTTCATCGGCTTTGCATATACACATAATAATACAATAATATTATGAACAAAACAAGGTGTTGGCTAACTCCATGGTCAAACATGCATGTATTTGCCATGGATACAAAATTAATAACAAGAATTCAATAATTAGCCAACGAAACGAAGAAATTAATTAACTAGAATTAAAAACCCCGAATGGTACTCATGTCAAATGGCCTTAGGTTTAAAACCCATTGATATTAGGACCTTCTAATTATCATTTTACCACAGAAAATTAAGCCATAGGGGCTGATTTGAAATCGTTTCACAAATCGATCAAATTAATGCGTTTTTGGCCATTTTACGGGTACCCGACAAGTAAACAAATAAGCATATGCATAACAAATGGCTATGAGGTAAAAAATCACATATCTTATGACCTCTAATGGGTCGAATTTTAAGAAAAAATAGAGCCCTAGGGGCTGTTTTAATTGGTGTTTTCAAAAATCATCAAAAAAATACCCGTTTTAGCCACTTTTATGCATACCCGATAATCATATGGCACATATGATGGCTCGTGATACCACTATAGTTGATGTTGAATATATAATAACATATTAAACATGTAAACGCATCGGATAACATCACCAACAACGGATCCATATAGCCATATGATCAATCAACAATAAAGATAACAATTATATATACCTTTGTAGCGTGATCCGGGAGTCACTAGCAATCACCAATATCACCAATATGAGATGGAGAAACCCAAGAGATCAATGATGTTGATCTCCTCTAAGGATGAAACACACTACACTTCCTTGATCACCAATTAGATGCTAGTCTTTTGCTTGTAACTTTGAACTAGCAACACATATAATATGTTTTGCAAAAGTGGGATGTAAAAACAAGAACCCTAAAATGGGGGAGATTGTTGTGCCGTATGGTATAAGGAGAAGGTGAGATATTCACTCTTGATTTGGTGGAAAGTAATAATGTGATTGATATAATTAATCCTTGATTGATTCTATCAATTACATATTTACATTTAGCACCTAATAAAAGTTCAACAAGTCCCTCCACACCCTCCATATGGCCGACCAACATAAGGGCCCACAATGGGCTTGCCCATTGTTGGTCCAATCCAAAAACGCTAAGTCTAACTTAGTATTTAATGGCCCGTTATAGATCCTGAGTTACATAGCCGTTTATATATTGTAAATACGATAATTACAATCTATAAAATGATGTCTCTGTGTATAAGTGTGTGACCCCATAGGCTCACATATGTCTAGTCATATAATTATTTATTATGACACGAGCATACTCCAACAGAAACAACAAATTATAGTTATAAACTAATGTTGGTATTAGAGAGTTAGGTGCAGTGAGAATGAACAACATGTTATTCGTCTGTCGCCTCATCACCTCACCAATAACTAAAACACCCACCCCAACAAAAAAAAAACCAATAACATGTTATCGGTACCTGTAGGCCCCACAAAACACTCCAGCAAAAAAAAACCCCACCCACTCACAACGTAAACGTGTCAAGTATGAGGCTAAGTGCGCGAATCCCTTTCCACATATTGGATATGGTTTTCTCCCCTTCTCATTCTCTTCTTTTGGGAAACTTGAGAAGGATGCGGTAACCTTAGTGAAGCGAATCCGAAAGTTCTCTGTGACTCAAGACATTGGAGCACGTGCTGCTATTCATATCTTCAGTAGGATTAGCTTTGCTATAACTAGAGGAGTGGGGGCTCAAATAGTATCACGGTTCCCCACTAATTTTTTGTAAATCCTATGAGTTTCTAATAAAGTGATGTTAATAATAATAATAATAATAATAATAATAATAATAATAATAATAATAATAATAAATGGCACGTGTTGAGAGAATGACTAAGTGACGAATGACACGGGATGGTGGTGCAGTTTGTCTAACCATTCGTTAGCCATTAGTACCAAAAATGCTGAATGGCACCTTGCATCGTGCCCTCTTGTATTTGCTTGATTTAAAAAGTTCAATACTCCCTCCGTCCTAAAAAGAGTGTCCACAAACAAAAAATGGAAAAATTATAATATGTGTAGTTAATGTTAGTTTTGATTGATAAAAAATCATTTTTACCCTTATATTTAATATAGAAATAAAAATGAGTATTTAAGTAGGGGTGGCAATTTTCGACACGACACGCTAACCGAAACGGACACGACACGAAGATAAACGGGTTTGGGTCGAGGATAAACGGGTTTTGGTCGAAAACAGGTTAACCCGTATAACCCGTTTAATAAATGGGTCGTGTATGGGTTTAGTAATTTTAAACAGGTCAACCCGTGAACCCGTTTAAATATATAAACTTTTAATCAATAAAATATATAACTACCTAATATGATATATGTACTTATTTAGGATGTGGATCTATGTTTTCTTAAGTGCTACTTATAATATATATTAGCATCTATGTGTTATTATTTGAACACTTTACACTCTTCAACACTCAAACTAATTAAATCTTTTAACTAGTTTATTTAAACGGGTTACACGGGTCATAAATGGGTTACACATGTTAGGTGTGTGCGGGTTAGGGTTGAGGTTTTTGACACGATTAATAAATGGGTCGTGTTTAGGTTGAGGCTTTACCAACCCGCTAACCCGCCAACCTGAGTGGGTCGACACGAACACGACTCGATTGACACCCCTAAATGCAAGTTTTGATAAAAAAAAAAGGGTAAAGTAGGAAAACAAGTCATAATTACTATCAATATATAAAAACTGGACATTTATTTTAGGACAAACACAAATAATAAGGTGGACACTTTATTTTTTAAACGGATGTAATAATAAAGATATGATTCTAAAAATATTACTATAAAGTCATCTAACTTTTATAAACTATAACTATAAATATGTTGTAAACAAAAATTATAAATTGATTGTTTTTGTATTTTATTTTTTTGTATTGTAGATATAGAAATTAAAGACTAAAACCCAATAGTCACCTCATTTTTATCGGTTCAATTGAATGTAAAAATTGGATAAAACCTATTAAAGGTGTTATGAAAAATATACATATGCATAGAATAGGTTTGACCCGGAGATTGAACCGGTTGAACAGAGTACCCAATAAACCAGCAACTCGACCTAGTCAATTAAAAAACCGGGTTTTAAAACATTAAATCACGACTCTCGTGTACAAAGATATAACCGAATGATTCTTCTGCCATTTCTTTAATTTCTTTAATATCATTGACATATACTTGTTTGACTATATGCCAAATAAATGTTTAAGATTATGTTTGAATTAAGACTCAAATCTCTTATAATATGAGAATTTTAAAAAGTAAAAAGTTAATGATTGAACAATTAAATCGGATCAATAGGAGTGCCCAGTTTTATCACGTCGTCACGTCAATTGCTCAATTTTATCACGTAAGAGAAATAGAGCCATCTCGCCAATAAAAAGTCAAAACTAAAACAATTTGGTCAAACTCATCTAAAGTTCATCTATAAAAAAAATATGTATAAAAACACATGTGTCGAATTTGTAAAAAAAAAAACTTAAAAAATAAGTGTAATTAATAAAAATTTAGTTGTTAAAATTTAAATAAATTTTATGTACTTAAGTAAACTTATCAGTTTCGTCAAAATTGAAACAATTTGGTCAAACTAATCTTAATTTTGATCTATCAAAAAAATAAGTAGAAACACACAAGTGTCGAATTAGAAAAAAAATAATAAATAAATAAAAAATGAGAGGGTTGCCAATGGGTTTTCCTCATAGGTGAAGCGGAAAAATGGAGTGAGGTTTATTCTCTAAAGACGAAGGTTTTTAGAGAAGGTTCGCGGAAGGCATACTGTCCGCTTGGATGTCACTATACGACTCAAATCACTAACTACTAACTAACCGTTCTAAAATAATAATAATAATAATAATAATAATAATAATAATAATAATAATAATAATAATAATATTTCACACGTGTTACTAAAACGGCTGAATCCACTTTTGGCCTATCCGCTCGACAGATGGCGCTTTGGAGATCGCAACGAGAAGACTACACCTCTGATTGGCTTAGGGTGGCCCCGATATCTGGGTTGGGGCAGACTATGAACGCTAGAACTTACCGGTGTGTTTTATGCTACCGCCTGGGTGTCCCCCTGTTCTCAGTCCAGATGCCGTGCTCTGCTTGTTCCAGGTTATTTGCGGGAGACATTTACGGGGATCATGCTGTGTCATGTGCTGGTATTATTGGTATTAAGCACCGGCACAACGTGGTGCGCGACACTCTTGCTGATATTTGCTCTCGGTCTGGGATCTCGGCTCGCAAAGAGGTTGACATTGGCCTTTGCGGAGAAAGAGACAAAAGCTTACGCCCAGCTGATGTATTGCTCTATTCTTGGGACGGTGGGCAGGATGTTTGTGTCGATTTGACAGGGTCGTCTCCTTTGACGCAATCGGGTATGGTCGATTTTGTGCCAGGACGAGTGGTGGTTGAAGCAGCACAGCGCAAGCGTGTCAAATATGAGAGCAAATGTGCCGACATTGGATATGGGTTTCTTCCCTTCTCATTCTCTTCCTTTGGGGAACTTGGGAAGGATGCAACAACCCTACTGAAACGGATCCGAAAGTTCTCAGTAACTCAAGACATCGGATCGCGAGTCGCTGCTCATATTTTTAATAGGATTAGCTTTGCAATAGCTAGAGGAGTGGGAGCCCAGTTAGTATCTCGGCTCCCCTCTAATTTCTTGTAAATCCTATTTTCTTCTAATGAAGTGATGTAATAATAATAATAATAATAATAATAATAATAATAATAATAATAATAATAATAATAATAATAAACTCACACTTTAGACCACTTATACTTTTTATTCTTATTTACAAAAACAACATACATATTGCTTTTATTTATAAATATTATTCATTATATATTAAATTAATTTATATGAACAAAATTATAAAAATTAAATTAAAAGCACAGTTATTGTGCTATGTAAATGAATATACACTATTGTACATATACGAACAACTCATGTTATTCATCTTCATGAGATTAAGAAATGATGTCTAGAAAAGTAATTATATTTACTATCAACGTCCAATAACGACTCAGATTATTTCTCTTTATAAGTTCAACCCGTGCGTACACGGGTTTAAGTTAATAAGGCTAAAATTATTATTAATTGGAATATAAATATAAAAAATGAATGTCCGACCCATTGATTACTGTGAGATGAAAACATAACACGATATTCTGCATATAGCAACGACGCATGTAATTACTCTTTAATGTTTAAATAAGGATACATAGAAAAGTATCTTTTTAAGGGTCATTACGTGTTATTAAACATGCATAATATCCAAAACATGATATCAATAGTTAAATTTAAATAGTATCAACCTCAACACTATGACAGTTAAACAAAGTCAAATCTTTCGTCCAACAAAAATCTATACACAATATTAATCAATATTTATACATAATGAAAATTTTATATAAAAACCCGCGCGTGCACAAATATTATAACTATATAAGTATAAAAGATTAGGGGTGGCAATTTCTGACCCGACACGAAACCCGACCTGAAACCGACACGAAAATTAACAGGTTCGGGTTGAATCTAAATAGATTTTGGGTCGGGTTTGGGTCGACCGATCTAACTCGTTTATTAAATAGGTCAGGTTCGGGTTGTGAATAAATTAAGTGGGTTGACCCGCCAACCCGTTTAAGATTTTTTTTCTTAAATTAAAAATTATTTATATTTTATTATACGGGTTAAATGGGTTAAACGGGTCGACCCACAAACCCTTTTAACCCGTCTAACCTATTTAACTCGTGTAATGTGGCAACTTTTGTATAAAAAATGGGTTAAATGGGTCAACCCAAAACCCGTTTAACCTTTTCAACCCATGTAACCTATTTAACACGCCAACCCAAGTATATATACGGGTTAAATGGGTCAGGTTCGGGTTATGTGTAAACAGGTTAGGGTTGACATATGTAACCACCCGTAATTTTCCAGACTGATTTTTAATACTAAATTATATTTATTATTTCCAAAGTTTCACTTTCGGACTTTTCCGAACTCATTGGAATAAAAAACGAGAAGGTATCTAGTGAAATGTGAAAACCGACACACAACGCGTACCGACACAACCATAACTCGACAAACATTTCAAGATGATTTTTATACTATTTATTCGAAAATAGTCGTATGAATACTCGTTTTCATTGGAAAACTCGTGTGGTGGATTAAATGAATTAGAATGGGTGTTTGTTTAAATCCGGTTTGGTTGGGTGTTGATTTCCCTCGGTTTAACGGCGAACACCAAGAGAGTGTTTGTTTGATCTTGCTTACCTTCTCTACTATCATGTCGTGGTCACAGTTTAGGTTAAATGGTTTTTGAGGTTCTGTGGATAAATATTTAACAAAAACGTTTTAAAAATCATTCGTATGGTTAAACCTTCGATTTAAAATGGTGGTTGTTTGCTTGTCTTTGTTCTAGGGTAAAGAAACCCACGTTCACGTTCGGGTTAAACCCGATTGATTCTCGGGCCGCAGCCTTGTGGCTCTCGGTCTAGATTTGGGTTTTTATTTATTATTATTATTATATTATTATTATTATTATTATTATTATTATTATTATTATTATTATTATTATTATTATTTATTTTTTTTTTATTGCAGGGGTGTATAATAGAACTGAACATTAGTCAACTTGCTTAATCTGGACTAATGAATGATATGGATGATTAGTCATCTTTAGTAAATATACTCAATGGTTTGTATGACAAAGTTGCTCAAGCTAAAGCATATTAGTAAAAAGTTAATTAGAAATTTGTTGATGTAGTTTTCTTCATGACTTATATAGTTTGAGATAGTATTCTTAAAAAGCATGATGTGATATGTCGTATTTTTACGATAATCCAAAGGTTATATATATTCGGGTGTTTACACTAATGGTTTAATAAGGTGGTTTATTACAACAAATTATCGGATCATAATTTGATCTTCCTTTTGTATCTTTTAGTGAATTCGGACAAAATATAACAAATCATGACTCCAATCATTTGAACAAATTATTAGACTCGTTAGACTCATACCGGATCTAAAATGCTAAGCTAAAACTTATTAAACTAATAACAAACTGTAATACTCGATAACTAATAGATATCCTAATAAGTGGGAGTTATTATTATTATCAATTGTTCTTACTACGGACTTGTCGGGAAATATTGTTTGAGAAATTGAGTTTATTAAGTCACGATGACTTGGAAACGTTGTATAAACAGACGCATCATGCCGAAATTTCTAAAACTTTCTAGACTTATACTTTGATTTCAAAAACCTTTCATTCTTATAAAACCCGACAATAATAGAAACTTGTAATTTATCAATCTGTAAACGTTTTGGCTAAATGATATAATGATTTGAGCTTTCTTATAAAACTTAAATTACATTTCCCAACTCAACTGACGCTTTCCAAACTATTGGGGATTATTGGGTAAATACCGAAACGTACTAATTGACTTGTTTTATTGACGTTTTCCTTGTCGCTATTTTCCTTGACTTCTTTTGTCATTCCTTTATCGACTCAAGTTCTCGTCCGTACTTTTCTCGACAGTGTCGATTTTCTATTCCTATTTGGCGTGAGTATTCTTGAGTCAAGGCTGTCTTACCACCACACGAAACGCTCACACTAAACTTTTTACAAACTTTGATACGAGTAATCCACGAAAACTAAGACGCTTGTCTTTTTAAAACTCTTTACTTTTCGAGACGTATTCTGAGATAACTATATATATATATTAGGTTGTGCCGATCCGGCACCGTTGTGCCTGTACCATCGATATCGTTGTGTTTTGTTCTTGATGCCAGTTGTGACATTGTGATATTTTGCGTTGTTGCATGCTGAGGTGAGTTCATGGCCCCTACCTTTACTTGTTTTATAACTGTTTTGGGGGAGAATACATGCTCATTTTTAATTAAACTCAATGACTGTTTATTTGGAATATGCAAACTAGATTTGACTGTTTGGCTGAAATACTAGATTGTTTACTCGAATGCGTTATATGTATACATGACACACACATAGACCAGGTGTACTGGACAGGACCGGGCGTAACGGTCACATTACCGGGCGTAAGGGTCACATTACCGGGCGTAACGGTCACACTACCAGGCGTACTGGTCATTACGAGCGTACCGATCAACCAAATATTATAAACTTGTGTTCCACATTTACGAATATTTAAACCTATGAACTCACTAACCTCGTGTTGACACTTTAGCATGTATTTTCAGGTGTAAAGCAATAGCACAATATTGGAGGCTTTTGGCATGGTATGGTATGGTCATAGAAGACTCTGATGTATTTGGGACCGCTTGATTTCTTTTATGGGCTTATATTTCCGCTCTGTTTTTGGAATGCGGTAAACAAAACACTTTTGAATATGAAATTTCTTTTAAATGATTGAGGTAAAACCGTTCTTTGTACCTTGTGTTGAGATATCAATTTAGTAGCAGCCAGACATGTATGCTTTCGCTAAATCAGATTTTGGGGGTGTTACATATTGGTATCAGAGCCTTGGTTATAGAGAACTGAGTATTTTTAAAACCTAGACTATAACTGTTTTTACAAAAACTTAACCCTATGACCGCCACATGCCTGCCTGCCAAGCTGATGCCTCATTTGTGATTTTTTATTGCTAATATAATTGACGAGATGTGCGCATTGTTATTGAATAAGTATATCAATCTATTTTCGCTATCTACTATAAGTATCTTCGACATACTTATGCACATCCATCGTACTCGTCGTAGCATTACGCCTTTTCTCTTCGCAATCTCATCAATCGTCCTCAAGTGTGGACATCGCCTTAGTTATTTAAGCCGCTTTTAAAAATAAGGGACATATTACTGGTGTAACTGAGCTGAGTATTTCAAAATTTTTTGAACCTCGGTGGAATATAGACTGATCACCTATATTCGAACAGGGACAGTGGGACATAGCCTGATCACCTATGTCTTACTCATAGCCTGATCACCTATGTGTGGTGGATTAAATGAATTAGAAGGGGTGTTTGTTTAAATCCGGTTTGGTTGGGTGTTGATTTCACTCGGTTTAACGGCGAACACCAAGAGAGTGTTTGTTTGATCTTGCTTACCTTCTCTACTATCATGTCGTGGTCACAGTTTAGGTTAAATGGTTTTTGAGGTTCTATGGATAAAGATTTAACAAAAACGTTTTAAAAATCATTCGTATGGTTAAACATTAGATTTAAAATGGTGGTTGTTTGCTTGTCTTTGTTCTAGGGTAAAGAAACCCACGTTCACGTTCGGGTTAAACCCGATTGATTCTCGGGCCGAAGCCTTGTGGCTCTCGGTTCATATTTGGTTCTTTTGTGTGTGTGTGTGTGTGTGTGTTTGATTGCAGGGGTGTATAATAGAACTGAACATAAGTCAACATGCTTAATCTGGACTAATGGATGATATGGATGATTAGTCATGTTTAGTAAAAATGCTCAATGGTTTGTATGACAAAGTTGCTCAAACTAAAACAGATTATAAAAAAGTTAATTAGAAATTTGTTGATGTAGTTTTCTTCATGACTTATATAGTTTGAGATAGTATTCTTAAAAAGCATGATGTGATATGTCGTATTGTTACGATAATCCAATGGTTATATATATTCGGGTGTTTACACTAATGGGTTAATAAGGTGGTTTATTACAGCAAATTATCGGATCATAATTTGATCTTCCTTTTGTATCTTTTAGTGAATTCGGACAAAATATAACAAATCATGTCATGACTCGAATCATTTGGACAAATTATTAGACTCGTTAGACTCATACCGGATCTAAAATGCTAAGCTAAAACTTATTAAACTAATAACAAACTGTAATACTCGATAACTAATAGATATCCTAATAAGTGGGAGTTATTATTATTATCAATTGTTCTTACTACGGACTTGTCGGGAAATATTGTTTGAGAAATTGAGTTTATTAAGTCACGATGACTTGGAAACGTTGTATAAACAGACGCATCATGCCGAAATTTCTAAAACTTTCTAGACTTATACTTTGATTTCAAAAACCTTTCATCCTTATAAAACCCGACAATAATCGAAACTTATAGTTTATCAATCTGTAAACGTTTTGGCTAAATGATATAATGATTTGAGTTTTCTTATAAAACTTAAATTACATTTCCCAACTCAACTGACGCTTTCCAAACTATTGGGGATTATTGGGTAAATACCGAAACGTACTAATTGACTTGTTTTATTGACGTTTTCCTTGTCGCTATTTTCCTTGACTTCTTTTGTCATTCCTTTATCGACTCAAGTTCTCGTCCGTACTTTTCTCGACAGTGTCGATTTTCTATTCCTATTTGGCGTGAGTATTCTTGAGTCTAGGCTGTCTTACCACCACACGAAACGTTAACACTAAACTTTTTACAAACTTTGATACGAGTAATCCACGAAAACTAAGACGCTTGTCTTTTTAAAACTATTTACTTTTCGAGACGTATTCTGAGATAACTATATATATATTAGGTTGTGCCGATCCGGCACCGTTGTGCTTGTACCCTCGATATCGTTGTGTTTTGTTCTTGATGCCAGTTGTGACATTGTGATATTTTGCGTTGTTGCATGCTGAGGTGAGTTCATGGCCCCTACCTTTACTTGTTTTATAACTGTTTTGGGGGAGAATACATGCTCGTTTTTAATTAAACTCAATGACTGTTTATTTGAAATATGCGAACTAGATTTGACTGTTTGGCTGAAATACTAGATTGTTTACTCGAATGCGTTATATGTATACATGACACACACATAGACCAGGTGTACTGGACAGGACCGGGCGTAACGGTCACATTACCGGGCGTAAGGGTCACATTACCGGGCGTAACGGTCACACTACCAGGCGTACTGGTCATTACGAGCGTACCGATTAACCAAATATTATAAACTTGTGTTCCACATTTACGAATATTTAAACCTATGAACTCACCAACCTCGTGTTGACACTTTAGCATGTATTTTCAGGTGTAAAGTGATAGCACACTATTGGAGGCTTTTGGCATGACATGGTATGGTCATAGAAGACTCTGATATATTTGGGACCGCTTGATTTCTTTTATGGGCTTATATTTCCGCACTGTTTTTGGAATGCTGTAAACAAAACACTTTTGAATATGAAATTTCTTTTAAACGATTGAGGTAAAACTGTTCTTTGTACCTTGTGTTGAGATACCAATTTAGTAGCACCCAGACATGTATGCTTTCGCTAAATCAGATTTTAGGGTTGTTACAACATAGCTGACCCGATGATTTAAATGGGTCAGGTTTCGGGTTGGGATTTTCTGACCCGCCAACCTGACAACCCGAACCCGCCCCGAATTGCCACCCATATAAAAGATTTTACATAGAAAAATCTTATTTGACAACTTCGTATATGTACTTGGACAGGCTTTACTACGCCAAAATAGAAATTTACAAGATAGAAATTAGATTCTTAACTAATTGTATTATTAAAATCAGATAATACAATTTATATGTATAAATAATTTAAATTTAAATGTTTTGTCACTATTTCAAAACACATTTAAGTAAGATTTATGTCAAAGGCTCACACGGGAGTGATAATGAACCTAATTTAATACAATCAATACGTGAAAATAATGATAGATATAGATTTTTTCAAGTTTTACAAATCATAACAAAAGATACAAACTTTTGATGTCGATGCACTTATTTGCTTGGTAGAAATATCAAGAACACTTTTGTTTGATTTAAATATTAAGTGGACCAACTTTCAGTACGAAAACGCCATGAGATTGAAGACAATATTAGTTGTCGCTGAATGATGTTACTTAAAGCAAAGTACACTTGTCTCTTAAAGACCATGTCCATGAACCTAAATTTGGCTTTGGTTATAGCATTAGCATCACGTCGAGTACTCAATTATCATGGTTATTTGACTTATTTCTACGATTACACCACTGGGTCCATGATGTGTCGCATTCCATGCATAGGCGCAAACTACAGAAATGTGTCTTGTTTTAGCAGGGATTACTATTTCCCAAAACCGTGTGAATCGAAAAATCCAAGATGTCGATAAAACGGTTTAGAAAAATGTTAGGGATAACTATAATCTTAGTAGGTCAAAGTTTTAACTTTATACATCATATGGTATTGAAAGAAGAAGAAAAAATGTGAACTACAAAGGGGTTGGAAAGAATAATACGGAGTAGTTGTCAATTGAATGAGATGGCTTGAAGCAATATAATTATGTCTGGTATAAACAAATAAATATCTGGAATTTCAAAATGATTTGTATGCTACACATGGATATAAAAATAAATGTTCAGAATAATAAACATATAAAAGTCAGCAAACACTTCAATAATGCTTCAATATGTATGTATCTTGAGATTGTTTATAGCTATATACAAATGTGTGCTTTATAACACAATTTAAATTAAATAAACTAATAGGGGATTTGCGTTAAGCTGCAATGGTAATGGTGGTGGCCGTTAATAACGAGGAGGTAGTAGCGGTGGCCGTTAATAGTGAGGAGGTACATGTCGGTGTGTGCAGTGTAAAAATCATTGTATTAATGACTTCAACATACATAGCTTCACACAGAAATGCTGTATCGACTAGCACCAATTAAATGCTGACAATACAAAAACAAGACAAAAAGGAACATATGGCAGTTCATACTTCATACTATGACTTAAAGAAATAAGCAATTATTGCTATAAGTTGTACCAAACAAGGAAAAAAGGTCATCGACATGAAAAAATAATGCAGATTCTAAATATAATATGGGCAACGATTAGAATATATAGTTCAAATAGACAATATAACAGAAACTCAATACTCAATACCCATTGGTTGCATCGAAATTGCGATCTTTGATTTCTCCAAATGTTTAAAATGAATTGTTTGACCAAGTGTCGGATATCCTCTAATACAAAAATGATTAATCAATTCAACATAAGGACTTACATGTGATGATGATAAGCAAGCATATAACATGACAACTTTCTAAGAAACAAAATCTACGCGAAAAAGAATATCAATAAAATGCAAACCATCATTGCAGGATGCAATACCAATAACATCTCAATCCACATTTTCAGCAGAAACATGTTCATAACAGATTGTCCATAGAAAATATATCCGTCACAAACTAATTAAATCTGAACAATATACTTACTGCAACTGCTCCAAAAGTCTAGTCTGATCAGATTGAAATTGTCTTACGAGCTTCAGAGACTGTTCGTAAAGATTAAGGTCCATCCCATCTACATTTCTACCCACTCTTGCTTTCAATATCCCCTAAAAAATAATAATTAATAAGTATACAATCAAAATGCAGCTTCCGAAAAAATTGTACCAAGAAACTAACAAAATGAAGCTCTGAATTATGACACTGTTTTCAAGTAATGTTAAAAGTCTGTTAACCATCAAAGTCGTATGAACTTGCTTCAATCACTCGTGCACCACTAACCTATGAACTGGGGAAATTCCACCACCACATACAAACCAACTTGGCCTGTACTTGCTTTGAGCGTCAATATCAAAGATACACGCACTAGTACGCATTTCTAGCGAACACTAAAATACTGCTATCAGTCTCCATCTTAAGAATTATATCAAAATTATAACTTTCTTTTCATTCTCATCCCCATTTAACGTCATGATAAGAAGAACCACATCATATTGATGAGATGTGGATTGAAAGAATTGACCAATGTTGTAGCCTTCATATATTAAACTAGACAAAAAAACAATAAACTCTGTCGCTTTTATGTTTAGAAATGAACTCAAAGTAAATATTGTATTTTAACTCTATAAAAATGTGAACGTTTTAGCAATATGTGTACATGTTAAGTCATGGTTCCCAAGTCTTTTAAATAGGCGATTCATTACTTCATTTTAACTTCGGGTTTAAAAGTACTCATGGGTTATGTCACTTGCGGAATTCAGTTGGCAACATATAGAATAAGCATATACGACTATGATGTGTAACGATTGAAGCACATAAGTTTATGTACCTCGTTATTTGGTTGAATGGAAAGCTCTCCAATGAACTGGTAGAGTGAACCGACTCTAAGATTAATTCGTAAGTGCTGTGTGTCAACTGCCAGGGTGGCACCTCCATCAGCAATAACAGCAATGGCCGTCTCTACATTATACACTTCTAACCTATAATCGCATAAGAATAAGTCTCTATTTTCTAAACATATACCCACTTGGTAAAAAGATAATACTATACGGTTTTCTTTAGATGAACACCTAAACACGTACATACTATATCTTGTTTAGGATAATTCTATTATGCAAAATAGTGAAAACAGAAGGTTTTACTCACTTTCCAGTAACACGGAGGGATGCCCCATCCTTAAAGTGTGGAGAAAACAAGTTGAGTTCTTGTAACATAACAATGGCACCAGAGGGTATTGCAGCTGACGACATTGAAACACCAGCAATTCACGAAAAAAAAAAAATCCTCGGTATCCTGCAATAGTGAAATTTAAGCAATCATGAGACCTTATTTCATAACAGTTCTCGGTTATATTTTTAATAAAAAACAGAAACTAAAACAATGGTTTTCTATTTGTGAAGATAGAAGGCATATGAGAATATTATTGCAAGCCGAATGGGTTAATATTTAGGGATAACCATTTAAACATGTATCGAACTTGACACTTTTTTTGTGTGAACGGTGAATTTTTACAGCTCACATCACCTATCTCACTAATACTATTTCACATATGTCTCAAATGAGACCAAGTCTTAAACAGCAACCTCTTGGTTGGTGGGCCACTCGCATACTAATGGGTCAAAGGCCTTTGGTCTTGAAACACTGTGACTATGTGAGTATCATTACCGGTAAAGTTTGCTACATTTGAATGGATAATCAGTTGAAATTGTATCGAACTTATAACTTAATTCAATAGGAATATACACGCTAAAGAATAATGTGTCAAGTTCGTACATTTTCGGACAATTATCCCGAAAATTTACTATAAATCATCAGAGTTTTTACCAATTTGATAATGTGCATATCGAGTCCTAATCAACTTTAAATCATAGGAATACAATTAAAGAGAACACAAAAGTGGAACAACTGTTCTTGAGGTGGTAACTCCGATATGACTCCACCAAGGACATTTCCATCAAAGGAGCATCAGTCTGCATCACCCATTATTGCCAACTAAGCTAATTTAAACAAGCAACCTAGTGGAACATCACATATAAGCCCAGTCACCAACTTAAACAACAACAACAAACCCAATCCCGCCGGGGCAGGGTATGGGGGAGGTAGAATGTAGACAGACCCTACCCCTACCCAAGGAGAACCCGGGGGTAGGGAGACTGCTTCCAAAGAGACCTCCGGCAAGTGCATGTGTGCGCGTGAGAGAGCAAAGGCAGGAGAGCAGCCGAGAAAGCATAGCATACAACAGGCAGGCAAAAGAGCAGGCAAAACACTCAAACACAAAAACAGAGTAGAAACAAAAGCACAATAAGCAAAGAGCAGAGTACCAAGAAAAGCAGGCAAATCTAAGGGGGCAAGACAAAGCAAAGCAGGGCAACGCACGGGGCCTAAAGCTAAGGCGAAGCAACCAAACAAAGCAAGGCTAGGCAACGCACGGGGCCTAAAGCTAACGCAAAGCAACCAAACAAAGCAAAACAGGGCAACGCATTGGGCCTAAAGCTAAGGCAAAGCAACTCAACACACCTAGCCTGAACTACCCGCAAATCCTAATTCTATCTCTCCACACCTTCCTATCTGAGGTCATGTCCTCGGACAAGAGCAGCTCCTTCATGTCGAGCTTAAGTCTATCCTCCCATCTCAGTTTGGGTCTACCCCTCCTTCTCACACCGTCCACCACTAACGCTTCGACTCTTCTTACGGGTGCTGATTGTGGCCTCCTCTTTACATGACCAAACCACCTGAGCCTTCCTTCTCTCATCTTCGAAATAATAGACTCGACCTCAAGCTTAGCTCTGAAAACTCCGTTCGGGATCATGTCCAGCAAGGTCTTACCGCAAGTCCACCTTAGCATTCTCAGTTCTGCCACCTCGACCCTGTTAGCATGGGCTTTGGAGATAGGCCAGCACTCAGACCCGTACAACATAGCCGGTCTAATCGCCACCTTATAAAATTTACCCTTCAGCTTTAATGGGACGTTCCTGTCACAAAGGACTCCCGACGCCGCCCTCATCTCGCCCACCCAGCTCTAATCCGGTGGGTTATGTCTTCATCTATCCTCCTTGATTTGTGAATCATCGATCCCAGATATCTAAAGGACTCCTTGGGTGGTAGGACCCGGTCACCGATACGAATATCCATATCTTCTTGGTGGCCTGACTCGATCCTCTTCCTCCCAAAATCACATCTCAAGTATTCAGTCTTCTCTCGGCTCACTCGAAGACCATTGTCCTCTAGGGCCTCCCTCCGGTGCTCAATTCTGTTGTTTAACCTTTCCGCCGATTCTGCTACCAACACAATGTCGTCACCGAAAATCATGCTCCACGGTATGCCCTCTTGAATCCCAGTCACCAACTTAACATCCACAAAATACGAAGTCATTTCATCACACATACAAGTCATAACTTTAAGATACCGACAAATGAAACAAAATATTACTAGCAAGATATTTTTAAAATTTTACACTATATTTTTTTTTGCTAGGGAGCACGTGCCCACCCTGCCCCCCTCCTGTCTCCGCCTATGCTACGAACCCCGGGACCCACCCATATTCCGTCCCTAACTCCACTACTTTAAAATTCTTACCTCATATCAGTGTAGGACAGGTTGTTACATGTGCGAGTTCATATGATCATTAAAATCTAACTATAGCAAATGCAGTCAAACCATCCTAGTTTTTTGTTTTTTTTTATAAAATAAAAAAAATGGTAAATATTTTTTGTAAGTCCACAATTAACAGTTAATAATGTTTTACAATAATCAATGATTTTGAAATTTATAAAAACACATAGAAGCAGAATAAGATATATAAACCTCAAATTTGTATAACTAATTAAGTCACAAACAACAATACATTACTATGAACACAAATATATTTACACAAAGGAATTATAACTAATTACAAGTCATAGAGAATAGTGTGAGTGTGTGTGTATATTTTAGTTTGTGAGAGAGAGTGTGACTCACTGGAGATGAACGAGGGGCAAGGTTTTCCGGTAGACCGTAGTGAATCTGTGTGCGACTGTGACTCGACTCACTCGTGATGAATTACCTCAGACAGTTTGACCCGACCCGGTCCAGTCAGACGAACACGAACTTAAAAATGGTTAGTCTGATTCCTAATTATTACTCCCATTCCCTTAGGGCTGTAAACGACCCGGTCCAGTCAGACGAACACGAACGTACCTTTGTTCCTATGTTTGTTCGTTTAATTTTAGCGGACAAATAAATGGACACGAACACTTAAACGGACGAATTTTCTTGTTTATGTTCGTTTATTAAAAAAATAAGTTGTTAATGTTTGTTTATGTTCGTTTATTTAGGCACTAAACGAACATAAACGATCGAACATAAATGAAAATAGACAAACAAACATAAACTTTATTAAATTATGCATAATATATTATTTATAAGTGTTGTTTTGTTTAAACAATCCAATTTTAAAATTATAAAATTAAAAGATATAATATACGAATATAATAAAATAAATGAACATACACGAACGTTAACGAACGCATAATCGGACGTTCACGAACATAAATGAATGGACGCGAATTTTGTTCATGTTTGTTCATTTAGTTAAACGAACGTAAAATAATGTTCATGTTCGTTCATTTAATAAATAAACGAATATAAACGAACTTTTACCGAACGGTTCATGAAATGTTCACTGAACGTTCAGTTCATTTACAGCCCTATCCATTGTTAATGCATTTTACATAAACAAACTTTAATAAAAGTTTGAAAATTACACAAATACTCATTTTTATCAAAAAATCTGAAATAACTCACAAAATTCGCAAGTTTTGCGAGAGTTTGCGATTTTATGAATAAAATTCGCAAGGTTTGACTTTGTGATGTCAAACCTTGTGAATAATTTTAAAAAATTCGCAAGGTTTGACCTTATAAAGTCAAATTTTGCTAGTTTTCATAAAAAATTTAAGGTTCACTTTGCAAGGTTAAACCTTGCGAATTTTTTAAAATTTCTCCCTTTTATTTTAGTTTTCACGCTTAGCTCAAAATATGAAAGTTGTAGATCTTTCTTTCTCGTCAAGTTTTTTTTGAATCACGCAAAAAGAAGTTCGTATGAGGAAGTTGTGGCCAAAATATCACAGCAACTAAACGAGAAAAAGTTGTTGTGGTATTTTGGCCATAATTTTCTCATACGAACTCCTTTATGGGTGATTCAAAAAGCCACTAAACAAGAAAAAGGATATCTTCAACTTTCGTCTTTTGATTTAAGCGTAAAAACCGAAGTTAAATGGGTTTGACTTTGCGAGGTCAAACCTTGCGAATATTTTAAAAAAATTGCAAGGGTTGACTTCGCAAAGTCAAACCTTGCGAGTTTTCATAAAATTCGCAAACTCTCGCAAAACTTGTTGATTTTGTGGGTATTTCGGATTTTTGATAAACATCGGGTATTTGGTGAAGTATGTTGGTAAAAATGAGTATTTTTTTTTATTTTATTTTCCCTTAGATATTTGGGAATTGGGATGTTATCGGTTTGATAAAAGCCAAAACTAAACCAAACCAAATTATAAAGGGATAAAATAAAACCAAACACCAAATTAGAATTTGGTTCGATTTCGGTTAAAACCAAAGAATCAAATTCAAGTAAACTTTGTAACTTAATCTAGATGTCATAAATAAAGACTTAAAAGTTCAAATAAATTAACAAATCAAAATGTCTTATAAGTGTTGAAATAAAACAAATCATAAGTCTAGCAAATCAAAAGGTTTCACAAGTGAACGGAAGTAAATGTTAAGTTGTGGATATAAATTGATATATGTATGACCGGATTCGAACACGAGACTTTGGGATTGCACACTTTACGTATAAGTTTCAATGTTTTAATAATTAATATAATAAGTTATGTTTAATTATTAAATTCACAAATAAACACTTAACGGACGTTAGTACTTAACGGGAATTGACTAACGGTCATTAAATGTTAAAGGGAGACGGAAAAAAGGAAACAAGCCAAGAAGGATCTAGAATCCCCTTAGGCTTCCCTAGTTCGGTCGATCCAAAGAGAAGGAGGGTTTCCAACCCTAGCTTGGATAACAAGATTGTTCTAGTATAAATACAAACCCCTTGCATTCATTCTAAACTAATCTTGTTTCCTAGCAAACCCCAACTTCTCTTCTTTCTCTCCTCCCTTGTGCTCAAGCCGATCGTTACCCCCCCCCCCCCCCCCCCAAAAAAAAAAATTCCCATAGGAACGATTTTTGAGCTCAAACCAAGTGTTGGGTTTGTTTGTGATTCAAGAACCTAGCTTTTCTCATTGAAACGCTTGTAATACGTGTGTACAAGAACGAAGAACAAACATACTTTTGTTTGTGACCTTTTCCCATTCGACTAAGGGGTAGTCGAATTTTACTAAACCCTAATTTATTTCGCTAGAAATCATTAAGGTACGCATATTCTTTTAATTCGGTAGTCGAATTTTACTAAACCCTAATTTATTTCGCTAGAAATCATTAAGGTACGTATATTCTTTTAATTCGGTTAACTAATTACAAGTATTAGATCTTTTCTTCCGCTGCATGCTTTGATGATGTTTACATGTTTATATATAATTGTTATGATATAAAAATTCCAACAGTAAATTAAAACAATGAGTTAATCCGTATAATAGCAATGTACTATTTCAAATGTTCGCATATCGGACGTCAACTCAAACAACTACCACAATACCGTATAAAGTTTAAATATTTCATCTTCAAGCATCCAAACCCAGTTTAGTTTCAAAAATTTCCTTACGATTTTAAGATTGTTAGTTAGAATGACGGATAGAAACTATATAGATATAATTTAAATTTTGTTTTTTTATTTAGATATAAATGTCCAGGTTTTTATGTTCGGATTGGTTAAATTTTTTTGAAACCATGAACCAAACCGAACACTAATTAAAAACTTATGTTCGGCTTCAACACAAACTATACATCAATTAAAGATTTTAATTTGGTTCTATTCGGTTTTAGTCTGATTATTTTTTGATACTCTCGAGTCTCAAGGTCTATCACCCCTACTATCAAGTATAAATTTGCTTGGTAAGTCGACGTAGAGAGTGAATCGATTAGATTTTCATTACTCGACTTTTTCATAAAATATGAGTTTTAACTCAAATATACACGATCTTTTCGGATTGTGAAGACATCATAATTGTCTAACCACTATGACAGTTGGTTCAGACTTCAGATACGTAGGACCTAACCTTCTTGCGTCTAATCACTATGACAGTCGGTAAGTTGATGTGATTGTCTTGTTAAATAAAAGTTACATGCCCGCAGATGAAGTGTAAATTTGTTTGCAAAACAAATGATTAACTGCTTAGCAAAGTAACAGACCGGGTAAAAAGGTTGCACAGCAAATAAATACATAACCATATGAAGAAATTACTGCAGAGGAAGTTTTATCTTTAAGAATACCAAGTATTGAATTTAATAAAATATGAGTTGTTCTGTTCGAAGTAGATATCAAGTTTTACAGGAGTTGCAACATCTGGGCATGGACAAAACTCTTTCAGATATGCAACAAAAATAAAGTTCAAAACAAACCATCCCCATAAGCGCCAATTCCCTCACATGAACCAGTCAGGATGTTGGATCAACTAAATAGACCACAAATATATGTCACCAAGATTGACAATATGGTGGACCATTGTGAGCCAACTCTAAAGAAATCGGTTAAGATTTCAAGCTGCAACTCACCATAAATAGGTGAGATATACAACAGATATATACAATATCAGCAAGTCCCGATATGAATTTAGAGTGTGTATCTTTTAAAGGTTCTAATAGTGCTTCATCCCTAGAACCCAAAACATCAAGGGAACTGATAGCACTGTGATGTAAATATTTACGTTTATACCCCCCGGAAAGAGCAAAATGCTTCATCACACTCAGTGAAAAACTTGAGGTGATGCATAATACTCGCTTTCTTTAAACATGGGCCTTAAATCTTCTTTGGACATAAATTCTGTTGGGAAAGAAACCAGATGACCCTTCACTGCTTGTAATCTATCCATTGGATCGATCGCTTTCACATTTCCATCTTCATATGCTTCAAGATTCTTCGGGGCTATTCCTAAATCAATTGTAGTATGACCGAGTTTTCCCTTTCTCTCACTCACACATTGCCGTAAAGATGCTCTGCAGTAGGTTTTAGAATGTGAATATATAATCCAACACCGGGATAACAGTAAAAAACATAGAAACTGATTTATTTCGGTCCATTTTAGTCAATAAAGTTATATAAGTATTCCCTTTTCATCATTTCTAAAAATAAGACGACCATAATAACCTTAGATCATTATAAGTATCATCATGTCTACGGATACTATTGTCATCATTTTAAAGTGAACAAAGTAGAACGGATCGAAATAAAGTACATTGAAAATTGCAAGTATTTACGATATCTTATGACATACACCCTAAAGAAAAGTCAGCAACCTACCTGGAATGTATAAGATCGTTAGGGATGCACGAGAAGACATCTTGGTAGATCATGGTATTTGTCTGAAATATAACAATTTGGGTAGTCAATTGTTATATCAGTTTCATTTGGATTGCATGAATGAATCTAAATATCATTGAAAACATGAAGATTCAATCTTACCCTTGCAGTTGCCATCCATATATCTTTATAGGTAGAATCGATCACTGGGTCGGCTATGTTGTTGATCTGCAAAGTAGAAAATAAACATATCATTTGGACCAAAATTCATTTTGATATACAGTATGGGGTTTATAGGTAAATATGCCAAAGATGAACAAACCTCGTTACTATGAAGACCAAGGTGCTCGGACCATAGTGAAAGGCGAAGACTTAAGGCAAATTTTCCAGCCTTCCATGGATTGCCACCCATGGACGACGCAACAAATTCCTTATCTTCAATAAGTACTCCAATCTAGAAAGAACAAAAAAAGGATAATATCAGTTAAAATGTACTTAAAAATGAAATTATATGTGAATTTGCAGCCGGGACGATAAATGACCTCAGAATCTCGTAATCCAAGCAAACTCCTGTCATTGATATTAGCAGATCCAACAATGACTGTGTTGTCATCAACTATCATAACCTTGCTATGCACATACACCTGTGGTATAGTTACAAAGACGGACCTAAACTTCTCCTCTTTATCACACACATGAACACTTGATGACACTCACTAACATGTAAGAACAATAAGAGTATATGGATCGTATGGTAGAATATTGGTCAAATGATTATTAACTTTAAAGGATAATAATACAAGAGACTTGAGAGAACTTGGCACACACACACACTCTTATCTTATCTTGAATGAGGCACCTTTAGCAAGAGTGTGTGTGGCGTGGTTTTGTGTTTCACAGCCAACCAAAGAGGGCTTTGGTGGGCTTTTACCATTGACTTGGAGTGGGCTTATGTTGCACTACACATATACTAACTTTACAAATAAAACTAATGCCATAAGCCCACTTAAACTAACTAAATATTGTACATGACACATTAAGTTATTAGCAAATGACCATCACTTTATATTTAACATAAAATGATTGCTAACAATCTCCCCCTAAGGGATGGTCATTTCAATGATGCTCCCGTGATTGGTCTTTTGCATTTGCCGTCTTGAACTTCGTGTGTCAATGTATAACATTCTTCAATCAATGTTCCTTTATGCACTGTGATCTTCAAAGAGTTGTCTTGCCTTGATCTACATCTTCTGTCCAGTTGCGTCGTCGTTGTAGATGATGATGGTGGATAGACTTTCGTCTGTACCTGCATAAAACAGTTAGCAATAATTCGTCCTTCGGCCATCATGTCGTGAGGCAAGATCCTTAGATCTCATTAAGACTCATACAACTTGTATCCTTTGGATGAACACAAGTGTATTTCATAGGAAGTGTTCCTAAGAGATCTTTTGATGAATCTCATGTCTCTAGACTCAATAATGTGCGTTTTGGTTTTAGTCGTCGGAGGCATGGAGCAGAATGCCACCTTTTCAATATCAACACATCTCGGAGTGAGAGGTCGATAGATTATGTAGTGTTCTCCGTGAGAAATGAAACAAATATCTTTTAAGAGATATCTGAGTGGATAGGAGGGGTGGTGCAAATGCGTCACTGGGTCCATGACGTCTTGTCTTCAATACCAGTATCACCTTAGTGAGTACCGATAGCAGATGTATTGACCCGGTTTCTGACCTAAGTTTTCATGGAGGGCTATTTCTTTTCACCCTTACAAAAACTTTTCTTTTTCATTCTTCAACCCCTTCTTTCTCCTTTCTCATTATACTCCTTTTTTTCAATCTTTCCTAAGGACTTCTAATGCTAAGCTATTGGAATAGTCCTTGGGTAGATCACTCCGGTTCTGGCGGATCATTGGACATAACCTAACCATAATCACCTTATTACTCCATGATTATCCTAGATTATTTGTCACATGCCATTAAACCTTGTGAAAATCTCTCAACGTGTTTATGAGAAAACACATTTTGTTAACACATCGAGAGTTTTGCATTTTTAAACACTCCCCCTTCACATGTGCTCATGCATTTTTGAAATAAACTGCACATGTTGGGTAGAGTTCGCACATAAAATGATCGATTTTCAATGAACATGACCTTCGCGAGACACGCTTACATCACTAGTTAGACTAGCTTGAAATTATTACCCGTCCCGGTCATATTCAAAGATCATCTCTCGAATTGGTACATTCTACTCAGACAAGTCCTTTGCGAGACACGCTTGCATCACTAGTTAGACTAGCTTGAAATTATTACCCGTCCAGGACATGTCTTTTCGAGAACGGACATTTAGTTTCGTCAATTCGAGGGTTCATGCTGAGTCTTTTTGAAGAACTCGTTTTGAGATTCAAACGATAAAACTTCTTTTAGATCACATTTTAATCACGTCCTCTCCCCCATATGTTTAATAAACACCTAATCTCCCCCTCAAAAATAGCATGAAGTGTTATTTTTGAAAACAGTTGATTAAAATGAAACTTTTTGTGGAGAGACGGACTGAGTTTAGCATGAAAAATGGAACATTTTTCTTTTTATACTCCCCCTTAATCAGAGCAAATGGTTAAACTTTTGAGTTGAAAAGCATTTAGAGGTCTTAGAGGGAGTTGTTGTGAGCACAAAATTTATAAAAAGACTTTGAAAAATCTTTTGAAACAATTTTGATTAAGTGCTCACGGGTTGTAGCTTTTTGCCATTAACATTGCGAGTTCTGATCGGAAATAATCAGAAGTCATTCAATGTAGCGCGGGTTTCGTACTGAAATGCACGAAAGCCGTAATGAAGAAAAATTTGAGAAACGACATGTTTTAGTAAAACATAAAAAATAACTCTCGCTCAAGCATCTGTAAATACCCGTATCATTGTTGAATGACATTTCTAAGTACGTACAGAATATTGATTAGACGAGAGACATGTCGTGAGAAGAATATTTTTGATTTTTGTTGTTTTATATTTTTTTTATGTCTTTTTGAAATTTTCTATTTTTATATTTTGTTTTTGAAAAAGTATATATATATATTTACCAAAAATATATATACGTAACTATTTACAAACATATTTACACATATATCGTTACATGCGAAGCTTTATGAAGTAAATCAATAAGATTCGAGAAGACTTTCTAACTCTTCGGGAGTTAGGCTTCGCATTCCAATTCGACGAACTAAGTTTTCAAACCGCTCTTTTGGGAGGGCCTTAGTAAATAGATCGGCGAGCTGGTATTCTGTCTTCACGAAAAACAATTCAACAGTACCCTCTTCAACGTGCTCTTTTATGAAGTGATAGCGGACTCTAATATGCTTGGTCTTCGAGTGTTGCACAGGGTTGCACGAGATGGCTATGGCACTTTTCGAATCGCAATACAAAGGTATGCGGTTGAAAGAGAAACCATAATCTGTGAGCTGTGTCCGCATCCAAAGAACTTGGGCACAACACGCAGATAGAGACACATACTCGGCTTCTGCCGTTGATAAAGCAGTGCAGTCTTGTTTTCTTGACGACCAGCCTACTAGCTTTTCTCCCAGAAATTGCGCTCCGCCTGATGTACTTTTCGCTGTAACTTGGCATCCAGCATGATCGGCATCTGAAAAGGCAATTAGTGTAAACTCCGAATCCTTCGGATACCAAAGACCCATGTTAATGGTTCTTCGAAGGTATCGAAAGATCCGTTTAACCTCTTGGAGGTGAAGTTCGGTAGGCCTTGCCTGAAACCGTGCTAATAAACACACAGCAAAATGTATATCTGGTCTGCTTGCAGTTAGGTACATGAGAGAACCAATCATGCTCCGATATTTCTTCGGATCCATGGGTTTCCCATATAGGTCAGCGCCAATTTTTGGTGAAGTGACCATAGGAGTACCAACAGAGTCACAATTTTCCATACCATGTTTTTTCAAAATCTCAATTGTGTATTTAGCCTGATTAAGAAAAATTCCACGTGGGGATTGATGAATTTGTAAGCCTAAAAAGAATTTTAATTCACCCATCATGGACATTTCGAATTTGCTTTTCATGAGATTTGCAAAATGTTTTGAATGTGTCGGATTAGTGGACCCAAAAATTATGTCGTCCACATAAATCTGAACAATCAAAATGTCATTTTTGTATTTTCTTGTAAACAAGGTCGGATCAATTGTTCCTTTGGTGAAATTATTTGACAACAAGAAAGATGATAACTCGTCATACCACGCCCGTGGGGCTTGTTTCAAACCATAGATTGCCTTTTTTAGCCTGTAGACGTATTCCGGATGATCTTTGTCAACGAAACCGTCTGGTTGACTCACATACACTTCTTCTTTCAGAGTTCCATTCAAGAAAGCTGTCTTGATGTCCATCTGATAAACTGTGATGTTCTTGTGAGCGGCATAAGCTAAGAAAATCCTGACTGCTTCAAGCCTTGCAACCGGTGCGAATGACTCTTCAAAATCTATTCCTTCTTCCTGTCTGTATCCCTTTGCCACCAGACGAGCCTTGTTGCGAATCACAGTCATTTCTTCATCCTTTTTGTTTTTCCATAACCACTTAAGATCAATGACTAGTTTGTCAATTGGTCTTGGAACTAAATCCCAGGTGTCATGGATTTGAAATTGAAGAAGTTCTTCCTGCATCGCTTCAATCCAGGCATTATCTGCCATTGCTTCCCGAATGTTCTTAGGTTCTATGAGACTGACTGAGCAGACATAGATGCACATGTCGAAATCGGTATGAAGTTGTTTTCTCGTCTGAATTGGTCTTGAGGGTTCACCAATAACCTGTTCAATCGGATGGTCTTTTGTCCACTGTAGAGTTGAAGGATACCTTGGACTGAATAACTGCGTGTTAGTCGGTTCATGTAATCTGGAAGATGATTCACCAGATTCCGTTCCAAACGGGTTTTCAAAGACTTCTTCGTCTAACACAGCATTATTTTGTTCTTGCTCATCAATTCTTGGTAGAACAATTTCAATGAATGGAGTTTTAGGAGTAAATGTAGATGATGTTGATGGTGAGGGAGGTGGTGCGTCAGCTTCGAATGTTGTAGATGCATCTGGAATTGGTGGTGGTGGTGGTTGTTGATGTTGAGTGGATGCAGCGGAATGTTGGTTAGATGCATTTGTCGAAGCGCCACCATAGTATTCATCATACATGAACTCGAAGAAATTATCCAGTTCTTGAGTTGAGGGTTGTTCGACATGAATTGATTGAGCTCCTTGAGGTGCGAGTCCCGAACTGATATGTCCGGAAGTCATCGGGTTAAGCGCGGGTTCTAGAGCGAGTCTCTCAGAAGCCATGGAGAGTCATGGAGAGTCAGGTGTTTGTGGTTCGGGCGGCCTTGGTTGGCTGTGAAAGATGAAGAACTTCATCTTAGAGAGAGAAAGGTAGTGAGAGGGTGGAGAATATGTCAAATGTTATCTTTATTGAAAGAAACAAATGAATGGTACAATGAATTTCCACACACCCACATGGAGAGTCATGTGGGTATAAATAGGCTCTTTTACAACACAACTTTGCCTACTAAACATAAGTAGTCCCTGTGTGGGCTACTTAATACAAACCTAGTCCAATTCACGTGAGTGACGACATCTTTATAAAAAAGCGAGTCTAACAATCTCCCTCCAAGATGTCGTCACAAGTGAATGGTTACAATGAGACCTATAAACAATACAAAGTAAATTACAAGAATAAACTTTTGCTGAAGTGCAGATTCTCTGTAGTCTAGATCCTGAGGCAGACTTGAAGTTCTCTAATCCGAAGATCGCGGCATCGATCTTTGTGCTGACGGCACTAATACTTGTAGCTCTGAACTTCAACTGTAATGTACTAGTTAGGTTATTACTCCCTCCTAACTAGTGAGCCCTTTATTCTTTTCTGCTCCCTCCTGAATCGA
This sequence comes from Artemisia tridentata subsp. tridentata, assembly GCA_021014915.2. Classification (NCBI taxonomy): domain Eukaryota; kingdom Viridiplantae; phylum Streptophyta; class Magnoliopsida; order Asterales; family Asteraceae; genus Artemisia; species Artemisia tridentata. The sequence goes on from CP139505.1 coordinate 78,026,231, forward strand.
CAACTTTCTTTAGCCTTTAAGCACGCAGCGGAGACTGCAGCACAATGGTTGTCGTTTGGGAGCATTAACATATCTCACAAAGTAATTGCATCAAAGTAGGTAATAAGCCGTACTTCTCTCTCCATTTCCTTTTCCCTCCAAAGGGCGTACTTCTCCCTCCTGATGATTGCGAGTCATCGTAATCATCATATAATAATGTACATGGCTTGGAGTACCTTGATCTTGAAGCAATACTAAATCCATGATAGCACGTCGACAACCCGTCGAGGCTTAATTATTGTGAGAATATGTTAAAAAATACTCTCAATACTTCTCTCAAACCAACCTTAAAATTCACCGGCTTCTAATAAATGACCACATGTGGAGACAACCCGATATGACCAACTTGAACAAGAAGTAAACACCTCCCCTCAAATGTGACTTAATCTTGTACGATAATGTGACTAAGAACCTATACTGAGCACTACAACGTAACTCCTTATAGCATCGGTCGTTTCATATACCCATCCATCCTTCCTTAACTGTATATGAATCTCTCTTGAATTATCCACATCTTTGTGTGACACTGAGTACTACAACGTATCTCCTTTAAGTGATAGTTAACTAGGTCTTCGTCCGTCCACCCCTTGACCTATGAAAACTAGATAATCCAAGACTTAATCACTACACCCATGAGTGCCCAAACAAGTATCTCTAAAAGTCATGCATCCAACCAACCTCTAGACTTTGAGATAAATAAGTACACATGCACGAAAAATGTTACTTCAAAATCAAATCAATAATACCATTCTTCTCCGTAGTCATTCTTCTTAACCATATTAGCCGTGAACGATGTATCCCCGTGATTGTTGCGATGGTAACCCTATATCCCTCCTTTTTTTTTTTTTTTTTTTTTTTTTTTTTTTTTTTTTTTTTTTTTTTTTGACATAATTTGAAATACACAAGGAAATGCCGTTACAAGAAGGCTAGAAAAATTTGAGTATAACAGATTTTGACGTCAATTTTCACCTAAAAAATTCGAATTTTGACCAAAAAATTTGAATTTTGGGCCAAAATTTTCACTATTATACCAAAATTTGAATCTCGCGTAAAAATTGAACGTTTAATCACCTGAAAAAATTAAATTTTACTCGCGTTTTCCCGCCAAAAAACTTTTTTTTTTTTTTTTTTTTTTTTTTTTTTTTTTTTTTTTTTTTTTTTTTTTTTTTTTTTTTAGGAAGGGATACTAAGTTGAAGGGTATGAAAATGGAAAGGTTATAATCGGACATATTTCTCAATTTCAAAAGAACTGAATCGCGATAACATCCCAAACGAGATAACATCCCAAATGCGATAACCCCAAATGCGATAACCCCAACTGCGATAACCCCAACTGCGATAATCCCAACTGCGATAAATCCCATTCGCGATAAATCTCAAGTGCGATAACAGCCCAAATGCGATAAAGCTCAAGTGCGATAATCTCAAGTGCGATAAACCTCAATTGCGATAAATCCCAACTGCGATAATTCCCAATCGAGATAACATCCAATCGCGATAAAATTCAAATGCGATAAAATGGCAAATGCGATAAAAGTCAACTCCTTTATCGAATTTGCAGCAATAATTGAGTCCAATAATTGAGGTCCACTGTTCATTTTCCGACCATTTTCCGACCATCTTTTTCTGCCCAGATCAAGAATCTCCCCCGGTTAGCTCTTGATACCAATTGTAGTGACTGAAAATCGGGTGTTTGTGGTTCGGGCGGCCTTGGTTGGCTGTGAAAGATGAAGGTGTTCATCTTAGAGAGAGAAAGGTAGTGAGAGGGTGGAGAGAATATGTCAAATGTTATCTTTATTGAAAGAAACAAATGAATGGTACAATGAATAATCCCACACACCCACATGGAGAGTCATGTGGGTATATATAGGCTCTTTTACAACACAACTTTGCCTACTAAACATAAGTAGTCCCTGTGTGGGCTACTTAATACAAACCTAGTCCAATTCACGTGAGTGACGACATCTTTATAAAAAAGCGAGTCTAACAGTGGTATAGATACAAAGACTGAGCTAAAAATCTTAAAAATTGAAGTAAGATGGAAGATAATGATATAGTTAATACATACCGGACTAGAAGCAACGAGACCATCATCAGAAAGTCTACCATAAGCCCTAAGACCATAAAAAGATATGTACTCATGCACTCTAGGGCCAAGAAGATCAGAAAGATTGTGCAATATAGAACTGTTTCCTCTTGATATTGTTCGATACTGCCAATGCATAATGGCTCTTACAGATGCTGCACCCACATCATCTAGGCCACCCTGTAAAACCTCACTATGTGAAAACCAAACAAAAGTTGAGCTAAGAGTAAATTTGTAATACAAAACTAAGTCTATTTACCTGGAAGCCAGGTAAGAGTGGTATAACAACGATGACCCTGAAATATTTTTTTTCATGATATGCTCTCAGAATACGCTTGTATAATGACTCCAACACACGATTTCGTATAATCTCATCTCCAGAAAGACCTGAGATAAAGAATTGGTTCTGAAACCAAAATTGTGTTCAATAAATCAGAAAACATAAAAAAGAATGGAACAGATGCTGATTCTCTATTTGGTGAGCTTGAAGATAAATGAAGATAAATGATTTTTTCATGTACCTCAATATATATAAAGTGTTCAGCTTTCTCAATAAGGGAACAATAAGCTTTGTGAATGCTCTCTTCCACTTGACTTGTCCCAGCTGACCATTGACTTACACTCCTTACAACCTGAAAACAGGAAATTCATGGTTCTAAGTTAAAAAAATTCAACTGAAATCGTTAGTTTTCCAAGATAATATACTAATTAACATTCAGTATTTCTGAAAATGATGTACATAGCAGATTTGAATACAGCAGGTAGCAAGTACAGGAAACAATATCTTAGTGTAGAATCTAAAGCAATAAACAACCTTACAATATGAGAAGCTTAGGTGAAAACAAACTCGATTCATGGGCAATAATTTAGCTAGCAGGTCATCTAAATACCTAATATCCTCTAAAGCTATTCCTCCTAGTTCTGAAGTCCGATACAATGATACATAATCAATTACAAACTGAATATTGGAATCCAATAATAAATGGCATGTACAAAAAGTAAACTTTCATAGTCGGTTAAAAAAATTCCTAGGTTAAAAGTTACATACCTGACAGCGGCATGCAACACGAGGACCAACTTGTCCTGATTCTGCAGAAACTACTAGGTTGCCTCGCTCCTGAGTCTCCCACCATTCTATATCAGAAGGTTTCATACCAGGAGCGTCAAAGTTTAAGGAATGTCTCTCATCTACGAAACCTCTCATTGGCGTATCTGAAACTAACGGTTCAACTTTGGGTTTCATGAAAGAAAATGAAGTCCTAGAAGGCCTACTTGGTTGACCATGAAAATCTTTTGACCCATTCTGTTTAGATTGATCCTTAGAAGCATCCAACTCATCAGCCTCTTGAGGGATCAGCAATGGGATGTCTTCTGAAGAAACGGAGGATGTAGAATCCTCTCTGTTATATACTTTATGAGTGTCTACAACTGTTGAATTTTCACTCTCATGTTCATTATTGTTGCCCATGTAATGTGGGATGACCATGTGCTGCTGTGGCATAAGTAGTGGAATACCTTGCTCGTAGGGGGCTTTATTTCTCTGTACGAATTTAGCTATGTTAGATCTTAATAATGTATTTTGTTTTAGCTTGGCAGTTTGAGGCATGAGCAGACCTTTGCATAATTCCATCGCTGAACAAAGTGTCGAGCAACATCACGACACGGTGGGCCCCATAAGGCACAATGGACATCATGCCATGGCATACGAGGATATTTACTACGATCAAGCTCATCCTTCATTGTATCTTCCCACGAATTTGGTTCAGATTCACTGTAACAATGGGATCAAAGTTAACACAGTGGATATCTTACATGATTTCCTGAAACGTTAGATTCATACTTTTATTCATGCACGACCACTTACATACAAAGTAGTAGTTTGTTATACAGTAAGTGTATTATCATAATGCAGATAATGAGGCTTACCAAAGAAAAACAGAATACCATGTTTAGTGAAACATATTACAAAAATGGTAAAACAATAAATTTACCGGGGGTTATAGTAGTCTTTTCCAGGCCAAAACATAGCAGGGTCATCACCCACTTTGTGCTCATGTGAGTCATAACGACCAAAGCAAAGATCAAGTCCACCAATGAAGCAAACATCATTATCAACGATTACCAATTTCTCATGGTGGGACCTGCGTGTTACGAGATAAGATCATAATAATCAAAATAAATAAGAAATGATCAGAAAAGCAAACAGTGAAAAGGTGAGCAAATGTTAAAGAGAAATGATTGGGGTGACTAAATGTATGCCTAATTTTGTGCCTAAAATTGGGTGGCAGCATTCTGTTGGTTGCAGATGAGGGACCCACTCTCAATGTTAAAACTACAGTATAGCCAAGACAGACGGGAAATGTAGAATGCTTACCAAAGATACACACCACTAGAAAAATGATCTGGAAACCGTAGAACTCTGACATTCTCATGGATGGCAACCAGCAATTTCTTACTATAGACACTATTGATTTTCAGCGCAAGAGCAAGCTCTTTATACATGAGAATGTAAATCTGCAGTTAATAATTTGTCAACAAAACATGTTAGGTGGTCCTAGGCATTGTGGTTAAAAAAAATTTTTACATCAAGTCTAAATTTCAATAATTCTGAATGGATCAACACAGCTTTAACTTAAAAACAAAAAACATACCTGAACACCTTGCTTGGCTTTTGCCTCCAGCAAAGCATCAAGACGGGAGGACGCGTGTGCTTGAAAAGGACGACGTAGATACAGTTCCGGACACAACCACCACCCACACATAAATATCTGCATAAAACACATACCCATATAAGAAAACTTCCAGATTAAACAATGGCAGAAAATCACAATGAATCAGCATTCACCAAGCCACAAAAACAAGAAGCAAACCTCTGATTTTGCCCCTTCAATTGCCAAAGCAATTGCATCGAATGCTGCTCGACCATCAACAAACCACTGAGCATGGCTACCATCACCTGTCAAACCACGAGGTGGAGCAAAGGAACCAAAACGATGAGGATGACACCAACCCTCGGGAGGCCTGAGTCCAGCATCATTAATTGCAGCAACCCAGTCCCTAACTTTAGATTTATTTCTACTTCGTATTGTGATGCTTCGGCTTCCACATGATACCTATTGTCATTTTCATTCAAAAACAGTTTCCAGTCAAAAAAGAGAGTTCTCTGCAACGTGGATGTACTTATATATACAACTAGCTGGGACAATTGGCTATTCTGCCAATTTTGAGAAGACTATATAGCTTCTAAAAAGCAACTGATTGAATGAAATTTCTCCATACAAATGATCCAGTTTTTAACCAACTTACACTTTTGAGGATACCATTATTGTACCTTTTAACTGAATTCATTCATATGGTAGAAATATCCAAGGTTAAGGCATGCCTAAATAACAAAGTTTGCGGAAGACTAAAGGGAAAAAAAATAACTTTTTTTTTATAAAGTAGCAGAAACAAACAACTTTGAGTTAATAATTGGCATGTGACATTATAAGTAACTACAGTAGTTGTACATGAACAAGAAAACAATATTGTAATATAGTACATCTATTCAGTAGTATATTGGAATATAACATGTATTTGAGATAGTTTGATAATGTAAATTAACAAGTTGTGCTATACTTGCCATAAATGAATGTCGCAAAGGATTATGTTCGTTAATTTCTTTAGCTAGGGCTACTCGGCCTTCTCCATTCCCATCTGATGGAGGAAGAACATCAAAGACAATTATGTCCAACGGCTCAGGATCAAATGGATCTTTTAGCAGGGCCAAGAATCCAGGTTTCAATACAGCCCATACCTGCGTACATTCTAAGAACATTAAAAAGAAACAGGAAGATAATTTGCTACCACGGAAACAGAATGGGGAGAAAAAAATCAAAATTGTCAATTGATTGTTGTATTATAGGCTACAATGCAATTGTCAGTGACGACATAATTCCAGAAATGCAAAATATGTGGGTCAAAAGGCAGGTTTTAATTCTTAGATTTGATATTTGCATCGAAGTTGTGGCATGTATGCAATGAGAAGTGATTAGATGCTAAAATTGATATGAAATAAGACGTGGCATGCTTGTAACCCTTGTTTTTATACTGCATAAGCAACATATGGAGGCATAATCATATAATCTGATAACCACACATGTAGAGAATGATCACATGCATAATCAACTCTACTATGAGGCAGAGAATACCTTTTGCCAATTGTCATTACAACAATTGAACCATAGACAACCAGAGCATTTTCTGTCATCATCCCTGTCGGGAATATTTGGTAGATGCTTTACTAATACGTATTCTTCTTTGAGCTTGGAGCCATACTCTGGACAAAAAGATAACTTAGAAGCCCCCATAAACTTGCAAACCTGCTTTGACAAACATCCGGGTGTATTGTTAGAGGGTGCTAAAGCAGCAGTCCACAATCGACTAAGATACTTACGCAACCCGGCATTTTAAAACAAGCCAATATAAAAAAACATCGACTAGTTAATAAATCCCAGTCAAACAAAATAGGTATATAGGCTGAATCTTTTTAGTGCAAAAATAAAAAGAGCTTCAGGAACTGGCAAACAAATGTACCTCTCTGGAATTCACAATATCCAAGTTTCCAAGAAAATGATTCAAGTATTCCTGCATTGCGGTCTTTGCTCGATCTGAAATGGAGGTTTGCCTTCCTAGTGCTGGCCGTATCATTGGCAGGGCTGCACTTGAAGGAACATCTCTGAACAAAAAATCACCTGTAAGAGCTATGATCATTATAGCGATTAACCAAATTTATCGCTAATTCTTATAAAGTCAGATACTTATTAATCACCTTTTTCTAACACTTCCCTCGTTATTTAACGTGATTACATTGTCATCAGGTTCATCATCATCATCATGGACAACTGCTGGGTGGTCTCCTATACCTAGGCTTTGAAGCCAATCTTTAACCTTCAAACAGAAGATCGTCATTCAGAATAAATCAAATAAAAGATACATAAATGAGAATGACATAGTTTAACTGAGCTGGAAGGAAGATAGACAAACCTGTTCTTGTTTTTCTTGAATTTCTTCTATAATGGCACGTTTCTTCAATGCAAAATGTAAGAAAAATACATGTGAAGCTTTCTTCACCAACTGCCACTTAAACTGCAGCACAAGGTACAAAATTTAAGTAACTCAGGAAAGAAGACAACCGGGTAATGAATTAGTAGACCTGTAAACAAGAGTACTTAACACAAGCAATTAATGAAAGTGATTGTTCAGGTTATAAACCCTGGCCCCAAACCATGGACAATTGGACATACTTTGAAAAGTAAATGAAAGAAGTGATTAGCAACAAAAAGTTAAGTGCAGATCACGCTAAACCACATGTTTTTTTTGGGGGGTAACCATATTACCTAATGAAAAATTGCACTGAGGTGATTGACTATATAGGTATCAACCAATGGCAATTGTAACACAGCAAAGTATGATTCTGATCTAAATGAAGTAAAGATACCTATCCTACATAGAAAACTCCTTATACTCGTGCATCAGATTCATGTATGTGCATTCTGGTTAAAGGGTCGTACTTATGTACTTGGTGGCATTGTGGCATTCATCGTTAGTCTATTACAACAACAACATACCCAATCCCGCCAGAGCCGGGTATGGGGATACTGGCTTGTTGTTCTGTAACTTAACTTAGCTTCTAACACTAATGCAAAAAAGATCTACTTGATACAACTGTCCTTTATCTAGACAATTAACGTGAGGTTTAGGTAAAATAAGCAACTCCAAGTGTTCCCTAGAGTGCAATTTAGCTTCATCATCCGTAAAATTTGAGAGATCATAGTTCCCTGACAGCCTGGAATTTTTTTGGCTTTTTCTAAATTTATTCGTCAACCTATAAGTTCATATGTTTTCCTACATGTAGCGTAGCTCAAGCTCATCTCCCAATAATATTATGAAGAGGTCGAGGGTACAAGACGGGTAATTTGAAGTCTCAACAAATATATGCATTATCTTTAGGAAGGTGACACTAATCCGTGAGGAACGGTTAAAACAAAACAAAAAAAAAAACCATGAGAATGGCTCAAATAGTCGTGCTAAGCAAGCTCAGGCGATAGCATGTTTTGAGTTTATGCAATGTTATTTATTTAAACAAAGTCAAGTAAATACTCTCTGCTTTTGCTAAGTCTCTATAACTAATTCGGAAAGTTTGGAATGAAGGTGGATCATGTGAAAGAGAAACTCCATGCGAAAATTTAAGCGGTGAAGTCTTTCGCATCAGTCCAAAACTTTCCATCTCTAGTCTTAGTGTGAAGTGAGACTCTGCATCACACTTAAAACCACTATTTTAAAACATACCACTAGCACGAGCACCGACTTTTTCATAAGTTAACTCATTACCATAACTAGAGTGATATATAGGATGTCATGTGTTTCAAACACAAGATTTAACCACTAAAGATCCAAAATGCTAAGTATTGCGTGCTCCAAAAACTAGAAATCATCGTGAAGACAAATTTATCTAGAGTTTGATCTCCCGTCTTTAAAAAACACGATACGCCGGCATTTTGGGTACTTCAATGGTTATATCTTGTGGTTAAAACACATAACTTTACTACATTCAACCACCCTGCATTATTTAAGGAGTTAACTTTTGCCCAAATCAGTCTTCTGCTAGTGATATGTTCTTAAGACAGGTTTTGGGTGTAATGACAGTATCGCTTATAGAGATGGATTTCTTTGTCCCGACGCAAAAAACTACAAAACTTAGACACTGTCAGATTTTCAATTCCACAGTCCTTGACTTCCATTCCAACATTTCTGAATATAGTTTAGAGATTAGCAGTATTCCTTTTAACTTGTTTGTCACACAAAGTGTTTGGTCAAAAAAGTGTAGATTGGCAGGGACACCTCAACCCTGTGTACCATAATGGTACCCATCAACCCTACCCAGCAAAGATTTGATGCCTGTGAAATACCTCCACCCAATACCCAACCATGCTGCGGATCGGATTCGAACTCGCATCCTTTGTTTGGTCAAGACATCACATGGCTGGGCCAGGCTTCTAAGGTAGCTGGTTGATATCATTAGAGCTTATGGTCCCTAAGTGAGGACTTCCCGGTCGGTCACCCAACCCGGTACTACTCTCACTTGAGCACGCTTAATTGTCACACAAAGTGTTGTTATTTAATTATCACTCCTTTAACTTAAATCACACTCAACTTCTTTGTTCAACAAACACTTTAATCAAACATAATACACATTCAACCACTATCTTAAGAACATACCAGTAGATGAATATTAACGTCTTTAAAAGTTAACCCATTAACATAAATGCAGTGCTTCGATTCAGCAAGGTTGTGTGTTTTTACCAAAAGCTTTAACCACCAAAGTACCCAAAATGCCTAAGCATCATGTCCTAAAAAAATTAGAAATCACCTTAGACATAATTTTCTAGAGGTTATATTCGGATCTGAAGAACTAGATACTTAAGTATATTGGTAATTCATTGGGTAAAGATTGTGGCTGAAACACAAAACCTCACTACAATATGGCACTCTACATTTGATAATGGCTAACTTCTGCAAAAACCAATATGTTCGGCTAGTGATACATACGAGAGACTAACACGAAAAGGAAAATGCTTGAGATGCCTAAAAATATTACTAAACTTGTGCCTAAATCAACATGGCAATGATTTATTGGTTTGTGAAAAAGTGGGTCCCTCTGCTATCACCAGGATGCTGCCACATATGATTAGGCATACATTTAGGCATACCAATTGGGCATGCCAATCAGTGCTCATACGAAAAACTACACAACTCACCTTTACCATCATTCTAGTTTTTAACATTGTTTCTTTGTTTAAACTTAATTGTCACACAAAGTGTTGCTATTTATATATCCAAGCACTCTACATTTAATAATGAGTTAACTTTTGCTAAAAATCAATTTTCCCACTATTGATATGTAAAAAGAGAAAGGTTTTAAGAGCACTTGGTATGCCAAATTATAGCCCTATAACTCAGGCCTATGGCTTGACACCACACCCCCATCGCGTTATAAGGCCTCGCGCCAAATTTACCAGCCGCGTTATAAGGCCTCGCGCCAAAAAAATAAAGAAAAAGATGACATTGGCGACATTCTCCATTACAGTTTGGTGCATTTGGTGTAGTAGGAACAACAAAGTGTTCAATGGCAAATATGGAACACCATACAAGACGTTCGAAGAAATCAAAGCTTATGCTCATACTTGGATCAAAAATAGATCGAAATGTGGTGAATTAGTTTGGAAAAAATGGTGTAATTTCGATTTCTCGTAACTTGTATGTCTTGTTGGCGGCTAGCTACTTGCTAGTCCGTCTTTTTTTAATAAAATTTCTCCCGCCGCTCAAAAAAAAAAAAAATTATTATTATTATTATTTTTTTTTTATTGGGTTAAGTGTGGGCCCCTGGGTGTCCTATAATTTGAGTGATGAGGGAGAGTGTTTTTTGGTTAAGTTATAGGTTCTGACTTATAGGGAGGTGACAGCACATTTTGCTATAACACGGCCCTATAACTCCCCCGACATCTAGTGCTCTAAGTGTGACGCAATCCCATTCGACAAAATAATTAGAGAAGAATAGTTCCGGATTGGTACGAAAAAACTACACACGGCTTAGATGTACTCTAATATTTTCAGGGACAATGGGTTTGTTGAGGGACAAGCTGCGTTGAAAGCGGAATCGAGCAAAGTTGCTAAACACGAGAAGGCTTGATTAGAAAATCAACACATGTTTATCCCTTTTGCTTTTGATACATTTGGTTTCCTAGCTCCGGAAGCAGGGGGTTTTGACTAGGGTTCAACGGGTTGTGCAAAGTAATTTTTTGACCCCTAAGACACAAAACTTCATTTTTAGTAGGATTGGTTTTGCCATCCAAAAGGGTGGTTGCGGAGAAGCTTGTTGCTCGTTTGCCTGCCATCTTATTGTAATTGATATTTAATTTCTATCAGATTCCAAATATTTTCATATAACTTCCTTGTCACACAAAGTGTTACTAATTAAAAATTATACATTAATAATAAACAAACTCTTAAACTAATTAAATTCATAAATTTTCACAATTAAAAAATAATAAAAAAAAAAAAAAGGAACCTGTTTGTATTGGAATTCAATAGTGTAGGAAAGAAGCATGGGACTAAAATCAGCAGCATCAGGGCGTGAGACGTGTACAATAGTAGCCTCAGGCAACTCATCAAAAATACGAGTTGTTTCGGGCGGATGCTGATGGAATGAAAAGAATGAAGATAATCTCGACGGTTCTGATTGCATTTGAACGTAGTGTGATCCTCCGCTGCCGGATATTAACTGCTCCGACGCCATCACGGATCAGAATAATTGATTAATTAATGAATTGTGTGTTTTTGGATCGGAAGGGAAGGGAAGGGGAGATGAAAAATATGAAAGATGTAGTATATGTGTTTGTATTTGATTTTGGTTTCGGATTTTTTTAATTGGTTATATCAAGTGAGCTGGTTAGGTGGCGTAAGTTATCGTATGTGGAGCAAAGTATATTATTAAACGGGTCGGGTTGGTATCTTTTTTCTTTCTGTATACGGAGTATGTGTTTCCACGTGTGTATATAAATATTTTAAAGAGTAAATTGCATTTTTGGTCCTTGTGGTTTGGTCAAATTGCAGGTTTGGTCTTTATCCTTTTGAAAGTGCAACGATAGTTCCCACTTTGAAGTTTGGATTGCATTTTTTGTCACTGGATAAAGTTAATTGACTAAAATACTCTTTATCTTCTTCAGAAGAAGACAAGGGTAATTTGGCCATTTCATATCGGCCAAGGACCAAAAATGCAATCCAAACTTCAAAATGAGGACTATAGCTGCACTTTCAAAAGGATAAGAACCAACTTGCAATTTGACCAAACCACATGGACCAAAAATACAATTTACTCTATTTTAAAACAAATGTTTATGAGAGGGAATATTGGCTTAGGAGGCTATGGGGGTGTTTGAAAGTCATTCATGTTGTTTGGTTGGTTATTGGTTGGGGGGAATGGGAATGAGGATACCCACGGGTATGTGTTTCCTCATATATGATGTGTGTGGGGGGTTTCTTCATTCCCTCCAATACTCATTCCACCCTATACCAATACCCATACCCATTGTAATTCATACCAACAAACCAAACGGGCCCTAAGTGGTTACATATGAATCACTTAATTAGCCTCTTAAATGGAAGGACGAATTTTTGATGGGTCTCTCCATTAAGTGGGATTAATTGATTAAAGGATTTGACCCATATTAAATGGTCCATATGGAAAAAGAAACACCCCCATATGGTTAGCAGTAGCACTAGTGATAGGGAATTACGTACAAATTACAAGTCTTTGATATAACGTAACCAAATGAGATGTAAAATAACGTAAAAGCTAAATAGCAGTAGCACTCGTGATGTTATACGTTTTAAAATATAGCGTTTAAAAAGTAATGTTTTTTGAAATAGCAAAATGCTAAACGCCACTTGCTAACATTTTCTTTGGTTCGACTTCCTTTAAAAAACGTTGAGATAAATGTAAAATGATGTGGCGTGTTTTTTACGCTAAACGATTGTCTTGTCTAGAATTAAATTTGTGGCTTCAAGTTATAGGTCCTAAAGTCATTGCTATAGTGGCCTTATGGTAGAGTCTTATGCTTTGATCGGTATAGCCTAGCCTATTAACTTTATACGAACACAATAGGGAAGCCAATATTTTAAAGTTTAAACAAAAACCATAATAGTATAAAGTTATTATAGCCACAATATTAAACTTCAAAGAAGCCCAAACTTCTATTGTTATAACAATCTGAACAGGTTTCCATCTCGTATGTGTGGGAGGAAAAAATAACTCCAAGTATAATTGAAGCTACTAAATATATTCCGTAGTTCTTTTAGTATATGTACTTATCACATTACATAAATACAATGATATTTTTGCAAAGAAGTGTCGATATCCTATCTTAAAGAGAAGGGTTAGGTGCAAATTAAAATCAAGGGTTGGCCATGCTAACAATGTGCTTTGGTTCATTTTGAGAACTTCAGGCCCTACTGCTGCAACTAGAAGCCAATATCTTTATGTCACTTTTGGGCCCAACATCTTTGCTATACCGGTCAGTCGCTAGCCGCCAACCATTAACCCAACTAAACATCTTCTGTAGTGCAGTACTGTTCTTTCTAAAAACTAACCTAACGGTCGATGCAACAACAACAATACTCAATCTCATCTGAACAAGGTATGTGAGAGATAGAATGTAAACAGGCCTCATCATGACATCCTACACATTAGGACTGAAAGACTTCTGACATTTGAACCTAACAATCGACTGAAAGACTTCTGACAATCGAGATTATCTTGAAGTAAACCCGAAAGTAAGAAGACTGCTTACAAAAAAACTCCGACCGAAAGACTTGTGACATTTGAACCTAACAATCGACAACTGAACTATTAATCTACGATTTTAGAAATAGTGCAAAAAATTTGGCCTCATCATGACATCCTACACATTACTTGATTTTTAAAATTAAATTTGAACAAACCACTAAAATGATTATAAGTATTATCACTAAAGCATGATAAATATCCGGTTTAAGTCTTGCTTGGTGCAAACAAACATGATGAGTTTCTAATACTCCATAAGAAGGCTGTACCAGACTTGTATTTGTGTACTGATGGAACTAGTTGATAAAATAAAATAAAATAAAATAAAAATAAAAATAAAAAAACATGATTACCGAAAAGATAGCTAGTTTAACCTCAATTTAAAAGACCTTTGATGTCTACACTCTACATGACTAACCTAACACGAAATTGTTTCAAGAAATTTACAAACTTATTCAGTGACGGATCCAGAAAATGTGTTCACGGGGGCATTGATCACTAAGAGAGTTTTTAATGTATCGTGAAACAAGTCGGGTTGGGTTTGAATAAAGGCAAAAAAAAGCTCTATTTCGATGCAATTAACACTTATTATAAACTACAAATACATAAAAAATATATATATAAGCATACCGAATGCCGTACAAATTGTATTACGGTAGACCATCTTAGAGCACACGGTATGGGAGATGTCATGGCTCGTCGTGCCTATGTGACACCTTCGCCGTGGCTAGCCATGGTACTGTCCCCATTCGCCGTTGTTACACCCCGTGCCCACTTATACCAAAAATTCAAAACTTTTTGACTTTTTACGCGGAAACGCTTGAACCATGACCCATACATGAACAAAAGACTTTAAATATCGATAATACCATAAGTAGTCTACTCAGACTAAAAGTAGTCTACACAGACCAAAGTAGTCTACACAAACCCAAAAGTAGTTTACACCGACCTAAGTAGTCTACACAGACCCGAAAGTAGTCTACACAGACCAAAGTAGTCTACACAGACCCGAAAGTAGTCTACATAGACCAAAGTAGTCTACATAGACCAAAGTAGTCTACATAAACTGAAAGTAGTCTACACAACTGAAAGTAGTCTACATAAGACCAAAAGAGACCCGTGACGACTTATATCCATGCCAACTCACTCAAATCCATTAACATAACATACAAAATCATTTACATAATCAATCAACCCGATTTACTACCCACAATGGGTAAAAACACTCTTATCCCAAACACCCCTTTAACTGCATAACCCTTTTTAACATCCTTTTTGACCCATTTTCCGGAAAGACAACTTCTATGACCCGACAATCAATGAAACTTTCCAGATTTCATTAACACATCATAAACATCATTTTCATACAAAAACATTAACCGTTTGACATCCCGGAAGAGTGCTTTACAAATTAGACGGGTCATGCACATAACCCGTTTTGACCCATTTTCACTACAAACAACCCATACGACCTCCATTTTACACCAAACTTGACTAACTTCATTTATTTAACATATCAAACACGTTCCAACAACACTTGACCCGTTCATTACCCAAAATGGGTAGATTTACAACTAAACCAAACGCCCCTTTTACTTTGTGCATAAACACATAAACTACACTTCGACTCATTGTTAGACTCCCAAACTTTACGACGACCTCGACACACATTATACAAACCAAAAGAAAGACTCTCGGGGGTACAACCTTGTATCGAGCTCGGTATTCTACCTAGCTCCTAATACTTATTGTCTTCCAAATCTACTTCCAAATCCTTATGCTATAATCCAAGCCAAGTTATCCTCATCGCCATTAACCTACAAAACGGTTAGACAACTAAACCGTAAGCGATAACGCTTAGTAATTAAAACGATAATCACATAACATCATACTTCAAATCAAACACATAAGCATCACATATCTCCAAACACTTACTTAGCTACTCCACTCTCTAATTCTTGCATAATCACCTAACATCAACTTACCATCACAACCAAATTCACCACTTCGATCCTATTCATCCTAGCACATAAGCACATATCCAATCTCTTATCACTAACCACAAAACATACATAACACATATATGTTAGACATCCATATAATACATGCCATCATCATTTTACTTACCTTGGTCCAAGCTAAACAACATCAAGAACATCATCAACAATACAATCTTCCATCATCATCATCATCCTTCACAACTAATCAAGACCTAATAACATAATAATCAAATACATAAACAAGGGTTAACAAAACCCATTAAACAAAATCATCTTTCTTACTAAATCATCATATGATCACACCTAGATCATATGATGATATCCCACTTTCCTACTCATCTACAACTTCACTAAAACAAGATAATAGATTACTTACTTGCATAAGATCATAACTAAGGAAGGCTATGGACATAAGATCTTCATCTTCTTCATCCTTGATCAATAACTAGTTTTTCCCTCTCTTTTTCCTTCTCTCTAAAAACCGGCCTCTCACTCTCTCTCAAAAATGAGAGAATTATCTAGATAAAACTAGATATAACTAGTTAGGTACAAGTTTGGGGCAAAGGCAAAGATGGTCCCTCAAGTCTCTTTTCTTCTATTTTGACCACACTAACTTATAACACATAACTAACAATTGGCAACTTAGGTCCTTCTAGTTTATACATCACATTTCATATTACTACATGAGTCATACTTTGACTACTAGTTTGACCATCGGGTTTGACTTCCACATAACTTTGTTGACCAACCAATCACATCCAACCTTAGCATATTTCATCTAGGGTGGGGCCTACTCGTAACCGGGATACGGGTCTAACAATTCTACCCCCTTATTTAGATTTCGTCCCCGAAATCTGTCATTCTTTTCTAGCCTACACTTAGTCACCTAACTCATCTCATTCCTAACACCTTAATCCCTAGTTACTTAGTTCAACGACTTAAGTAACCTCACAACTCTGTGCATACTATAACGCATCACATGCCCTAATCTACATTACCCCCGCTTACTTTTATACCACACAACTCTCGCTTAGATTTTACAATATAATAGACTTATTTATTATTGCCAATCATCATCCTAATCCGCCCTATTACCGCACATCATTATTTCACTCGCTTTATCCTCTACCCTCATTCTTGACTACTCAATACTTAAGAAACTCGTACTAGTTGACTTTACATGATCACACCCGGCTAATACGTTCACATTCTTTTATCTTCATTCATCATCTTTTGCACCACACCGCAAGGCCCATCCTATCATCATTACAATTTCTCCATCCCATCAAGGTCCTTCTAAGTCTCAACTAAAGCCATGGTCAAACTCTAATCCTCCTATCTTAGTCCTTAAAATTTCTACGAATTCTAAACTCTCGCTTTCTACTTCTCTAACCCTACTCGTGCCGTGTCGGCAACACATAGCCCACTCGTTTATAATTCCTCATTTACATGGAGAGGCGTCCCAATCGATGTAAATCAAGAAATATAAACTAGTGGTTATGTACTCCCGACATAACACCACTACTCCTAATTCCCAATCTAACTTTTATTATTTCATTTTCATTTTATATTTCATTTGATATTTAAATTCTTCTATTTTCTAGCTTGGATCCGCTTTACTTTAACATTTTCCCCGAAAGGACTTTCACACATGCCAAGGATGTAGGCAATCTTTGCCTGTGAAGGCAATGCATTTTTATCCCGAAGGATCTTTAACATTCATCCCGAAGGATTCCTTAACATTCCTTTACTTGGGCATCCCGATGGATACCACATTTAACATTCATCTCGAAGGATCATTACATTCATCACTTTACCACTTTCACATTTTAACATCGGATCCAAGCCATAAGCACCACAAACACACATTATTACATTCGTTTATTATAGTAATTACCGCTAATCACCTTAGTAGTAATATGATAATTTTAGAACAACGCCCTTATCTCATACACACTCCTTACATTTTTAATCCGCCTTAGTTATTTTCACATCTTTACTTTACCTCTTGCATTCTTAGCCTTCGTTAATCATTTTCACATTCTTACTTCACATTTTAGTCCACTCGACTGATTTACATCTAGACTTCTCACATTTTACCAATTGTAACTCATGCATTCATTATAGTGATTACAGCGCCGTAATATGATAATTTCAAGACAACGTCTTTATTCTCACACATACTCCTCTCATTCTTTCTTACGTTTTTAATCCATCACATTTTTTTATTTTCATATCTTATCTCTCTTCTTTTAGTCTCACTCGCTTCCTTTACATATAGATCTTACATAGATCGTCAACTACAACACGTTCATTATTTATTAATAATTACAGCTAATCGCCTTAGCCGTAATATAATTATTTCATAACAACACCTTAGCTTCACACATATTCATCTCATTTTAGCTATTATCACTTAAGAAATTTCGCTCTATTTCATTATTTACTCAACTCCTATGCCTTTTTCTCAATTTGTAACTAAGTTCATCACAAACTTACTATGCCTATATTTTTATTTCATTTCTTCACCACACACATTCAACGTCACCACATGTTCATACTTATACTCCTAATACTTTAACTCTCCACTAACCCGCCTCTAATACCTCTTTAATGATCACCATGCTAAATATAAATGCTCACAAGGCCATGCCTTGATCATCCCTATCATACAAGTTACGCACTTTCATTTTTAGTCACATTTTTTATAACCCACTACACAATCTTATTACACCTATTCACCCTCACTAACTACCATAGCACATAATCACATAATCATATAATAATTACCGAGACAGCCCGAGGTGCACGGTAATCCTATCACTCACACACCAAGTCTCCCACAACATATATCACACAAGACACATCCTTAAGTCCCCATCATACTACCCATATAACAATCACATCATTCGTTTCAAACTCTACATCCACATCCTATAACTCACAAACTATTAGCCCGCCTATCTCAAACTTAACTTAACGCGTCTACGAGTGGTTTAAGTCTAGGCAACCTAAAGTGGAAACCTAATTCACTTAAAGCGAAGCTTTGATACCAAGTTGTTACACCCCGTGCCCACTTATACCAAAAATTCAAAACTTTTTGACTTTTTACGCGGAAACGCTTGAACCATGACCCATACATGAACAAAAGACTTTAAATATCGATAATACCATAAGTAGTCTACTCAGACTAAAAGTAGTCTACACAGACCAAAGTAGTCTACACAAACCCAAAAGTAGTTTACACCGACCTAAGTAGTCTACACAGACCCGAAAGTAGTCTACACAGACCAAAGTAGTCTACACAGACCCGAAAGTAGTCTACATAGACCAAAGTAGTCTACATAGACCAAAGTAGTCTACATAAACTGAAAGTAGTCTACACAACTGAAAGTAGTCTACACAACTTGAAAGTAGTCTACATAAGACCAAAAGAGACCCGTGACGACTTATATCCATGCCAACTCACTCAAATCCATTAACATAACATACAAAATCATTTACATAATCAATCAACCCGATTTACTACCCACAATGGGTAAAAACACTCTTATCCCAAACACCCCTTTAACTGCATAACCCTTTTTAACATCCTTTTTGACCCATTTTCCGGAAAGACAACTTCTATGACCCGACAATCAATGAAACTTTCCAGATTTCATTAACACATCATAAACATCATTTTCATACAAAAACATTAACCGTTTGACATCCCGGAAGAGTGCTTTACAAATTAGACGGGTCATGCACATAACCCGTTTTGACCCATTTTCACTACAAACAACCCATACGACCTCCATTTTACACCAAACTTGACTAACTTCATTTATTTAACATATCAAACACGTTCCAACAACACTTGACCCGTTCACTACCCAAAATGGGTAGATTTACAACTAAACCAAACGCCCCTTTTACTTTGTGCATAAACACATAAACTACACTTCGACTCATTGTTAGACTCCCAAACTTTACGACGACCTCGACACACATTATACAAACCAAAAGAAAGACTCTCGGGGGTACAACCTTGTCTCGAGCTCGGTATTCTACCTAGCTCCTAATACTTATTGTCTTCCAAATCTACTTCCAAATCCTTATGCTATAATCCAAGCCAAGTTATCCTCATCGCCATTAACCTACAAAACGGTTAGACAACTAAACCGTAAGCGATAACGCTTAGTAAGTAAAACGATAATCACATAACATCATACTTCAAATCAAACACATAAGCATCACATATCTCCAAACACTTACTTAGCTACTCCACTCTCTAATTCTTGCATAATCACCTAACATCAACTTACCATCACAACCAAATTCACCACTTCGATCCTATTCATCCTAGCACATAAGCACATATCCAATCTCTTATCACTAACCACAAAACATACATAACACATATATGTTAGACATCCATATAATACATGCCATCATCATTTTACTTACCTTGGTCCAAGCTAAACAACATCAAGAACATCATCAACAATACAATCTTCCATCATCATCATCATCCTTCACAACTAATCAAGACCTAATAACATAATAATCAAATACATAAACAAGGGTTAACAAAACCCATTAAACAAAATCATCTTTCTTACTAAATCATCATATGATCACACCTAGATCATATGATGATATCCCACTTTCCTACTCATCTACAACTTCACTAAAACAAGATAATAGATTACTTACTTGCATAAGATCATAACTAAGGAAGGCTATGGACATAAGATCTTCATCTTCTTCATCCTTGATCAATAACTAGTTTTTCCCTCTCTTTTTCCTTCTCTCTAAAAACCGGCCTCTCACTCTCTCTCAAAAATGAGAGAATTATCTAGATAAAACTAGATATAACTAGTTAGGTACAAGTTTGGGGCAAAGGCAAAGATGGTCCCTCAAGTCTCTTTTCTTCTATTTTGACCACACTAACTTATAACACATAACTAACAATTGGCAACTTAGGTCCTTCTAGTTTATACATCACATTTCATATTACTACATGAGTCATACTTTGACTACTAGTTTGACCATCGGGTTTGACTTCCACATAACTTTGTTGACCAACCAATCACATCCAACCTTAGCATATTTCATCTAGGGTGGGGCCTACTCGTAACCGGGATACGGGTCTAACAGCCGTGGCTCGCCATCCTCACCTTGCTCGTGCAGACGGCGAGGAGATTTGTCTGACGAGTGGGCCATTTTGTATATACGAATTTTTTTTTATTTGTTTTCTTGCCTTTTTTTTTTCAAATTTTGTAAATGGATATGTTATGTATTTATTTATGTAATGTATTAATATGTATGTGAACTTGACAATAGAGTTGTAAAGTTTTTATAAAACTTGTAATGTTTTATAAAAACTTGTAACGTTTTCTAAAGTAGGAAATTAAAATACATTAAACATCAAATAGAAATACATTAAACGTCAAATAGAAATTACATTAAACATCAACGATGGGCTCTTTTTCAGATTGGGATGCATGGTTTCTTTCAACCCGTCTTTCGTCTAAGCTTAAATCTTTATTGGAGGCTGTGTTTCTTATTATGTGGTGGCTTATTTGGTCATTTCGGAATAGGCTTTTATTTAATGAGGTTCCTCCAAGGCGTTCAAGGATCTTCGACGACATAGTCTCTTGTTCCTTTAATTGGTGCTCCAATCGGTGTTCTAGGTGTATTTCTAAAGAATTTTGGTATAAGAACCCTTATTTAATTTCGATGTAATTTTTCTAGCACCTTGCTAGTTTTTAATAAAAAGTTGCCGTTCAAAAAAAAAAAAAAAAAAAAAAATAGAAATTACATTAAACTATGATACGGAAATTAAAACGAAACTACAAATGAAACTATGATGTGGTACGGTAATGAAACTACAAATTAATGAAAGGAATCATCTGAGACCCAACCGTCTTCACTCGAAGAGGAATCATTTAAGAACCAACTCATTTCCCAGTTCTTCCTCCGTTTTTCTTCATCCCTGGCTTGCTGCTCCAAACGAGCAGTTTCCTCTTCTAGTTCTCGTATTTCCATTTCTCGCCGGACTTTCTCATCTTGATCCAGTTGTCTGAGTTCATCTTCAGTTAGACCAAATGAATTTGGTTCTTGTTCGACAACTGGTGGAGTATTCACCGGTTCATTTTCTGGTTGGAAGACCGGAAATATATCTTCCGGTGGAGTATTGACTGCTTCATGTGGTGGACTTGAAAATTTTTGGGAAAAATCTTGGCGAGGAGGACTGGGGAATTGTTGGGAGAAATCTTTTTTGAAAAACATTTGCAGTGATTAAATGTTGAGTTTCGATCTTGAATATGTAAAGTTTGAATGTGTTTGCGTGTGAGAAAATTGTGATAAGTGTGGGGTATTTATAGGCTAGACATTTGCCCGTTTTTTAAATTTGAATTTGAATTTCAAACGGATATAACTATATCCCGCCCATTTTAGATTCGAATTTGAATTTTATATTCAAAATATAACCCACCCGTTTTTTAAATTTGAATTTGAATTTATAAATTTTAAATATATCCCACCCTTTCTTTAATTTATTTTAAATTTTAAATTTTAAATTTTAAATATCCCGCTCGTTTTGTTAATTCGAATTTTGAATTTGAAAGTTCAAACGGTTATAAATACCATACCATTCTTGGCTATTTTTCACACACTTGTATATCAAACTTCAAATATTTTTCACACATTTGAAATGAATAATCGTTGGTCCAAAGAAGAAGAACACTTGCTAGCTGAAGTTTGGGTTGCAGTTTCCCAAGCCGTAGACTACAACAATGAACACTCATTTTGGAATCAGGTTGTAGTCATGTTGAACAATCAGTCTGACGGTCACAATCGTAACAAAGATACGGTCACGAAAAAATGGACAAGACTTAGCAGTGAATGTCAAAAATTCAATGCTATTTACAAACACTTGCAGCGTACAAGTGAGGAAAATGAAAGTGAAATTCTCAAGAATGCAAAGACCATTTTTGAACAACGATTTGGGGGAAGAAGCTTCAAATATGTTCACGTGTGGGAGGTTTTGAGAAACCACCTCGAATGGGATGAATGAAATGTTTCACGGTGTTGTATGATTTGTTGTATCGTTTTTTTTTAAGTCCCGTATCATTTTTTTTTTCTTTTCGTATCGTTAGTTTATGTTTCGTATGTGTTTTAAAATGTTGTAATGTATTTTTATTTTTAATGAAATGAATTTAGTTTATTTAGATATTTGAATAAAAGAAATAAAAATAAATAGTGGTGAGGCCCAAATGAGTAAGTTGTGGTATGTTATGGGAAGGGAGTTGTAAAGGGAGGTATGACATGGTGACGTGGCACCCCGTGAGGCCCGAATGAGGAGATTTGGTATGCCATGATACCTTGTGGTCTTATAAGCATACCGAATGCCGTACAAATTGTATTACGGTAGACCATCTTATAAGTAACTTAAGTTGAAAAAACTATGATTTTCTTATTGAATTCATAAAAATTTTAAATATTAAAGAAAGACATGACACTAACAAATTACAACTAATGAGCCTATGTTGTTAACAAAAATCGTATACATGATGAACTCATGAAATGAACACGTTCATCTTTTAAAAAGAAAATGTTTTACATGTTTAAGTTTATGTGGCGATAAACTGAAACCACGTAAACTAGTTGAGCAAATTTTCATAAAACATAGTCACTCAAAACAACAATCATACTAAATCCAATATGGTACACAAATTATATGCAAAAATTAAAGATCATAAATTAATACATTTAACGAGTGTTTTAAAACCCGGGTTGACTCGGCCGGTTGAACCGTGAACCGGTCGGGTGACCGGAAGGCGATTTTGAATGAAAAACCTGGTTGAACCGTGACCCGATGGCTCGACCGGATTAATTAAAAAACCAATTTTTAAAACATTGCATTTAACATATTAACGTAGTGCACAACATACACACCGTAAAATCTTGAAATGAAACAATTATATATATGTTTAATTGTCAAACAAAACGCTACCGTTTCTATGCCTATTTTCCCGCCAAAAATTACACACTGTTATTACCCTTTCTTTTGTGGGCTTGGGAGTCCAACTTTTTGTGTCGCCTAGCCCATACAATCTAAAGTCAAACGTTATTACTTAAATAAGGGACGGTCAATTTTATACGAGGCAATCATCCAATGGTTTAGTGTACTGCAACTCTACTTTTTTTTACCTAAACACATGGACTTTGTGGTTGAGATCTTATGTCGATTACAATTTCCACATGTGATGCAATGTTAACTACCATAAGAAGCTTCTTGGTCATACTATGTGACCATCAAAAATTACCAGCTAAACCAAAACACTCATACCACACCGGAAAATTCTCGGAAAAAAAAAATAACGTGGGGAAAAAAATAACTACTCTCAAACGGCTGGACAAGGTTTGTATAATGTTTTTTTCGTCTGTTAAATCGTTGTTAGAGGTTACTTTCCTTAGTTTTTACACTTTTTCTTTAACTTGCAGGGATAAAAACGTGTTGGATCTTATAAAAGGTATACTGAAACTAATCTATCCATATCCATTGTTTTTTGGTCATTGATAATGCTTTTAACTTTTGTTTCTATGCTTGGGACCTTTCCAGTTAACAATGCATATACTTTGCATCTGTACACTATTAACCATGCATATGTGTCTTTACTTTTAACAAATACATGTAGATTTGCTATATATGATGCTACAGATGCACTTCCATATGTTTCATGCCCATTTTATACTGCTTTTTTAAACTTATACCCACGTATTAAACACTGTATTTCCTACCAAATCTTTGGTAATTTGTTCTTCTCAATATGAACACCGAAAAAAGGCCACACGTAGGGTGATTTCTGTTGCTTCTTTAGAATCTATGGATATGTGCACTTCTGCTGAAGAGGTGCACTCTTATAGTATAGATACAAAAGCAAAGAGGTTGTTAAGTGATGTAGTCGGTGTTCATCCGTTTCTAAATTCCGTTAGTAAGAAGTCGTGTTGTTCTGAAAACGGTATGAGTAGAGTCACTCACGATACCTTACAACATCTCTCAAATAGTAACAATTCAGCGGGTTTCCCTAATTGTATACAACAGCCACACACACCAAACCTAAAATCATGCCATCTTTTTAATGTAAATCATGAATGCGGTGACACAAGTTCCATGTTGTGCCATCAACCGTACCAAAGTATGGTTAATGTTCTGAATGGAGAAGGATATACAAGTAATACCACTCATCTTCAGTATGATATCGCTAATGTGTCGCCTGATTCGGCTACACAAAAACAGGTACGTGCCATACTCCTTTTGCCTTTTCCTATATTCCAGTACCTAATACTTTAAACACAGCTGGCTTTTATAAACTTTTTTTATTTCTGTATTTCAGTTCATTGTGCAGTAGAAGAAACCCAAGCCAGAGCTACACCTAACTTACAGAGCCATGTTTCATGTGTTGCTCAAACTACGCATTCACCAGATAAAGGGAAACGAAAGATGTACGAGGTTTGTAATAAAGATCACCCTTTTGCAGAAGGGTTGAATCTTACACCGTTTGCAGCCAATACATGTCACCATTTGCTCAACGCCACGGAAGACAACAACGAAATAGACCTACTATGTAACTTACATATGCTTTTTTTTCTGTTCAGCTACTACTCTATATGCTTTTTCATATATTTATATTCATATTAATTGTCTTTGTTCCAGGTGTAGAAAATTTCGCCATAATGGATGACAACGAACCAACTATTGTATCTGACCATTCTCTACACAACAGCCACCATTTACCTTTCGGGACCGCTTTACATGACGGTAACCGTTTATCTAATGAAGGTACCTTTTTATATCGTTAGTACTTTTGTTACGCAGCCCATGGTGACGAACTACTTCTAAATGCCTCTGTCGTTTCTGCAGCACAAACCCAACCTTCTACTAATCAGAGTACCTTTTGCTGTAATCAAACACGTTGTGCATCAACATCTAACCACCATTTACCTATACAAAGCAATAATCAACTACATCAGCCACAAGGTATTATTGGTTTTTTTTTTCTTGCCATACTTTTACTCACTTTCCACTTACTTACCAACATGTCTTTTATTTGTCTCAGTTAGAATGTGCTCTTCACAACGAAGACAACAGCGTTTACGTAGCACATGTAATAGACATGCAACAGCTAGGCAAGGTCTGTTGCCAATTTGCTTCGTTTGGTTTCGTATCTAAAATAAAACAGTTGCTCTTATCCATTTTTTCCTTTTGTTTACACTTTCGTTTCTGTGTTTCAAATGCAGGCCCTCCAGATACTTACATACATATGGGACGGTGCGATCAAATCTGTCAACACTGCAATGCACTTTTCTGGTATTCTGAAAGACCTACTTCTACTCACAGAGGCCGTCCAGAATATCATAAATGTTGCAACACTGGGAAAGTTAAGTTGGATAGCAGCAGCGAATATCCTGAATATATAAAGCAGCTTTTCACTCAACGGCACTTTATGGAAAATATTCGAGCATACAATCAGATGTTTGCGACGACATCTTTAGGTGCAGAAATAGACAGTTCTGTAAACACGGGTCGTGGTCCTTATGTCTTCAAGGTTTCCGGCCAAATTCACCATTGGATAGGAGCCATGTGTCCAGAACCAGACGAACGGCCAAAATTTCTACAGCTGTATATCTACGACACAGAAAACGAGGTTGCAAACCATCTAGAAAACTTTCAGAGAACTGGCCAAGACCTGCGTGCAGATATCGTGGAGGATTTGATCGAATTCTTGGACTAGCATAATGAATTGGTTCAGCTGTTTAGAACAACGAGGGATAAAATGGTTGAGGCTAATATACCACAATTTAAGGTGCATTTATTTAGTGTTGTTGGTTTAAGACAACATGAATTGCCAACGGGAGATTCTATTGGCGCAATTGTTTTTGAGGGTGGGACAACTGTGCATAGTGACTTTGATGTGATCATTGAACAGCACAATGGCCAACCGCAACGAATAAACAAGCTAAACCCTTCCTACATGTCACTGCAATTTCCATTAATTTTTATCTATGGCGAGAAAGGGTACCATTTGGGCCATACATTATTAAGCACAAGCACTTCAGCAACCGAAGCACCCAAAAACATGACAATGAAAATGTACTACGCATACGAGCTCCACGACCGTTTGAATCATTACAGCCTACTAACGAGAAGTGGCAGACTGTTCCAACAATACGTCGTGACAGCCTATTGTAGTATTGAACAATCAAGGCTTGACTTTATCAGGCAGAACCAGAATGACATTCGCAATGAATACATGGCAGGGCTATATGATGCTATCTCACGCGGTGATCGCGACGGATCAGATGTCGGTTCACGGACAATACTTCCTTCATCTTTTGTTGGAGGCCCTCGCTACATGTATAGCCATTATTTAGATGCTTTGGCTATATGCCATGTTCACGGGAACCCGTCATTCTTTACCACGTTCACGTGCAATGTCAACTGGCCTGAAATCCAAGAATATATGCAAGCCTTTCCTCATGTGACAGTTGGTGACAGGCCCGATGTTGTAGATCGTGTCTTTGAAAGAAAGATACATGATTTGGTGAAATTCTTACGAGATTCAAAACCTTTTGGCTATGTAGAAGCAGGTACCATTTAAATTATATATGTGCATACCTTCTATGAAAATAGTGCATTTAATGAATGCCTAAATCACTATCCCTTTATTGCAGTTTTATATACGGTCGAATTCCAAAAAAGAGGTATACCGCACTGTCATTTACTACTATGGGTCAGAGAAAGTTCCCGTGTACAAACGCACGAAGATGTAGACATATATGTGTCTGCAGAGTTGCCGGACCCAACAATTGATCCTGAAGGCCATAGAGTTATTGCAGAATTCATGATGCACGGTCCGTGCGGGCTGGTAAATAAATCAGCACCATGTATGCGACGTGGTGATGACTGCAGCAAGCAATTTCCTAAACCTTTTTGTCCTGCCACGTTCATTGATAAAAAAGGTTATGTGCATTACCGCAGAAGGGATACAGCCATAACAACAGTAAAAAAGAATGTTGAACTTGATAACGGATATGTTGTTCCGCATAACCGTTCTCTATGCATGCGGTTTTACGCACACATCAATGTTGAATACTGCGAATGGTCGATGATGATAAAATACCTATTCAAATACATTTCCAAAGGCACCGACCGGATAGTTGCTCAGATTATAAGAACACTTGGGGATGCAGGTCCAACCACAAGCCGTCGTTCATTGCAAATTGATGAGATACAGAACTTCCAAGATGCTAGATACGTTGGTCCACACAAGGCATGCTGGATGATTCTTGGATTCAACATACACAGCAGAGATCCAGCGGTCCAAATACTTGCAGTTCACCTTGAAAATATGCAACGAGTCACTTTTAGAAGACAGCAACAGTTGCAAGCTATTGTGGATAATGAATACAACAAAAGAACGACGCTAACTGAATGGTTCTATTACAACGCTTATAATACAAATGGCCGCCATCTAACGTATCTAAGCTTTCCTAAAGAGTTCGCATGGTATGGAGCCGGGAAATATTGGAAGCGTAGACGTTGCAGCACAAGCTCATCTATTGGCCGTTTGACATACATACATCCTAGCTCTGGAGATTTATTCTACTTAAGGCTGTTACTCTGTCATCAAAAAGGTAGAATGTCATTCCGCCATACCCGTACAGTTGATGACATCGTTTATCCTACAAACAGGGCTGCGTGTGAAGCAATAGGATTCTTGGGGGTTGATCAAGAATGGAACATTGCTTTACAAGTGGCTTCTTTCTCAGCAACTGCGTCACAAATGAGATATCTTTTTTTCCAAATGCTCATCTTTTGTGACGTTTCCAACCCAGTTACACTGCTTCAGTCACACGCAGATTCTATGTCAGAAGATATTCCTCTAATATTGTCAGACATACTGCACATACCAGACCTTCATGTTAGTTCTGATGACTTGCAAGGTGGTCTTATGTATGAACTACAAGCAATTCTTACATTTTATGGAAAATCAGTAAAAGATTTTGGTCTGGATCCGCCTCCGCCTCACTTATTAAAGATCCTGAACAACAGGGCGATAATGGAAGAGAGATGCTACAATCGTGAACTACTGAGAAGTGAAAGTCAGAGATTAGTTACTCAGTTAAATGTTGAGCAACGAATAATCTTTGAACAAGTCATACATGTTGTCAATAATTGGCAACAAAAGCTTATATTTGTTTATGGACATGGAGGAACGGGAAAAACTTTCATTTGGAAGACTATAATTTCCACACTGAGGTCGGATGGAAAAATAGTTTGGCAGTCGCTTCTTCTGGTATAGCTTCCTTACTACTCCCATCAGGACGAACAGCTCATTCAAGATTCAAGTTGCCGATTGATTTAACTGACGAATCAGTGTGCACGATCAAAAAGAATACGCAGATAGCAGAGTTACTAAAGCAGACTGATCTGATCATATGGGATGAAGCTCCTATGAACGATCGTAGATGCTTTGAAGCACTTGATCGTACATTGAGAGACATACTCAATGATCCAAACAGTCTATTTGGTAAAAAAAAAAAAAAAAAAAAAAAAGTCTATTTGGTAAAAAAAAAAAAAAAAAAACGTTTATTTTATGTGGAGATTTCAGGCAGACACTTCCCGTAAAGAAAAATGCTGCAAAAAATGAAATTATTGGTTCCTCGATAACATTATCATACTTATGGCCACATTTCAAGATCATTCGCCTAAAACAAAACATGTTGTTGCGACAGCCAGGTCTCTCAAGTCAGCAACATGAAGCAACTGCCGAATTTTCTGAATGGTTACTACAAGTAGGAAACGGTACCATCAGACAACCAGATGAAAATGACTCAGCCAATACAGATTAGATAAAAATACCAGATAAATACTGCATTCCAGAAAGCAGTACAGCTACCCAAGAACTCATCGATTTTATATATGATGAAGAAACATTGCAAAGACCAACTGCAGCGTCGTTACAAGAAAAAGCTATAGTGTGTCCTAAAAACAAAACTGCCGACACCATAAATTCTACTGTCCTGGATATGCTACACGGAAATACCTATACTTTTACAAGTATCGACGAAGCTACACCAAAAACAAACGACGGAGGAGCAACAGAGCTAAGCTACTATATCCTCAGGAATACCTAAACACGCTTTCATTTTCAGGGATGCCCCCGCATAACCTTACACTTAAAATAGGTGCACCTATAATGCTGCTTAGGAACCTTAACCTAGCTGGTGGGCTGTGTAATGGTACACAGATGATTGTCACTCAGATATTTACGAAGCTTATTCAAGCAAAGATCATCACTGGTACTAGAATGTCTGAAAAAGTTTATCTCCCGCGCATTTTGTTACTGAATAAAGATGAAAAGCTGCCGTTCATATTTAAAAGGAAACAATTCCCAGTTAAGATCTGCTATGCAATGACGATCAACAAAAGCCAAGGCCAATCGTTAAATAAAATAGGTGTATACCTACCAGAGCCTGTATTTGGCCATGGCCAACTGTACGTTGCATTGTCAAGAGCAACGTCTCATGAAGGGTTAAAAATGCTGATCAAACAACACCCGAACAAGGATGAGAATACAACTAAGAATGTTGTTTACAAAGATTTTTTACACATGGTTGCACTTGCACAGGTCCCTCACGCTTACATTTATCCTTCGAATATACGTTTATGCAATTGCCAAATACCTACGGCCATAACCTTTGGACTGTTATCATAAATGTTTAATTGTTATTCTTTATTTGCATAAGTGATCTTTGAACTGTTATCATAAATGTTAAATTCTTATTCTTTATATGTATAACCCATTATTGTATGTATTTTCTAATTTACTTACATTTCTAAATGTGCAGATTAATAATTGCATTCTCATATTTTTCCTTCTATTGAACATGCATTCATATCCACTAATCATTCATAGTTTTGGTTTAATATACAGGAAAATGGAGCAGCGTTCTAGCATTGTCACATCATCTGAGTCTACAGGAAAAGAAATCGTTACACAGCCAGAGGATATCAGCCTCGCCAACCTAAAAGCCACAGAAACTAACAAAGCTATATATTTAAAAGCATACCGAAAATGGACACCAACAAACAAACAAGGGAAACCGGTCTTATTCTGTTGCATGTTAATTGATAGGCAGGTGCAATATACTATTCTACTTTCCAAACAGATAGTTACATACTTCCATAATCCCTTAGAAAAGAAAAACAGATTGCACTAAATTTGTAAATTGATATTTTAATTGTAGGGAGGGGCTATACAAGCAAATGTCAACTTGCGTGAAAAAAAATAAATTCAATGCCATCCTTCAGACCAACAAAACTTACAAAATAACTGGATTTGGCTTTCAAGATGCTAAAACATGGATGCAAGTAGTGCCTCACTCACTTTCACTGGTTTTTGGAACATATACAGATATTAAGGACATACCGGATACAGGATTCCCGAGCCACTATTTCAACTTCAGACAGCATAGAGACCTGTATTCAAAAATGGATATAAAAGAAGGCCTATTAACATGTACGTAAAACATACATGCATAGAATAACTATAACTAACAGACGTATAAATTGGTATTACTTTTTATAGATTATATCGGATGCGTTCAATATGTGACTGAATTACAGCAATCGGTTAAAGCAACTAAAGATTCGCCTGTTTGGAAAGACATTGGTATCCAGAATTTAGAGTAAGTTTTCGCCCTTTATCTTTAAAATTTAATATTTACATTCATTCTAACAAAGACCTTATGCTTATAACAGCGGGCACACGGTACGATTTACTTTGTGGAATGAAGATGCGCGCGCTTTCAACACAGAAGAATACGAAAAAGCTGAAAAACCAGTAATTATAGAAGTCACCTCATGCTTAGTAAAAAACTACGGAGGTAAACTCATTACTTTATACTTATCATTCAACTTTTTAACTTTATTCGCTAACATTTGTATAAAATAATTCAGGACTTCAACTTTCAGCTACAGCTACAACGTACTACTACTTTAATCCAAACATACCAGAATGTGATGAAATCCGCAGCGTGTAAGTAAACAATCAGATACAGTAATATTGCACTTTACAGTATAAAAAAACGTAAACTCACATCCAATAACGATACAGGTATGAACAATTCATTGAACTGCCAGCAATAATAAATATCCAACACCAAAGATTTGCAGATCTGCAGCAGGAAAAACACAGAAATCGCGCGACACTAGCAGATTTGGTCAACGAAAACCCGCAGAACCAGTAGGTAATCTACAACTGCAATACAACCATTATCAAATGAAAATCAAATAGACAACTAAACTTTTGACAATACAGAATGTCCGCTTTACTGTCGTCGCAACTATTGACTCCATCGATACAAAAAGGCCATGGTTTTTCAAGAAGTGCCCAGACTGTAAACACAAGATCTCTGAACGATTTGCGCATACCCATTGCCAGCAACCAACCTCTGAAAATGACATAAGTTACAGGTAAGCTTTATGGAAAATTTTCTTTTGAAACTTCAAGATAACCTAATAATAATAACTTTTTGTAAAACAACTATTTTTAGTTTAAAGGAAATAAGCCAGAAATGGCTTA
Organism: Artemisia tridentata subsp. tridentata; assembly: GCA_021014915.2. NCBI lineage: Eukaryota > Viridiplantae > Streptophyta > Magnoliopsida > Asterales > Asteraceae > Artemisia > Artemisia tridentata. The sequence goes on from CP139505.1 coordinate 78,058,379, forward strand.
TTAAGATCTGACTGCTTAAGAATGGAAATGAAGCTAACTCTACTGTGTCTTAACCTAATAAGCTAACAAAAGCTTAGAGTAAAGTTAAATAAGGTAAGTTAAACTGAAAACAATCTAAAATAACCCATAAAATTAGAATAAGCAACTCCAACAAACAAATAAGCAATCAAAATCTAATAAGCAGTCAAGGCTTATGTGCAGGCCAAAAGTGCCTGCTGAGGTACATTTGAGCTGATGAAAAATCACTTACATCACAAAGGATAACCACAAAAGCTTAGAACACATAAACTTCACCAACCAAAGAACTTAAATTCTGAAAATCGGTCATAATTAACCTCATCTAATGCTTAAAATTAAGCTAAGGAAAAGCTACTTAAAAGACCAGACTACTTAGAACTTTAATGAAGAGCCTAAATGGAAATAAGCTAAAGGCTTCTAAAACCTAAAGATCAACTGAAATAAGGTAAGATTATAATAAAGGGAAACCAAATAAGCAGTAGAGAACAAAATAAGCAGGATAATCTAGCAAATAAGCACAAATACAAAATAAAGCTAAAAAGACAATCGTGCAGACCCTAAGCAGACCTCAGAGGCAATTTTGAGCTTAAAAATAATTTCTAGAACAATAAGCAATACCCTAAAAATTTAAAACAAATAAAGTTGACCAACTAATAAGCTAATAGAACAAAAATCAGAACCTAATGAGCTTATAAATGGCTTAAAAAGAAGCTTAGAAGATGGCTATTGAACATAAATATACACTGATTGACCAATGTATACTAATTAATCAGGCACTTTTTAAGCTATTGGTTAACCACTTATAAGCTGAGTAAAGGAATGAAATCTGGAAAATAGGAAAACACTATAAGCAAATATCTTAGAAAAACTAATATTAAGGACTAGAAAACTGCAAAAGATGATTTATATATCTTATAGGTAGCACTATCCAAGCGCCTAAAATGGCCAAAAAGTTACTTAACTTATGTTTCAAACTAATCACTTATGTCCTCCATTACTTTGAAAGTAATCCTCCTGGCACAATAATGTTAATCTTAAAGAGGGTGGCACCTTAGGGACACTTCACAGCCTTACTTTTAACGTGCTACATTCCTTGATAGTTATTATCAGATATATACATAATGTACCTTAAATTCATTAACTTTTCTTCTAGCCTTAGGTGCAGGCCGTAGAGCATTCATGTGTCTCTGGAATCATATAAATACCTTCACGACACATAAAATAGTGAAATTTTAGTGACACAAACTAATAAGAAGTGTCAAGAGGCAATGCTTATGGGATGTTTGGGATTGCATTTACAAACCGGTTATTATGCTCAGATGGAAGACAATCAGTTTCAAGTGTTTGTAAGAGACTCAATCAACTTATTATCTAATTGACTTGGACTGAAATACTCAGTTTCTGATAGATTGTCTAAAACTAACCAATCCCAAATGACAGGACAAGACAACTTCAGGAGTGTTTGGGACTGCATATTCTAAGTGGTTATTATATTATTCCGTTTTAGTTAGAGACCTCACTCTTGAAGTGTTTGCGTAAACTGGAAATATGCAGTACCCAAAACCTCCCAAAACTCAATCCCAAACACCCCTTATTGGCTCTTTATCAATATAACTCAAAATGCGTACCCATTAGAGTAACTGCAGTCTGCACAATACTATAGTCCGCGTATTTATAACAAAACAATATTTACATATACACCAACACATTACATCTAACCATATCATAAATTCGCATATTCGTTAAAGACAGCTGAAAAATCTCACGCAATTGTCCCACGCAGGACCAGAACCTACGCTAAGCTACAAGCTCTTTAGTTATTTTAGGATATTGTTATTTCAGTATACTATTTCAACATTAAAAAATCATTTTAAACCCCAATAAATAAATACTACGTAAATAAACAACCTTAAATGGACTATTAAAAACTGCTACTCAAACTGATTTAGAAAAAATGTCCGGATGTCAGTTAACAAGTGAATTGACCCAAAAACACCACAAATCCTTATGAAAAGAAACCAACTTACTCCAACCACTTTAAAACACTGATTTCAACTTGAAAATTGCAAAAGGAAGGTTTAATCACTGATTCATCAAAATTTACTCAACCCAATTAGTACAAAAGTTGCCCGTTTTGACCCGTCATCTAACCAGGATAAACTGCCCATTTTTACACCTCTGATGTCAAATAAAAGACATAGCATGAATAAAAGAAATACATAACCAACCTGAGATAGCATGAATAAAAGAAATACCCTCCAGAACCAGGACCAACATATTCTCTTAATAGCTAATCCACCTCCAACATCAGCTTTACTTAATAACGTCCAAATCTGATTTAGAGCTTATTTTGAGAAGCAAATCCCATATTTCCTTAAGAACAGATCATAGTTATGCCTATTAAAATGATAAATAAAAATCTTTGCTAAACAACTTTTTATATATTTTTTATACAGTTATTGCTTCAGGGTACAGTTTTCCGACGGCACTGCCAATGTAACAATGACATGTTTTAGCAACGAAGCAAACTCGCAGGTGAAAGATTGCAAAGAATTAGTGCAGACCATGCCTAAGAAAACCTCCTACGAGTACCCACCAGAGCTACTTGCTTTACAAGGAAGGAAAAAGATCTTTCAGCTCCACTTCGATCCAGATTCTACAAAAGAAAAGCAACTTTTTATTCTAGATACCTGTTGGGATGACATACCATTAATAACAGCAGAAATTCCAGCAACTGGCGAAAGTAGCATGGACTCTTCAAAGGAAATCAATACACAAGAACCAACTGCTACGCCAACAGACACCACCATTGCATCGCCAATCACAGAGACTAAAACTGTAGCACCTTTTCCGCCAACCGTCACTGCACCTCCTGAGCCAACTGCAATTGCAAAAACCGAACAGACTCCCAGCACACCACCAAAAGAACAAACCATCTTACCACAAACATCCAAACCAACAAATGAACTGACCCATAAAAGTGCTCGGAAAGCCCTTTTCCAAGAAAACAAGGATGTAGGCACAACAGAAGGTCCAAAAAGATCTAAAAAGTAAAAATAATCGCCACAACTTGCAAGACATATATGCAAAAGGGTAATGGCAGCCGTCTATGTATGATAATATAAGTAATTGCACACTACTAAAGTGCAACTTTTAAGACAATAGTTTGTATAAATATGTTTAACTACTAGCTAGGACCAGTCATCTAGACAAACCTTTTCCAGAGGACGGATATCTGCTTTTGTATTTTGTACAATGCCTACTTCCAGTCATCTAGGCATCGCTTTCACGTTCAATGGATAGTAAGCTTAGTATTTGGTACACCTTTATATTATTACACAACTATTACCCTAAACTCTTACATAAACCAGATGCAAACTAAACAAAAGGAAATTAAACTAAAAACTGAAACCAAAAGAATAACTTCAACTGCATAATAATACTTATTTTTTATAGATAAAACCTTTAAAGGTTAATTCATACATAAACAAGGAGCATATATACAGCCCAAACAAAACTTCCCAACAGGCTTACAACAACAAAACCTTAGAATGCAACACACTTATAAAATGCAATATGTGTTGTCGATTTATCATTTTTTACATCCTTAGCCTCAAAAACAAGGCAACATATACAAGGAAAACAGATAGTCAGCAAAAGTAAAGAAAACATCCAATACCATTAAGAAACAGAAAAACTGCTAATTTTTATTCATAAGTGCCATATGTTACAAACTTGACCAAAATGATTAAGAACAGACTCTTAATCAACAACATACATCGGATATACTACCTACACAGTCCTAATACAACTACAGGTAACCCTAACCATTTTACCTAACAAAGTTACACAAAAGACAACTAAACTCCAAAAGATTAAGACACACAAAAGACATAAACACCAACGACCTTATTTTAATTTACCTAGTTTCTTGATAATCCTGCATTTCTCACCGGCACGTAAAGAAGCAGCATAGCTCATCTGAATCAAACGCCCTATTTCAGCAAGATCCTCTTTCTCCTCAGCCTTCAAATCTGCCAAAGACTCATCCAGAAGAGGGTCACTCCCAAACTTTTTCAACTCCAGAATAATAGCATGCCTGTACTCAACCCTAGCCTGTATCTCTTCAATCCTTTCATTATAATTCTTTTCATCACCCCTTATATGCCTTCTTCTCTCACACAAAAATAGCATGAAGAACCCTATGAATTCGGCGATCACCAATTTGCTGGGCAATCTCCAAACATTTTGGAAACCTAGGAGGCATAGCGTTTCAATCAGAGTAAAATTTCACCGTAACTAATTATTATTAAACTATGTGAAACCCTAGGTTTTGTATCCCGTTTTTCCCCAAATTCTGTAACCCAATAAAAACTGGCCAAAAAAAAGTCCTATAGCCCAATAACACTAAAGAAACCTTAAGCCCAACCAACACCAAACAATATAGCAAAAAACCAAAAAACAGTTACCAAAAAAAACAAAAAAAAAAAAAAAAAAAAAAAAAATCCCTATACATTTACTTATAAAATTACACATACTACAACAATTACACAAAAAAATGAAATACCTATACATTAACTTATAAAATTACACATACTATAAAAACCAAAACACAAAACAAAAGTTATTAAAATTTCAACATATACGACAACCCAATGTTGCACAAAACACATCATCTATTCTACTTAGAAACAAAATAAAACATGTAAAACATGCACATTAAAAAAAAAATAATAAATAAATAAATAAATTTCATAGTATCGATATGCCATTACCATAAAGAAAAAAAATTGTACTTTATTTACGCAAAATCCGCTCGCCAAAAAAAAAAAAAAAAAAAAAAAAAAAAAAAAAAAAAAAAGGCCCGCCCGATTATGTGTGGATAACATAAAATGGGTTGTTGGTCGGATATATGTGAAAAATGGGTACGTAGCAACTAAATATTGAGTTCCTTTTTTAGGCTTTAGTGAAACTCAGATTGTCAGATATAATGTAGCAAGCTCAAAATACATTACAACCTGAACTCGAGCATCCCAGGCCAAGGTCTAAACGACAGTAAAACAAAACTATATGCGCCGATAAAACGACATGCCGTTACCATTTTTATTTCTACAAAATCGGCCCGCTAAAAAAAATAATAATAATAATAAAAAAAAGGGGGAAAAAGACAGGCCCGCCCGCAGCGCGGCGGCCGGCGCCATTTTCGTTATACATAAAGTATCATGCTATGTAGTGGACTAGAGAGAGATAATAGAGGTATTATAAGTTTACTTTGTAAAACACTAATAAGGCATCACGTGATACCTGGCCCCACCACCCTAGCTCTCCTAGAACACCACAACCCACCTTCTTCCTTCCAACTTAGGCTGGGCACAGTCGATCGGTCCTTGGGATTCATCGACCGATTTTGTGCTCGTTCATGTCGACTGTGGCCAAAAGGTCACCATCGGTCATCGGTCTTCGTTTTGGAGAGAAGGGTAAAAAATGTGACCGATTTTAGCACACACAAAATTCAAAAAAAAAAAAAAAAAAAAAAAAAAAAAAAAAAAAACTTTTTTTTTTTAAACTTTACCACTTTACAACCTTATAAATACCAACCTCAAACACACAATTTCAAATAACATTTCTATCAATACCTTCAAACACATTCTCTTAATTATGTCTTACAAGCTATTTTTTGGTTCTTCGTCTTCCGACGATGATGAAGAAGTTATTAGTGAGTTTACGGAGTTTGCTTGGAACGCGTACCAAGCATCACAGCCAAAAGTTCGATGAAAGTACGTACGTAGGGATCATGAGGGTGCTCATAATCGTTTAGTGGCGGCATACTTCTCCGAAAACCCGCGGTATGACGCAAGAACATTCCGTCGGCGGTTCCGAATGAGCCAAGAACTATTCACACAAATTGTTCGAGAGGTAAGCGATTATTCTCCTTATTTTCAACGAACTCTTGATGCTAGGGGCATACCTAATATTAGCCCATTGGTCAAGTGTACTGTGGCAATTCGTCAATTGGGATACGCGGTCATTCCTGATTCTCTTGAAGAGTATCTGCAAGTGGCTGCAACAACATCCCGTGAATGTCTCCGTAAGTTTTGCAAGGTTATCATGGAGTTATATGGTGCTGAGTTTTTGCGAAAGCCCACGTATTCTGACCTTGAAAGATTATATGTTCATCACGAGCATAAGCATGGGTTTCCTGGGATGATGGGAAGCATTGATTGTACAAGTTGGGAGTGGGTGAATTGCCCAAATAGTTTGAGAGGTCAATATGCTAGGGGTGATCACGGGCCACATCCATTCATTTTATTGGAAGCGGTCGCCTCCCAAGATTTATGGATTTGGCATGCGTTCTTTGGTGTCTCCGGGATGAATAACGACGTAAACGTTTTACGTCGTGCCCTTGTTTTCAATGATATCAAATCTGGGAGAGCACCAGAGCTTGAATTTGAGGTTAACGATGTACCTTATAAAAGGGGATATTATCTTACTGACGGGATATATCCACAATGGTCCGTTCTTATTAAGTCCATTTCAAATCTTCCCACGGGTGATGATTAAAGAATGTTGTACAAGAGGAAGCACAAAGCAGCAAGGAAAGATGTGGAACGAGCTTTTGGTGTGTTGAAGAAGAAGTGGAAAAGGGACAAATCTTTAAAAAAGCATCATACTTGTCGTGAAAATCTGTTTTGCATAGCGAACAAAAAATGTGTAGAAAATAACAATTTTTCTCCAAAAAATACACTTTTTTGGGCATTATTTTACTCCCCCAGCCAGTTTGCTCCATGTCATCCGGTTGGTGCCACGTTTTTTTTTTCTCTCCTAATTTCCACCATGTACAAAAGCAATAAAATATGTACCATCACTTTACCCTTTACCCTTTACCCTTTTCCCTCATCTTTTCCAGCCCTCCATGAACCCTAAACCAATTTCTTCAATTCATTCAAATTGAGACACAAAATTACAATTACATTCGTATAATGGCTTCATCTAGTTCATCATCTCGTTATTATCGAAGGAGATATAGCAAAGAAGAAATAGCTCGTATGACACATTGTAGTTGTAAGTTCCCAATCTATGAACAAGTGGCTTGGACTCCTGAAAATCCTGGTCGAAGATTCAAATGGTGTCCCACACGTGTAAGTTTCCAAGTTCTAAACATATGCATAAGTTGTTTTTTTTACTTACTAATGACTTTTGTTGATCGACTGACTTGCATAGAATAAGGAAAAAAAAAGTGATGTGTATGGATTTCTTGATGATGAGTTACCTTCACAATACTACAAAGACCTTATGTACAAGATGTATAAGGACAACCAGATTTTTTAGTGCAAGCTAGACAGCCTTACCCACCAAGATGATGGTGAAAACCTAGTTGCAAACAACTCAACTTGTGAACTACCCATGGAACTGATTTACAAAGATTTGAATGAGTTAAAGGTCAAGGAAAAAGTCTATGACATGCTCTTGCTTGGTTCCACTGGTTTGATGATTGTGCTGATGGTGTTGATTGCAGCTGTTATTGTTGTGTCCATTAGAAAGTAGTGCTTGGTGTAATCTAGTATGCATTACTGATTTTGAAGTTGTTAAGTAGTTTATGTTATCTAATGTTGTGTCCCTAACATACTGATGTTATGTATTATTTCATGAAGCAATGTAATGCACAATCTTTTGTATGTAGTTGATGAATCTTATGTTAACTTATGTTATGTCAATTCTCAGTTATTTGAAACCTGACCAAATGAACACAATCTTATGTTAACTAATGTTATGTCAATTCTCAGTTATAATCTTTACAAGTTTTGCAGATCTTTACAAGTTTTGCATCATACAATATACAATATAACAACAACTTAATTCAAACCTGACCAAATGAACACAATGACATAAACTTATATCCAAATGTGTTCTTTCATAACATCAAGAGTTTGTGCAGAAGCACCTTACAATGTTACAAGCAGAACACAACCATCCTAGTTAAACTACAATGCCCTTCAGTAGACAAAATAGGGCTGAGTAGTGGCATGAAATGCAACACTACTTTACATATGTTACATATCACAATAGTGGCAATAATTGCAGCACTATATCAGTTTCCATTCCTAATTACATTAGGCCCTTCCATGGACAAAATAGGGCAAATAATTACACATACACATCATACTAGCCAGTTTTTTTATGCACATACAACATGTTCCCAAAATATGTGCAGTTGTACAGGTTGTTTATATTACTACTCAAGGACTATTTCATTGTCCACACTTGAACCTGGTCCAGTTACAGGTGCAGACAATCTTTTTTGTAGAATTCTTTGACTCCTCATTCTTGTTGGTAGCATTTGAGGTGCAGGTGTATGGGTTGGCTGTTGCGTTGCTTCTGGTTCAGCTGATCTTGTTTCTCTTGCAATCTCTGTGTTTCTTGTCAATCTTCTTGGCAAACCACTGCTTCCACCCCTTATGGATATTGTTCCACTTCCACCCCTGACTGATGTGGTTCCTTTGCCAGCCTTCATTTTTCTTGTTTCAACAATTTCACTTTGCGTAGCTTTCCGAGATCTTGTTATAATATTCCTGGCCACCACAACTGCTCCACCGACTTGAGATTGTTGTGTACCTACTAACATATTCAGTATGTTAATTTATTTTTTAGCAAAAATACATAAACTTTATAATTGTATAGTAACTTAGGTGTACCTGCTATGTTTTAACCATTACTATCTGTTTGTGTTCTGCGTGGCATAGATGAATTAAAGTGTTCTTGATCCTCAATTGTATCTGAGTTTGCAGTATCCATTGCCAACCATGTTCCCATCCTAGTTACCCTCTGAGCTGGAAGAAGTCTACCAGATTTTGTTTTGCCTCCTCTTATCTTCACATGATCTATCTTATGACTCCCACCTTCCTTATTCGTAAGTCTTCCCGTATAAAAAACTCTTCCATCACTAAACCTCCCTCTCATATTTGAAGCTCCTATCTCAAACTCATTAATGTCATTGTTTACAAACCTAGGAATATCATGGTCATCAACTACATCAGTCTCTACGTTATGTTTCTTTTTCGGCCTTCCTGGTTTTCCTTTTTCTCTAGGGACTGAAGGTATTGGTTGCTTGTGACATCCCTTTCTGTTATGACCAGTTTGACCACAGGTTTTACAAGTCATTACAAAATCAGCCCTACTAACCCTAGTCGAAGATGGTTCATGGGTTTCCCTCACCCTCTTTTTCCTAGGCCTACCAGGCATTGGCTTTCGAATGGGACCCAAAATCCTAGAAAGGTTACTACAATCTGGCCAAAAGTCAATGTCATCTACTGGTTTCATGTATTGACTATAAGTTAACAAATACCTTGCCTTCCTAAAACAATCAGGAACATACTCCTCAACTAACCTATTCAATTTAAAGATACAAGTTATGGCATGGCAACAAGGCAAACCTGATATCTGCCACATTCGACAAGAGCATTTTCTATTTGGCTCATCTACCTTGAAAGCATCACAGCCCTTCCTCACTTCAAATTGGTTTCCACCACATGGTATTACATGCCAAAACCTATCAAATATAAAGTTAAAAACATTATTGTTATATTCAACAAAATATAATTAGTTACCAATAATTTTACCTTTGTTGATCCTTTGAAAGTTCCAATATCTTTTGAATGTTTGGGCATATATCACCAGTCCACTTGTCCATCAATGATCTCATTGTATTCATTCTCTCCATTACAATGACTCTCATGGACTCTAACATTGTTATAATTGGTTTGTGTCTTACACTAACCAACACTGAATTGAAACATTCGCTAAAACCATTCTCCACTGCTTCACAGCATACGCCTTCATTGAAAAAAGCTCCTGACCATGTCTTAGGATCTTTTCTCACCAAATACTCATACGCTTTTGGATTGGCTCTCTTGATTTTTTCCATTATATTCTTATGCAGTTGTGGGTATGATGCTTTGGAAGCTGCCCAGAATAGCCCTCTAAATTCTACACCACTAAATTGTTTTCTAAACCCTTCGTATATGTGGCGAGCACATTGCCGATGCTCTGCAAGTGGCATCACTTCCTTGACAGCTTCAATCAATCCCTACGACAACAGGTTAAACAAAGTAAAGATTATAAACAATTGAATTCAAATTGTTTCATAAGTATACAACAACATTGATAAATTATAATATCAAGTTTTAGCTTGTGCTGGTCAGACATGAGTGTCACACCATGTCCATGTGGTATCTCTAAATTGTCACCCAATAACTGCAAAAACCAGCTCCAGTTGTCTTTATTCTCCACTGTTACAACAGCCCATGCGACGGGAAATATGTGGTTATTCTCGTCCCTACCTACTGCCGTCAATATCTCTCCTTGGTTTGGTTTTTTTAAGAAACAACCATCCAAAGCTAGAATCCTATGACAACCTAATTTCCAACCTTCCTTCAAACCATTGAAACAGAAATACAATCTGTCAAAGTAAGTCTTGTCATCAGGGTTCACTGTCACACCTACTTTTACTGTACTACCTTCATTTGAGTCTACTAACGCCTTTGCGTATGACCTAAGCAAACCATAAAGATCCTGGATAGTAGCATCCATTTCGTTCAATGCAAATATCTTAGCATTCTTACACTGGGTACGAGTTACTTTGCATTTGTATTTCTTAAAAACTAGTTCAGCTATATCATTGACAGTGATTCTAGGATTCATCCTAATCTTAACACCAAATTCCTTTCCTATCCATTTATAAGTAACTAGCTTCCCAAAATGAAAACTTCTAACACATGTGTGGATATCCCGTAAAGAAATAATCTGAAATGTAGATTCCCCTTTCAACATCTTCCCGTAACACCTCCAAGGGCAATCTGAGTTGCCTGCATTCTCTGAAGGATACTTGTGGTAACTTTCCCTTTTGCCCTTACTTGGATCCTTCAGTTTCTCTTTGCATTGTCCACATTTCGCTATGACTTTTTGTTTTGTGGTCCTCTTAAGCCAAAGTGAGTAGCTATTTGCCAACGCATAATGGGTAAGGCATTCTTTAAAACTTTCAGCATTTGGGTACTTCTCTCCAAGCTTTGAATACATAACAACAAAAAATATAGTCAGAGGTGTTACAGATACTTGGTAAACATTAGATAATAAGATAATGTATAAGTATTACCTTTGGTTTCTTCAATTTCCAATGAGTTTGGTCATCATGAATAGGGTAGTTGTCATCTTTTTTAGAATTCTGAACAGCGGCAAAAGGGTATGTGAAAACGTAGAGGGGGGGTGAATACGTTTCCGTTTTAAAAACTTAAAACTTGTTGTATCAAATGTCCGTTTAAGCTTGTTGTAATATGAAAGATGTTAAGTATAGTTTATGACTAGCATATACTAAACAAGTTGTCACACAAGTATTATCAACTAAGCACAACACAAGCAAACATATAATGCAAACATAAAAGTAAAGAGGTAAGTAAAAGAAAGCGCAAACCGAACACGATGATTTATAGTGGTTCGGTCACGGAGCTCCTCTCCGCCCTACTCCACTCCCCGAGTACCCAACTCGAGAGTTACTTCACTAGATCAAAAAGCTCCCTTCTAGGCGAAGAAAACATTTACACGTCGCTTACTCTTTTTCTGGTACTAAGCTAGATACCGAGTTCTTTACAAGGGTACAACCACTCCCAACGTCGCTTATACTATTTCCAACACTAAGCTAGATGTCGAGTTCTTTTACAAGGGTACAACCACTCCCGTCGTTGCTTATACTTTTTCTGACACTAAGCTAGATGTCGAGTTCTTTTACAAGGGTATAACCACTCCCACTATGTTTTATGGCCCAACATAGAAACCTTGTGTTTTATGGCACAAACACATAAACCATCTAATCTAAATGAACTTCCATTGAAAGGAAGCCTTCAATGGATGAAGATCACAAGCTCCCTAAACTTGTTGTGATGGATCTTCATATATGCATGTGGAATCTACATGAACTTCTTGAATAAGAAGTCTTCAATCATTGAGGATGTCAAGTGCCCTTGAATCTTCATATGTTGGAATGCTTTGGTGGATGATGACTTCAAGATCTACTAACCTTCTTGGTAGATCAGGAAGTATGCTATGCTAGTGATGGATGATGACTCACGATCTCTGAGCTTGCTTCACAGGATCATTACGAGTGTATGCTTACAACATAATGAAAGTTAGTAACATTATGATCATTATGAAAAGGGTGATTAATGTGTGTTTCTACATGGTTTCCTATTGATCTAAATGTATGCAAAGGGTAGACAGAATGTGTGTTCTAGTGGGTTAAAACAATGGGTAAACAATGGGCTACTATTTGTTGGGTCTAAAGATGCTGCTGTTTGTGAAAGATGCTAAGTGTTACTCTGCTGATACTAAGTAACTCTGCTGATTAGTCTATTAACTCTGATGTTAGTCTATTACTCTGCTGTTTGGTGATATCTGATGGTTGGAATAATAAGCCAAGTGTAACTCTGCTGCTAGCTACAAAGACTCTGCTGCTAGAAAGATTATGTTGCTGCTTATTGGATATGTATAGTATGTTAAGGATAAGTATAGAAAAGATACGTAAAGATATTTTTCGTGTATAGAAAGTTTTGTAACCAACTAGGACTCCTTAGTCTATAAAAGGAGGATCTAGGGTTAGGTTTTAGATATGTATCATTATTGTTTTACACTTCAAGGTTTCTTGTAACCCTATTGCTATCGAGCAATCGTATTAATATATTGAAGTGTTGTTTGAGAATTCGTTTGTGTTTAATTCTTCTTAAGATCAAGTATTAATTTCCGCATAATATTTGATATACAATTCAAGATCAGTTTTTTATACCGATTGCTTTAGGTTTATATCTAAAGTAATTAATAAGATCGTGAAGCTCAACTGGGATCAACAAGTGGTATCAGAGCTTGTGATCTAGAAACTGGTAACAAGAAGAATTACTGAATACAAGATCTGTTAATCATCAAAGTAAGCAATGGAATCCGATTCAACACACATGGTTACTGCATCAAGAGTCCCCATGCTCAAGACTGGAGAATACGAGATCTGGAAGATGAGAATTCAACAATACATGAGAATGGTTGATTACTCACTTTGGGAAGTTGTTTTACATGGCGACAGTCAGCCAGCCAAGACTGCTACTGGATCAGTCTTGACTCTCAAGACAAGTGAGGAGAAAGCACAAAGAAGATTGGAGGTCAAGGCTCACAGTATTCTCATGATGGGAATACCTAATGATTATCAACTAAGTTTTAATCATATTGAGTCTGCTAAGGAATTATGGGAAGCTATTGAACTTCGATTTGGTGGGAATGAAGCTACCAAGAAGTCAAGAAAGAACCTAATGAAGCACCAGTTTGAAACTTTTACTGCTTTGAGTTCTGAGAATATTGAGGGAACTTATGATAGACTTCATAAGCTGACCAGTCAGATGGCTCTATTGAAGATTGATGTATCTCAAGAAGATATCAATCTAAAATTTCTGAGAAGTCTATCTCCTGAATGGAACACTCACACAGTGATTTGGAGGCACAAGGAAGATTTTGAGAAGATGACATTGGATGATCTGTATAACAACTTGAAAGTATATGAATCTGAAGTCAAAGGATTGTCAAGTTCATCTTCTACCTCAAACAATCTTGCTTTTGTGTCCTCAAGCAACAAGAATTCTGGTAGTCATCAAGAACAGCACTCTGCTGCTGGTACTTTCATTCCTGCTGCTGCTTCACATGTCTCTGCTGCTGACTCTACCAATACCAACACCATCAGTGATGCTGCTATTTGTGCTTATTTGGCTGAACTTACTACAAGTACTTCAGTTATGCCTCAAGATCTGGATGAACTTGATCCTGATGATGTTGAAGAGATTGATATGCAATGGCAGTTTGCAATGCTAACTATGAGGGCAAGAAGGTTTCTTAAAAGAACTGGTAAAGAAATGAAGTTCAGAAGAAACAAGAATGTGGGATTTGACAAATCAAAGGCTGAGTGTTATAACTGTCATAAGAATGGACACTTTGCAAGAGAGTGCAGAGCACCCAAAAGAAACAATGAGAATAGAAAGAAGCCTACTGATGAAGAGCCAAATCCTAATACTACTATGGTGTCATGTGATGGGTTAGGAGAGTTTGACTGGAGTGATCATGCTGAAGATGGTCCAAATTTTGCATTGGTAGCTGATGAAGAACCTAAAGAACAACAATTTGCTCTCATGGCCTACTCTTCCTCTGGATCTGACTCTGAGGTATCCAATGAATCATCTTGTTCTTTTAAATCATGTTCTGATATAATTGAAATACTTAAGTCTAGCAATGAAAATCTTAAAATGGAGAATGAAAAACTTAAGTTAGACAATCTTAGTTATGAATATGGTTTAAAGAATTTAGAAGAGAAGCTTGAATTTTATAAAAAGGCTGAAATTGAATATCTTGATAAGATCACTAGTTTAGAAATTGAGCTTATTAAGAAAGATTGTGAGATTAAGGTTCTTATGGGGAAAGTAGAAGAGGCTGAACAGGCTAAAGATTCAGCTATAAGTGAGACTGAAAAACATGTTGTTAGGGTGGAAAAACAACAATTTGCCACTGACATCCTCAGTAAACCAATAGGAAGACACTTTGCAGACTCAGGCTGTGGTCTAGGATACAATGTTGTTGCTCCACCTAAGAGACTTAGTGCCAATGCCCCCCTACTAGAACATTGTCTTTCATACCTGAGTCTGAGGCCAAACCTGTAGGTGAAACTAGTGAAACTAAAATAGAGTCACCTAAGGTTGAGAAAAAGTGGTCTGATGCACCCCTTATTGAAGATTGGGAGTCTGACAGTGATGATGATGTTGTGGAATCTGATTCAACCTCTAAGAACAAAAAGGAAGAAATTCCTACTGTTGTTGAATCAAATGTACCTAAAGCTAAAAAGGTTGAGTTTGTTAAGCCTAAGCTAGGTAGAGGTATCTCTAGGAAGATGGCTGAGTATGATAACACACCTAGAGTATATCCTAAGAGAACTAATAATTTGCCTAGAGGAAACCAGAGAAATTGGAACAACCTACTTTCACAAAGATTAGGCACTGATTTTCAATTACTTAAAAAGGCATGTTATAGTTGTGGCAGCTTTGAACATTTGCAAGATGAGTGCTACTACTATAAAAAACCAGTTTGGAACCAACATACAAGGGTGAACCATAGAAACTTTTCTAGAAAGACTCACCCTCATCCCAAAAGAAACATGGTTCCCAAGGAAGTTTTGATGAGAGATGGTGCTTCTAGAGTTATCTCATCTATTGCACCAAAAGGGCCCATAAAGAAGGACATAGTTAATACTGCTGCTAAGGCAGACTCTGCTGTTTTGCCAAAAGTGGTTACTGATACTGTTGTGGGCAACCATTTTTATGCTGTTAAGGCCTCAGCTTGCTGGGTCTGGAAACCTAAAGTTAAAGTTTTGGATCATGTTCTCAGACACAGCAATGCACCAATGCAGTTGAAGAAATTTGACTACTTTGATGCACAAGGCAGATCCAAGTCAGTAATGGCTTGGGTCCCAAAGAGAAACTAATTCTCTTACTTTTTGTGCAGGGCAATCTACAAAAGGAGCTAAAGGATAAATGTATTTTTGACAGTGGATGCTCTTCACATATGACTGGAGACCAAAGCAATTTGGAAAATTTTGAAGCTTTGGATGGTGGATACGTTGCCTTTGGGAATGACCCTAAAGGAGGTAAAATTGTTGGAAAAGGCATCATCAGAACTGGAAAATTGGATTTTGAGAAAGTGTATTTGGTGAATGGACTAAAGTTCAATCTTTTTAGTGTCTCACAAATGTGTGACAGAAAGAATTTTGTTCTTTTTACAGACACTGAGTGTCTTGTCTTATCTCCCGACTATAAGATACCTAATGATAAATTAGTACTTCTTAAAGTCCCTAGAAATGACAACATATACAGTGTGGATATAAAGAACATTATTCCCAAAAGAGATTTAACTTGTCTGTTTGCCAAAGCCACTATTGATGAATCCAAACTTTGGCATTGAAGGCTTGGCCATTTGAACTACAATGCTATCAGCAAGTTGGTGAAAGGGAACTTGGTCAGAGGATTACCTTCAAACGTCTTTGAAAACCCTGAAGTATGTGTTGCTTGTCAGATGGGAAAGCAACATAGAGCATCTTGTAAGTCCAAAGTGGTGAATTCTATTACTGAACCCTTGTTTATGTTACATATGGACCTATTTGGACCTACTTATGTGAAAAGCTTGAACAAAAAGATGTATGACTTAGTGGTCACTGATGATTTTAGTAGATTTACCTGGGTATTCTTTTTAGCTACTAAGGATGAGACTCCTGGTATTCTTAAGGCTTTTATTACAAGTATAGAAAACCTATTTAATCACAAGGTTAAGATCATCAGATGTGACAATGGAACTGAATTTAAGAATCAAGTGATGAATCAGTTCTGTGAGGAAAAGGGTATAACTAGACAATTTAGTGTGGCTAGAACTCCTCAGCAAAATGGTGTTGCTGAGAGGAGGAATAGAACATTAATTGAGGCTGCTAGGACCATGTTGTCAGAGTCTAAGTTACCCACTATCTTTTGGGCTGAAGCAGTCAACACTGCTTGCTATGTGCAAAATAGAAGTAAGATAGTTAAGCCTCATAACAAGACCCCTTATGAGTTATTACATGGTAGGAAACCTCTGATAGATTTCTTAAGACCATTTGGGTGTCCTGTTACTATCTTGAACACCATTGACCACTTAGGCAAGTTTTGTGAGAAAGCAGACATAGGTTTCTTTGTTGGATACTCTACTGAAAGTAAGGCTTTTAGAGTCTTCAATCAAAGGACTGGGCATGTGGTGGAAAATTTACATGTTAAAATTAGAGAAACCACACCTAATGTTGATGGAAAAGGTCCTGAATGGATGTTTGATATTGATTCTTTAACCAAAAGTATGAATTATCAACCAGTCATTGCAGGTACAACTAACATGTCTGCAGGTACACAAACTAACCCCATTGCAGGTACTCAAGCTGAGGATAATGCATCTGCAAAAGAGTTTGTGTTGATTGAAAGATGGAACACTGATAAGCCTTTCACACCCAATGAGGGCAAGAGTTCACTGGATGATGATATTTATGCAGAAGTTCCAAAGAATGATGCAGAAGAAAGTGTTCAGCCTTCTCATGATGACAAGAATGATGATAAGGAAAGGGATGAAGAGTCACAAATAGATGGACTCCAAGGGAATAAACATAGCAGCAGTTCTCTCAACTCTGCTGCCAGGCCAAAACACTTTGCTGTTAGGCCACACAACTCTGCTGTTAGGCCAAAACACTCTTCTGCTGTGCCCAAGGACTTTACTACTGATAAAGATGGTGATTCTTATGATGATTCTTCTGAAGAGATGCCCGAATTAGAAGAAGTGTATGTGGACACTGATGATGAAATTGTTGATGTCTTTGGTGCTGAAGCTGATTTATCCAATTTGGAGACTCATATACCTGTTAGTCCCACTCCAACAACCAGAATCCACAAGAATCATCCAAAGGAGCAGATTATTGGTGATGTTCACTCTGCTATACAGACCAGAAGTAAATCAAAAGGTTTGAGTGATTTGCTTGATCAGGGATTGTTTGCTCAAACACTTAAAAAGAGGAATAGTCACAAGGATTTACAAAATTGCATGTTTGCCTGTTTCTTATCTCAAAAAGAACCCAAAACCATTCACAAGGCTATGAAAGATGAAAGTTGGGTTAAAGCTATGCAAGAGGAGTTGCTGTAGTTCAAGCTAAGAAGTCTGGACATTAGTTGATCTGCCCAATGGGAAAAGGGCAATTGGTACAAAATGGGTGTTCAGATGCAAGAGAGATGAAAGAGGTATTGTTATCAGAAACAAGGCTAGATTGGTGGCTCAGGGATACACTCAGGAAGAAGGAATAGATTATGATGAGGTATTTGCCCTAGTTGCAAGAATTGAGGCTATCAGACTATTCTTGGCATATGCCTCATACAAGAATTTTCATGTGTATCAAATGGATGTGAAAAGTGCTTTCTTGTATGGAAAGATTGATGAAGAGGTATATGTGATGCAACCACCTGGTTTTGAAGATCCTAAGTATCCTGATAGGGTTTACAAGATGGAGAAAGCACTGTATGGACTACATCAAGCTCCTAGAGCTTGGTATGACACCTTATCCAAGTATTTGCTGGCCAATGGTTTCAAAAGAGGGACCATTGACAAAACATTGTTCATTAAGCAAGACAAAAAGGATATCCTACTTGTTCAGGTTTATGTAGATG
The DNA here is from genome assembly GCA_021014915.2 of Artemisia tridentata subsp. tridentata. Classification (NCBI taxonomy): domain Eukaryota; kingdom Viridiplantae; phylum Streptophyta; class Magnoliopsida; order Asterales; family Asteraceae; genus Artemisia; species Artemisia tridentata. The sequence goes on from CP139505.1 coordinate 78,076,690, forward strand.
ATATCATTTTTGGGTCTACAAATAAGGTGTTATGTGAAGAATTTGAGAAGCTTATGCACAACAGGTTTGAGATGAGTTCTATGGGGGAACTCACTTTCTTTTTGGGGCTTCAAGTTAAGCAGAAATCAGAAGGGATTTTTATTAGCCAAGACAAGTATGTGGCTGATATTTTGAAGAAGTTTGGGTGTAAAGATGTGAAGCCTGCAAAGACAACAATAGAGACCAACAAACCTTTGCTCAAGGATGAAGATGGGGAAGAGGTTGATGTTCATCTTTATAGATCAATGATTGGTTCATTGATGTATCTAACTGCTTCAAGGCCAGACATTATGTTTGCAGTGTGTGCTTGTGCCAGATTTCAAGTGTCCCCAAAAGTTTCTCACTTGAATGCAGTTAAGAGGATTTTTAGGTATTTGAGGAGTCAACCTAGGTTGGGCCTCTGGTATCCTAAGGATTCACCTTTTGACTTGGTGGCATACTCTGATAGTGACAATGCTGGAGCAAGTTTGGATAGAAAATCAACCACTGGAGGCTGTCAATATCTTGGACATAGGTTGATCTCTTGGCAATGTAAGAAACAAACAGTGGTGGCTAATTCAACAACTGAAGCAGAATATGTAGCTGCTTCTAGTTGCTGTGGACAAGTGCTCTGGATTCAGAATCAACTGCTGGATTATAGGTACAATTTCATTAACACCAAAATTTACATTGACAACAACAGCACAATGTGTATTATTAAAAATCCTGTTTTTCACTCTAAAACAAAACACATAGAGATAAGACATCATTTTATTAGAGATTGTTATGAGAAAAAGTTAATTCAAGTGGTTAAAATACATACTGACAACAATGTTGCTGACTTACTTACAAAAGGATTTGATGTAGGTAGATTTCAATTTTTAGTTGCTAGTATTGGCATGATAAATCTTTAATCTTTAAACATCTTATCTCTGTATGTTTCTGTACACTTGTGTAAAGATTTGTGCTGTTGTTAAGTCAAAGTCTGGTGTTTAGTCAAAATTTGTTGTTTCTTAAATTGTTTGCTGTTATGTTGTCTGCTGCTATGCTACTCTGCTGCCATGCTGTCTTATGTGGTTATATACATTATGGGATATTCTTGCTTGTGTTTTTGTGGCTTTCTACTAATCTTTTGCAGGTTAAGTCACAAAAGTTTGCTTGATGTGAATACGATGATTCTAAAGTTCAGGGGAGGTTAACAATTCAGGATCAAAAGCATAAGAGTGGATGTTCATAAACACAAAGATAATAGAAGTTTAGTCATTACTGGGAACATTCACTACATTAGCAAGAGTTACATCAACATTCAGGATTCAAAAGCCCCAAACAACCAACCAACAACCTTACTGCACATAAAACCTACACAAACCTACCACACACAACTACTCAAGCTTTCCTTCTCCTTTTCCAACGATATCCGGCATGACTTTGCTGCGGGGTCCTCTGCTACCCATGAGTTCAGACACCTTCTTGCAGGGAAGCGCCAGTATTACTGGTCTTGGAGATGGAATTTGCTTTTGACTTGGGGATGGAACTTGCTTCTTCTCAGGCTTCTTCTTTGGAACAGGCTTCTTTGGAACAGGGATCTTCACTGATGATGCTGCTTTTTCAAGCTCTTTGGTTAGTAATTCTGATAGTTTTTGAACCTCATCATCATCAGAAGAATCTGAAGAGGTGAATGAATCGTCTAAATAAGATGGAGGAGTTGTCAGTTCATCCGATGATATTGGAGGAGTTGCCCTTTGCCTTTTGCTAGTTTGTCCGGTATAATCAGGTGGAAAATAGTTATTCCAACCAGAGCTTCCAGAGTCAGATGATGAATCCGATGAGATTTCAATGATCTTTGAAGGATTCATAGTGCTTGGAATGTTTAAGATTTGTGTTGACAATTTTGTGGGAGGAGATGAATGTGTGTAGATGAGTTGAGGGATTTTATTGAGTTAATTACGGTTTAATGGCATTAAAGGCGGGGTTGGTATTTCGGAGTTAACACTCAAGTTGGTTTGTGAAATTGGGGATTTGCTAAGATATTGAGGGATTTATATACTTAAATGAGGAGTTGGTATCGCATTTAATCTGATTGAGGGATTAAATTTGGAGATTTTGGGAAAGTTGACTTTTAGTCAAACTTTTCATAACTCTGCTGCTAAGTTTGAAAGTCAAGGGGTCAACTTGTAAATTTTGGCGCGTCTTAAAACCTAATTAGATCAAAACGGTCTCAAAACCCAATTCGATCTCATTACCTCTTAACTGCCCAACGTTACACCCAATTCTCACCCAAAAACACTAATTCATCTCATTAAATCCAATACCCCCAAAATCAAAATGGCTAGAAGAAAGTTTCCTGATGAGCACAATCAAATCGCTTTTCTTAGCAAGGTTCCGGCTGCTGAAGGTTTTCATGAAGTCATGGATTTTCTCAGTGCATCAAGCCTAAGGTATGCTTTAACAGTTGATCCTCCCATATTTAAATCTCATATGCACCAGTTTTGGTCAACTGTTAAGCTTGAAACTCTAGACGGGGAGGAAAGGTTGATTGGTATTGTGGATGGAGAGAGTATTGTTGTTAGTGAAACATCTATTAAGAGAAGCCTTCGTCTATCCGGTGTTTCAACACCCCCTAATCTTACCACAGATGTTATCTTGACTGAGCTAGAGAAAATTGGGTATGAGCGGCCTGAGGCTAGTGGAACCTTTTATAAAGGTCTTATTTACCCACATTGGAAGTTTCTTTTGCATACTCTTCAACATTGTTTGTTTCCTAAAGTAGGTGGATGGAATGAATTTAGTGCCTCTCAAGCCACGGCCTTGGTTTGTTTGGCCACAGGACAACCGTTTGATTTTTCATCCATGATTTTTGAAGGTATGAAGAAGTATGTCAAAAAGCAGTTTTATTTGTATCCAAGGTTTCTACAACTCTTTATCAACCATCAGCTAAAGAAAACCTTGAAGCATACACATATTGAGCCAAGCAATAAAATGACAATCAAAATGTTTGCTTTTCTGAGGAAAAATGGAAAAGGTTTTTCTGGCACCATCACTCCCCTATCTCAATACATTTTGGACATTGTAGCTGCTGTTAATGAGGATGCAAAAGCTGGAACTCCCACAGCTTCCCATCACACATCCTCATCTTCATGTTTGAATGAATCATCCTCTAATGAACCTCAAAATACCCATTTACCTAGGATTTCACAAGAACAGGGCACTCAGTTACCTCAGACTAGTGCTGGTATGGTAGCAGATGAGGCTGCCATAGGTGATGGAGATGGCATGAAGGAAGGGGCTGACACTACTGTCTCTGGTTTAGTAACTGAGCAGGCCAGTGTCAACATAAGTAAGACTCCAACCTTGGCAACATCTAATGTTGAAGGTTCACTTGAACCTACTGCACAAGATGGTAACCCCAGCCAACTGGCTAATATGGGGGGCTCAGATGTTCAACCTAGGGTTGAGACTGAGTTTTTGTCCCAAGTTCACCTCTCAGGGAAGTTAACACATCCCAAAGTGATGAGGACAGTCATGGAACTACTCATGAATTGATGGATGATACTGTACACACTGTCAATGCCTATGATACACCTCTCGGACCAGGTCACACAGGTCGAAGTGTTGAGGCTAGTCTTGAATCTCCACATATTGAATTGATGGCTACTCCCCTTGTACAAAATGTCAATGTCAATGATCCATCTCTCGGGTCAGGTAACACTGACCGAAGTGGTGAGACTATTATGAAACAACTTGATGAATTGACGGATAAATGTACAAAATTGTCAAAAGAGGTTCTTGCTCTTACTGAAGAGTTGCAGGTGATGAAGGATACTCAACACTCTCAAGATGAAATCATTCACAAACTGCAGTTGAGGGTAAAGCATTTAGAGAGAGTTCAATGGAAAAGAGCAAGATTTTCTCATCTCATGAAATCCAAGAAAAGGAAGATTTCCAAACCATGTTTGGAGGAGGATGCTTCCAAACAGGGGAGGAATGATCAGGAGGATGTAACAGGTTCAGGGGAGGTAATCAAGGATTCAGGGGAGGATGTAATGGAAACAGATGAAAATGTTGCTGTTGTTGGTGAAAAGAGAGAAAAGGTTGACTCTGCTGCTGGTGCAGAATACTCTGCTGTTGGGATAACGAACTCTGCTGCTGATACAGAGAAGAATCTTACTGTTGGGATAAAGGATTCTGCTGCTGGATCAGATGATGATACACTACCCTTAGCACAAGTACTGCTCAACCTTGCAACCAAAACATCCACACCATCCAAACAACAGCAACTTTCACAACAAGAACAATATGCTGCTGCTCCTACTTTAAAAGCTGTTGTCTCTAGACCCAAGGCCAAAGGTATTTTCATAAGAGAACCCATTCCCACACCAAAACCTGTACCATCATCCATTGCATCAAAAGATAAAGGAAAAGGTAAACTTGTTAAACAACCTAAACCTTATCCTACACACATTCCATTTGAGTTCTGGTCAAAGGAAGATAAGGATAGGCATGATGCAGATGCTGCAAGAAAATTAGTGGAAAAAGATGAACAGGAAGAGCTTCAAAAGCAAAGAAAGTTGGCTGAGAATGAAGCAAAGACTAAAGCATTGTTGGATGAATTGGATAATGAAAGGGCTAAGAATGAGGTTGTGATCAGATGGGCTAATATGGTAAAGGAGGAGTTACAAGATGATTTTACTGATAAGAATGAGTTTGATTTCTTGGAGGAGTTTAGAGCAAAGCAAAAGAAGAAATTGATTGCTGCAAGAAAGAAGAAGAAAGTGATTAAACCTCCTACTGTAAAACAACTCAGAAGACATCATGAATACTACTTGAAAAATATGAAGAGTTGGAAGCTAAAAGATTTGAAAAGTTATTCAGATGATGAAGTGAAAAAGATGTATGAAACAGAAAAGAAGGAGATTGATAGGAAGTTTGATGATAATGAGGTTGTTAAATTAACAAGAAGAGCGGATCCATGGACTTATAAAACTCCAGAGTCAAGTGCTACTTTGAAAGTTTCTGGAAGCGATTTGGAGAAGCAAGGTGACAAGCAACCTATGGAGGTTGAAAGGGAAGAAATTAAGGAAGTCATTGGTTATAAGAGAACTGGTAAAAGAAGTAAGATGAGTGCTAGAAAGAAAAGAAGAGTTGCAACTGAAGATAGTTATAAGAACAAACAAGAAGAAGCTGATGCTATGAAATCCATTATGGACTTCACAGTTCATAAACCACAGCCAGAACCTGAAGTTCATAAACCACAGCCAGAACCTGAAATAATCAATGCAGTCCCCTTATCAACAAAGTATCCAATTATCTCTTATACTCCTGAGGTGTTTGATGTCTGTGATGCAAAATGGGAAATTATGAGATCTAACTTTGCATGTGAAAAGTATGTTAGATTTTCTCAGATGCTGGAGTACATGGATAGGGATGATATTTTAAAACTCTGGAAACTTTACAAGGAAAGATATAGTTACAAGAAACCAGAGGAAGTGCCTGAAAAAGTACATTATCTTTGGCTGAGTAACATGTTTGAGCCTGATGCAAGGTATACTGAATGGGAAAAGTTGAGAAGGTCAAAGAAGGTTGTCAAGTGGTACTTATATCAGTCATGTGGAGTACATGAACTGATTGGAGATAATGGATTTGGTACTTACATGTTGATAGAGAAAGATTATCCTTTCTACAACAATGTTGATATTCTTACTGATATGTTGCAACCAGGAAAGTTAATATTACAAAGGCCATTTGTATCAGATTATCAAGCAGGTGTGCTAATTGAGAAGTATAAAAAGATTTTGCATGAGAAGACTTCAAAACAGTAAGTGTTTGAAAGCATCCTCCTAGTGAGTAGTTGGGTTTAAAGGAAACTTGATGATTTTTGGAGAAAAATATCAAGTTTAGGGGAGGATTGTTGGGTCTAAAGATGCTGCTGTTTGTGAAAGATGCTAAGTGTTACTCTGCTGATACTAAGTAACTCTGCTGATTAGTTTATTAACTCTGCTGTTAGTCTATTACTCTGCTGTTTGGTGATATCCGATGGTTGGAATAATAAGCTAAGTATAACTCTGTTGCTAGCTACGAAGACTCTGCTGCTAGAAAGATTATGCTGCTGCTTATTGGATATGTATAGTATGTTAAGGATAAGTATAGAAAAGATACGTAAAGATATTTTTCGTGTATAGAAAGTTTTTTAACCGACTAGGACTCCTTAGTCTATAAAAGGAGGATCTAGGGTTAGGTTTTAGATATGTATCATTATTGTTTTACACTTCAAGGTTTCTTGTAACCCTATTGCTATCGAGCAATCGTATTAATATATTGAAGTGTTGTTTGAGAATACGTTTGTGTTTAATTCTTCTTAAGATCAAGTATTAATTTCCGCATAATATTTGATATACAATTCAAGATCAGTTTTTTATACCGATTGCTTTAGGTTTATATCTAAAGTAATTAATAAGATCGTGAAGCTCAACTGGGATCAACACTATTTATAGGAAAACTTGTTCAGATAACCCGCGTGTTAGTGCAAACAGTCTCGTTGGGGAGATTGTTAGTGTAAGCAGTCTCGTTTGTTTTGATTGATGACAAAGATGTAACTTGATACATAACGTAAAATGTACAAGTTACTTGTAATCATATCTTGTCTCAACATACATTCAACACCTCTCGAGTCCTCGTATGATACAACACAGGTTCGTACATGTTTGTTATGTGGCATTATGATCAAACCCTTAAAAAACCATTTAGAATGTTTAAAATACGGCTAGGTCATTAAGTATATTAAAAGGTTAATCATTCTACTTAGAACCTCATTATCATGTTTTCTAAGTTTAATAGGATAAGTACACTTTAGGTGTCAAACTAACATGATACATATTGAACATATATTAGTTAAGCTAACATATACATGTTACATGATCACTAGGATACATACATATATACATTTACATTATTTACATTTTAAATCTTAAAATGGAAATATATACATGACATCATGGCATACCTGATGTGTCGTGTGCGTTGATGAGTGTCTAAATACTCATCATTTCTGTCACATTTTATCTGCAAAAACATTTAAAAACATGCAGATATGCTTCAAAATACTGAAAATATCATAAAATGTGTTTTTATGTGACTCAGGAACAAAAAGATTGAAAACAAGTGAAAATCGAACAAAGTTTGCATAATTGTCATTTTCAGTCCCTGAAGTTTCATAAAATGGCAAGTCTAGTCCCTCGAATTTCAAAAGTTGTCAAAATTAGTCCCCGGGTGTTTTAAAAATGGAAAATTATGTTTTATACCCTTGTACTATTCACACTTGGCAATATTAGTCCTTGTGATAACTTTATGGAAATTACAGTTTCAGCCCCTCAAAAATCCAAAATTACAAAAATGGTCCTTGTTTAACTAACCAAAATCCGGATCCAACTATAAACCCCTAAAATCCAAATCCTATCCTAATATAAACCCAACCCTTTTTATTATAAACCCAGCCCAACTCACCCAAGCCCATTTCCCCGTTTATTAATAAAACCCAAAACCCAGAGTTGACCCCAGTCAAACTCATCCCTTTCCCCTAAACCCGCCAAACCAGTCACCCCCCACCTCACCATTTTCCACAGCTGTCTCACCACCTCATCCCCCCTCCAATACACGTTACCTAACAATCCAAATGCAATAAATGCATCTTCCCCACTCTCACTGACCAAAACATGACTAATCCCACTTGTCCTGTTTTCCCGCCAAAAGTGAATGTGGACGATTGAGATCAAATTGAAGCAATTCAAGGGTCTAGGATTGATCAAGATGTCGACAAAGGTGTTTCCCAGCTTTTATTTGTATATATAGAAAGCAATGTAGCTCATTAAGAGCAAGTAGGTAAAAAGTAGTTTTTTAGTTAATCGTATTTCAATTTCAGTATTAATCTTTTGTAATCTCAAAGTTCCAGTTATTAATATAAGTACATTTCAGTTATATTGATCTAGTTCAAGTCACTTTGTATTGAGAATTCAGTTATAATTAAGTTTCAAGTAACCTGTTAAGAAATATAAGTTCGAACCCTATTAAGTAATAATCAAAAGCTCCAATAACCCTTTCTATAAGCTCACATAAGCTCATCATAGCTTTATGTAAGCTTATGTAGTGTAAACTAGTTCTCAGTCTTGAAAATGCAAGAACAGTCAACGAAAGTCAACTCTGGGTGGAATAAGCTACTTTGGGTATTATAAGCTATTCTGGAAGGCTTTGTGGGTTTTCTAGCTTGTGTTAACAAGCTAGGGGTCTGTTCTGGTCCTAGTTCTTTCTTTCACAGTCCACTTCAGTTGTAAGCTTTTTCTAAGTTTTTGCTTCATTTTCATTTCATTGTTCTATAGCTTATTAGTAGCTTATCTTTATAATTATTAGCTTATCAGTAGTTTACAATCACATTTCATTCAGTTTTGTCAGTCTTAAATAGTCTTTCTTCATTTTCACTTAAAAACTCATAAAAACCAAAAATATACCTTAAATAGACATAGCTTAATTGTTAGCTTATTTCAGTTTTTTAAAATATGAATTAGTACTCATATAAGTCATTAGATCAGTCATTGTTCAGAATCTTAGCTTAAAATAACCATTTTCATTTTAAAAATCCAAAACAGTCCCTAGAAGGGGTGTTTGGTTCAAGCTAGTCAACTGGTCAAACTTGTGTGTACTGTACATTTGCATTAATCCCAACTTTGATCCAGCTTTTATAAGCCATTATAAGCTGTTATCTAGGTCTAATAAGTCATTTAGGTGTAAAATCAAGTTTTTAGTGTTTTGTGGAAAAGTTAGGCTGTCAAAAGCTCATTTAAGCCAATAATAGCCACAAGCTCTATTGGCCTTTGTTTTTGGTTTCTATGTGTTCCATTTGGTCTATAAAGTGTAGTCCCAATAGCCTAGAACTTGCACCCAAGTCTGCACACAAAATCACCCAAGCCTGCACAACACAGATACATAGCAGCCTGCCCAATTTCTTGCACCTGATCTAGCCTTCAATTGGACATCAATTGGGAAGTTTGTGATAGGGCTTTTTGTGTTTTAGAGTACCCAGTAGTATAGAGAAGCTTTTGCCCCCATATTATTCAGGTTTTCTGCTTATTTGAACTGCTTAAATTGCTCTGCAAGTTTGCTTCTTTCCTGAATTTTTCTGCATAAACCTTGCATCTGATCATCTGCTTATCTTGATCATTACTTGTGCTTATTTGTAGTTTTAAGTTGTTTTGTGCTTATAATAGTGTATTAATCCTGTTCTGAGCATTTGGTGAACTTTTGTGCTTATTTGCTTATTTTTGGGCTTATTGCAAACTGCTTATCTGCCCAAATCAGCCTATTAAGCTTAGATAACTTTTCATTTTATTTTTCCTATCTTTTAATTTATATTTTAGAATTATCTGTAAAGTTTCATAATTTTCTGAATAGTTTTAATATTTTTAATCTTTTTTATTAGTTTCTATTAGTAATTAAATCATAATAAATAGAAAAATAATCAGAAAAATATATTTTTAATTTTCATAAATTTATTTTATCATTTTTAATCTAGGAAAAATATAATTATATTTTTAGACCTTAAGAAAATCAAAAATAGAAAAATAGTGATAGCTTCTATTTAATAGAATTTATCTTTTTTAAATATTTAATTAAGTAAGTTTCATTTTTATAATTTTCTTAGCTTCTTTTCATCTTATAATATTTTTAGAAAAAGTTTTAGAATTTTCTTTGTTTATTTAGTATTTATTATAAATTAAATAAGTTTTAAATAATTATTAAATAATAAATAATTAATAATAATTAAATAAAAAGCGTTAAAAATATAATTTAAGTTTTTAAATAAGTTTTAAGTAATTTTACATTTTTAGTTTTTAAATTTCATAAATTTTATAATATTTCAGTTTTAGTCTCATTTTAGCTTTTTCGTTACGCGTTTTCAGTTTATTTATTCGCGTTTAATTTTCTTGTGCATATCTGTTTTTTATTTGTTATTTAGAATTGTTAAAAAAGCAAAATCTCAAATATCCCCTTTTTCATTCAATAACACTTGATCACAAATCGTTCTAAACATAATTTCACGCATCGCTGGGATATAACGACCCGGGAAAACACTATACTCCTTGGTTAAATTGTCCTCAATTGGTTTGACTTTGTTTGACCACATTCGTGGTTGATTTAAGTTGACTGTTTTAGGAGCAATCATGCGTATGCTCTAATTTATACCCACGGTATGTCGTTGTGGTTTTAGCAGTATTCAAGTTTTAAATTTATATTTAGCCGACTTATCAATAACACACACACTTTAACGAGCAGTGTACCCGGTCAGTACGAATATAATGGTAAGTAGAGTGTCGATCACTAAGAGTGGAACGCATTATCTAGTTATTCTAATCAGTATTTTAATATCTTAAGTTAGCTATACAACCTAATCTAACGCAAGGGGGTTCAGTCTGAGAGACTGGCACGGTTTGGTTGCAATAAAATAATAAACTAAACTAATGAGCACGAATCAGCGAATAGCACACACGTACACAGATAAATACTCGAAACAATAAGAAGACCTGTCCTGATAGTTATGTAGCTTGTCACTTGTTTTATTGCTAGTTTTATATGAAGTGTATAGTTCGATGCAACGCACCGAGATTAAGTTCTTTCTCGTTGGTTCTAATCTTATCGGCGAGTAAACCCTTAATGATTACTTATGGCTATCCTATTTATCTTTCTTCCTACTTTTCTACAGACGATAGAATGCATAGGCGATCTAATAAATAGGCGAGGGCAGAGGCATGGCGACCCGATCAACGCTCAGCTAGACACAGAGGTTATCAATGCACTAATAAAAGTCACCAAAGACATCAACATATAAACTTTAATTAATGGGAAAGCAATTTTAAGAGGAGTGCAATCTTTCCGTTGTCACATTACACAAGTCCATCAATCCTGATGAATTAAAGTTTACTAATACAATAAAACAAAACTACTTAATGAATTAAATACATGCAGGACCTTCTTACAGTTCTTGTATCTTCGTTCAAGGTGTGTCTTGTGTTGCTACCTCGACTGAATTCGGCCTTAGGTTTCTGTGGTCTTCGGTCTTCTAAAACTAGGGCTCTCTAAATTCGTCTGGTCTTGGGGTATTTATAGTTTCTGTCTGAGGGTAAGATGCGGCGCATCTAATAAGTAGATGCGGCGCATTGACTTAACTTCGCGTGGGGTCCAAGATTAATATATTCAGGAATATTCGTACACCGCCAGAAGATGCGGCGTAACTCCATTATTAGATGCGGCGCATGTCCTCTTGTATCTTGGATCGAAACTAGTGAAATCTTGATAGTGATGCGCCGTATGTAAGAAGTATAATGCGGCGCATCTGGAGTAGAACAAGTTGGTTCTTCTTCGTTGACCAAAGTTTCATATGCAACGCATGACAGAATTGCATGCGTGCATTCTTCAAAGTCAGGCAATGGTCTTCAATCTCTTCATTTCAGCAGCCTTTTCCAATCTTGATCATTTTTCTCCATTTTTAGTCCATAATAACTAAGTTTCACCAAATGCTTGTTTTTAACTGAGAATTACAAAAGTAAACGATTAAGTATCAATTCTCATACATAATATAATAAAATAAGTCAAATAAATAGGATAAATGATAGTAATAAAATGTACTTATTTGAGTTCATAAAATATCCCCCCACTTGAACTTTACTTGTCCCCAAGTAAACCTTAGAATTAATCTTATGAAAATGTATCCTAAAAGATATTAGGATTTATTTTTATATTTAAGCATGTATTCATTTTTGTCATAATCACACAACCAAACACTTAACGAATTAGAAGTAAAATAAAATATTCTTATAAAAGCAAATCTAATCGTTTAACTGTCCAGTCGTGACGAATATTCTATCATAAGCTTGGCAAGTATACACATCTCCCCCACTAAAGCCAAGGAATAACAAGTCTAAAGCGGTAAAAAGGGTTTTGAGGTTTAAGGGTTAATTATTCTTCTTAATCTCTATCGATCTCAAATTCTAGAAAAGGCGACAAAATCACAAATACATGATCGAATCCACGAACATGATACTTGCAATTGCTCAAATCCTTAACTTGAATAGGCTAAAGATAGGACCAAGTAATCTTCACCAATAATATTATATCAAAAAGGGCGACAAAATCATAAATACATAGCCGAATCCACGACTACGATACTTAAAATTGCTCAAATCCCTAATCTCAATAAATCAAAGGTTTGGATAAATAATAATATAGGGTATGGATAATATTTGGGATACAAATTGGTGTAAAATGAAAAATAAACAAAACAGATAAATTAAAATCCTAAGTGTGGTTAATTACTATCCCAACCATCCCATGAATAAGACTCATATCATTGAATAACTCACGCTTTAACACTTGAAACACACGCTTTAGGTAGACACGAATTATACTCAACAAGATCTCAATCAAAGAATAACCTTTAGTTGGCGTTCCCATAACGTTCAGCTCCCATTCAATCCATAAATATAATATACAACAACTAGTGGTGATATCGACCACTTAATACAAAACTTTACATAAGCTGGTTAAAAAAACATCCAACTTCTCCTTTTTCTTTTTCTTTTCTTATTTTTTTCGTTTTTTTTTTTTTTTTTTTTTTTTTTTTTTTTTTTTTTTTTTTTTTTGAAGTTTAAACATAAACATAGATGTGTAACATTTCACCACATCACTATAACGATAATTCTGGTTAATTTTTCCATACTTTTCATGACTTCAGAAATAACGGTAATAGTGAAAGTAGTAAACACACGAAAAATAAACTCAAAGATATACAATATTTACTTTCACTCCAATTGCATTGTGAAATTTCTTGACCTAACCATAGATAATGAATTACGCACGCGAACACATGTAATGTAAGGAAACACACTTTGCCTAAAGCAATTAACCAACCACGGATTTTAATCTACAGGGTAGGCTAAGGTGTAAAGGTGTAACGAAACATTATAACAAAGGTGTAAGAAACAAAAGGAATGGCTCTGAGTGTTTTTCTAGGGGTATCTTACTCTAAAGATGAGAGTAACAAAAGGGTTTATACGGGGGTTAACTAACCAGTGTAGTTAGTTAATAACACATAACATATAAAGGTTATTTGGGTGTAATCCTAGAAATTTACCAATTTAGACAAGTCATTCCAATTATAAAAATAATACTTATTATGGTGGTCTCGAATAGTATACGAGCCAAGTTCTAAAGTTTACAAGTCACCGGCACACTCATAGATTTGTGAATTTTGAAAAATCACAATTTTTGAAAATAACGTCATGTGTGCAGCTATGTAATTTAGATCTTAAACAAAAACATGCTAAAAATTTTTAATTTTGATATATTAAGCGCATTTTAAGCATATTTTGAAAAAGTTTAGGACAAGTAAGTGTTCTAATTCTCCAATCCCCCCACTTAAGTTAAAAAACGTCCTCGTTGTTTGTATCAAAGGATTAAAAACTGGAAAATAAAAGAATTAGAACAGAAAAACTCCCCTGAGATTTGCTCGGTATGATCCTCGATTATTTGTATAAGAGCAAAAATCAACTTCTTGTGGATGAGAACGTTTAAGCTTCATAATTGATGTATCCACAGAAAATGCAGGAATCTATAATACCACCAAGACTTTAAACACACCTAAGTTAAGAAAGTTCAAACTTGCATAATACATTAGTAGTTAGCAAAAATAAAACTTAAAAATTAAAACTGAAAATCATCAGGTCAGTCGATGCGCCGTATCTTATGGAAGAAGATACGCCGTATCGAGCCTGGAATAAATACGAATCAGCATAGAAGATGCGTCGCATCCTTAACCAGGGATGCGCCGCATTAAATAAACTGACAAAAAGTTTTAAAGTCGAAAATAAAAATGCAGAAAAATAAAGTAAGATATCCAGTGCAGGAGATGCGTCGCATCTTAGGATTGAGATGCGCCGTATCCTCTGCGGGCCTGACTGACTCGACACAGAACAGAATAGTAAAAATTTTCTCCGGGTTGTCTCCCGGTCAGCACTTGTCTTTATTCCAGAGTCTTCAAGTTAGACTCACGTTCAGCTCCTTATTGAGATCTTGTTACGAGCCATCCTTCTTCTTTCATCCGAAAGATGTTCCCATATAGCTCCGCAACATTTTCTTCCGTGCGACTTAATCTAGCATAACTCTTGGTCTTCGTCACAACATATTCCTCATCTGGTCCCAAAGAGTATTTAATGACTTTAAATTTTTCAGAAATAATCATGGGTGGCTTATTATAAGGGATCCCAAGTAGTTGACACTTTCTTTTGATGAATTCTTCTTCATTTTTATCAACAAACTTAAAATAAGGATCCTTAATCAAATAGTCATCAAGTTCATCAATTAATGACTCATTGTTAGTATCGTCTTGAATTGCCTCCCACTCTCTTTCCAATTCCCATTGTAAGCGTCGACTAAGCTTTGTGTAATCATCAAATTGTTCATGCACCCATTCCCAGAAAGTAGTGTTCGATGTTCCCTTAAGTCCTTTCAAGTATTCGATTCTACCCTTTTCTTGCAAAGCCTCCGCTTTTTGTGGGCAGTCTTCAACATTTTCATACCACTCATAGTCTTCAAAGGTTACATCGTTTCCAACCCGTTTTATTCCAATTATACTTCCCCCATTACAGGTTCCATCATTCTTATAATCACAGGTCGGCCATACACTACTCCCATCCTTGAAACAGAAAGGTGTACAAGTGTGATTAATGTGCTCAAATTCCCATGGTTTATCCCAAACCCATGGTATTTGGTCATTCCATTCGTAGTACTAGGTGTTTTTGAAATCATCATAAGTTTTGAATCCTGGTAGATCTCCAGTTAGCACATCATCGTCGACTTGAAGAAGGTAATTAAATTCTTTGAATTGTTTGCACAAAGGTGTCTCATAATTAAACAGATCAATGTCTATGCTGAATAATTCTTCAATGCCCTCATTGATTGTTGAATCATTAAGTGACGACCCATAGTCGCTCTCTACTTCTTCATCATCCCCTCTCATCCAATATACCCATAACGCATCTTTAGTAGCTCGATCCATGCTCTTATGGTTATTGAACTTACTAGCCAACCAATCTGAAAAATCAACATTGTTAGGATCGTGGTCAACGTCAAAGCAAGCTTTTCCAATCATTTTCCTCCTTATCTCCATGAACTCGTTAAATTGTTCCCTAAAACTCCGTGTCAACCATGAGGTCACAATCCGTTTGATTTCATTCACAGGAGCAAATTTAGGATTACCGTATTTAAGATCAATGGAAGTTCATATAGAGTAGGCATTCATATCCATGATACACTTATGTCATGGATCATTGTATCATTTAGATCAGTAGATTGAGGTTAGTATTTTAGTCCTTAAAATACAAAGAGTGTCGGGAGTGGTTGTACCCTTGTAAAGAACCCGGTGTTTAGCTTAGTACCGGAAAAAGAAGTAAGCAACGATGGGAGTGGTTGTACCCTTGTAAAGAACCCGGTGTTTAGCTTAGTACCGAAAAAGGAAGTAAGCAACGTGTAAAGGTTTTCTCCACCTAAGAAAGGGAGCTTGTTGATCTAGTGAAGTAACTCTCGAGTTGGGTACTCGGGGAGTGGAGTAGGGCGGAGAGGAGCTCCGTGACCGAACCACTATAAATCATCGTATTCGGTTTGCGCTTTCTTTTACTTATCTCTTTACTTTTATGTTTGCATTATGTGATTGCTTGTGTTGTGATTAGTTGATAATATTTGTGTGACAACTTGGTAGACATAAACTACAACAGACAGCTTTCATATTAGAACAAGCCAAATTGAAAATTTGATACAACAAGTTTAAAGATTTAAAACGGTAACGTATTCACCCCCCCTCTACGTTTTCACAATTGGTATCAAAGCCACGTGGCTCTGATTTTCAAAACAAATGGTTTTTAAAATGAAGTACGATCCATGTATCAAATTACCATTGAAGCAGAATGTAATATGAAAAATGTTTCGCAAAGTATACTTAGAAATTTTGTTGTTAAATATTACTTTGTATACAAGCTTGAAGATGTCTTTGAAAAATCAAGAGAAAAGATTTCTTAAAAAGATTAAGTGTCAAATTGTGTGCGTAAAGCTAATTTACGAAAAACACGGGTTTTAAAGGAACGTTTGGAATAGCTATTAATGTAGTTGAAAAATCTCTTCGTAAATGTTTAGATAAGTCACATAATTAGAAATGTTGTTAAATATGTGTAATATGTGTTTAATATTAAGTCTAGCAAGTCCTACACGTTTTCCTTATATCAAAATACGAGTTTAGGTGAATCTGGTACAGGTCCCGGCGGATCCAAATCACACAAAGGGCGGATCCCTCAAAAAGGATTCGCCAGATCCGTCTGTTCAGTGTACAGTTTTTGTCAAACTTAAAAAAATCATAACTAATTAACCGTAAGTCCGTAGAAGTCGTGCCACCTATCATTTTGAAGGGAATTAAGTCTACTTTCATTTAAAAATAATCTCAAGACCTAAATCTAAATTGAAGTAGGTAAAACAAATCAAATACTGCAACCTGTTCAATATATTAAGTTTCATTTTGACACAGTAACTTAAACTTTTACGTCGGGCAATGTAAGTTAGTATTCTTTGAACATTGATATGATTTCTTTTGAAACTAAAGAATTTGGTAATATAAAGGAAACAAATCAAGCTTGGCATACATCGTCATATTGAAACGCAAAGTGACGAAAAGTATCTTTTCATTTATACTATGCTATGTGACTATCTGCTCTAAATTATTTGCATACATGTGATTTGCCTGTTGGTAATTGTGATTGAATTTGTTGATAGGAAATACACAAGTGTTTTGTCATGACAATTATTTGCTTGTTTATCAATTGCTTGTTTTATGCATAAAAGAACATTTGCTAGATATTGTGCAATAAATTGATAAACTGTGTTTGTTTCACTTATAGACTTGAATATTTTTGTTTGCATATGTTATGTGAAATCTTTGCATAACTTACTTAGGAATATGATCTAAGTAAAACTAGTTAAGTATCTTGAAAAATGTTAATTAGCACATGATCTCACCTAATGGTTCAAACATTGAAATATGTCACTACCTTAAGAGTTTATCTAACAGTATCTTTGAAAAAGGTGTTTGGTATAATTGCTTTCAACAATGATGTTTGATGTATTTATCTTGTCATAGGATAGAAACTTATCTTTGAATGATCATATGAACTAACCATGTCATGCAGGACGATAACACTTTGATGTTATCAAGTTTCCGTGTTTAAGCCACTGTTTGGCTTAACATCCATTTATGGTAAGTTACTATCATCTGATTGATCTATGTGCAAACGTGTGTTAGAATATGTGTTTTTAGTTTTACTCTATCACATATTAGTAGTTACATATGTTTTAGGAGAATTTTCGGGATTTGAGCGGGTAACGCAAAATATGCATATCTCTCTGTTAAGAATTAGGACTTCCACATGGCGGATATGACGGATCCCAAATTTTGGTTCCGCCTGTTGTACACTTTGGCTCCGCCATTCCTCACCCTGCGGATTCTGCGGAACCCAAATATGGGATCCGCACTTGTTGTCGATTGGATCCGTCTGTCTCAATAGTAACTTTTTCAAAATTCCCGACTAATCCCGATCCTTAGATTATTGATTCTAGTTCTTAGGATTCTTATCACTGATGTTCACTCAAATTAGGATTAGGACATCTCACCAAACACAAAATAGGATAATCATATCTAATCACAGTTTCAAATTTCATGAAAATGCTCCAAGGTACCTTTTCGGTAAACCACTGAGTATTTGTACACATTCACTGCATCCTCCCATCCTTTACTCATTCACTAGCTTGATTTGTAAATTGTCAACTTCCAAACTAATCCAGACTCACTGTTTGCAAATATATCGTAGATTAAAAACCCAACTCATGACTGTGGATATTGTCCAGTTTCCACATATGTTGCCTTACTTGGTTAACATGTCATTCTTCACGACGATTATCTGTAGTCATAAGTTGGACTTGTGATCTATGATATTTTTGCACACAGTGAGTCTGGATTAGTTAGGAAGTTGTCAATTTACAAATCAAGCTAATGGATGAGTAAAGGACAAAAGAATGCAGTGAGTGCGTGTAATGATCACAAATACTTAGTGGTCCGCGGACTGCAAGAAACCATTTTCAGGATTCCTTCCTTTATGGAGAAAGGTATCTTGGAGCATTTTTTTGAAATTTGAAAGTATGGTTAGAGATGATTATCCTATAGGTGCAAGTGATATGTCCTAATCCTAAAATGAATGAAAATCAGTGAAAAGAATCCTAGTGATGAAAGTGAGTAATTTTGAGAGAGAGATTTAAACGAAAACTTTAAAGTCTAGCTGTTTGTACTGGCGAAACCAAATGATAACAAAGGTGGAGCCCAGTTTTTGGTTCCGCGGAATCCGTTGGTTGTTTTTAGGCGGAGCCAAAAACTTCAACAGACGGAAACCAAATTTTGGTTCCGCCATATCCGCTTATTGAAATTTCTTAACAGAGGGCATTTCTAAGTACCCGAAACCCGTTGAAATCCCGAAAATTATCCTAAATCATATGTAATTAATTAGTTGTGGTTGACTCAAAACAAAAACACAGGTTCTAACACATGGTAACATATAGATCAAACGAACGATTTTGAACTTACCATATATGGGAGTTAAGCCAAACTGTGGCTTAAACATGAAAAATTGATAACATCAAGAGTTATCATCCTGAATCATCAAGTTAGTTCATATAGATGTTTAACAACAAGATAATATCCTACAAACATAACAATTCAACACATCATTGTTTCAAATTGTTTATGCCAAACACTCTATCAAAGATACTATTGGATAATACTTTAAGGCAGTGACTCAATTCAACGCTTGAACCATTTGGAGGGATCATTTGCAAAACAAAAATTTACAAGACACTTAACTAGTTTTACCTAGTTCTCATTCCCAAGTCGATTATGCATAACAATTGCAAGAAAAGCTATTTAAAACAAATTTTCAACTTATTGCACAAAATCTAGAAAAAGTCTTATTGTGCATAAACAGGAAATTGACAAACAAGCAAATGAATATCATGGAAAGATTGACACTTATGCATTACAAACAAACAAGTGTAATCACAACTTTAATCAAGCAAACAACATGTATGCAAATAGCTAGAACAAGTAGTCACATAGCATAGCATAAAAGGAAAGACACTTTTCGTCACTTTGTGTTTAAACATGACGATGTACACCAAGCTTGATTTGCTTCCTTTATATAAACCAAATTCTTTAGTTTTAAAAGAAATCATATCAATGTTCAAAGGATACCAAATTACATTGCCCGACTCAAAAGTTTAAGTTACTATGTCAAAATGAAACTTAATATTTTGGATAGGTTGTAGCATTTGATTTGTTTTACCTACTTCAATTTAGATTTAGGCCATGAGATTATTTTTAAATGAAAGTAGACTTAATTCCCTTTAAAATGATAGGTGGCGTGACTCCTACGGACTTACGGTTAATTAGTTATGAATTTTTGAAGTTGGACAAAAACTGTATACTATACAGACGGATTTCAAGGAACCATTTTAAGGGTTCCGTCCTTTGAAGAGAAAGGTTCCGCGGGTCTCTGTACCAGATTCAACAAAACTAGTATTTTGACATAGAGAAAGTGTGTGGGACTTACTAGATTAGATAGTAAACTTACAATATACTTATTTAACTTTATTTCTACTAATGTGACTTATCTAAACATTTATGTAGGTGATTTTTCAACTAAATTAATAGTTATCCCAAATACTCCTTTCAAAACCGTATTTTTCGTAAATTTGCTTTAAGCACATAATTTGACACTTAATTCTTTTTGGGAAATCTTTTCTTTTATTTTCCAAGGACATCTTCAAGCTTGTATACAAAGTAACATTTAACAACAAAATTTTTAAGTATACTTAGCGAAACATTTTTCATATTATATTCAGCTTCAATGGTAATTTGATACATGGATCGTACTCCATTTTAAAAACCATTTGTTTTGAAAATAAGAGCCACGAGGTTCTGATACCAATTGTGAAAACATAGAGGGGGTGAATACGTTCCCGTTTTAAAAACTTAAAACTTGTTGTATCAAATGTCCGTTTAAGCTTGTTGTAATATGAAAGATGTTAAGTATAGTTTATGACTAGCATATACTAAACAAGTTGTCACACAAGTATTATCAACTAAGCACAACACAAGCAATCATATAATGCAAACATAAAAGTAAAGAGGTAAGTAAAAGAAAGCGCAAACCGAGCACGATGATTTATAGTGGTTCGGTCACGGAGCTCCTCTCCGCCCTACTCCACTCCCCGAGTACCCAACTCGAGAGTTACTTCACTAGATCAACAAGCTCCCTTCTAGGCGGAGAAAACATTTACACGTCGCTTACTCTTTTTCTGGTACTAAGCTAGATACCGAGTTCTTTACAAGGGTACAACCACTCCCAACGTCGCTTATACTATTTTCGACACTAAGCTAGATGTCGAGTTCTTTTATAAGGGTACAACCACTCCCGTTGTTGCTTATACTTTTTCTGACACTAAGCTAGATGTCGAGTTCTTTTACAAGGGTATAACCACTCCCTCTATGTTTTATGGCCCAACATAGAAACCTTGTGTTTTATGGCACAAACACATAAACCATCTAATCTAAATGAACTTCCATTGAAAGGAAGCCTTCAATGGATGAAGATCACAAGCTCCCTAAACTTGTTATGATGGATCTTCATATATGCATGTGGAATCTACATGAACTTCTTGAATAAGAAGTCTTCAATCATTGAGGATGTCAAGTGCCCTTGAATCTTCATATGTTGGAATGCTTTGGTGGATGATGACTTCAAGATCTACTAACCTTCTTGGTAGATCAGGAAGTATGTTATGCTAGTGATGGATGATGACTCACGATCTCTGAGCTTGCTTCACAGGATCATTACAAGTGTATGCTTACAACATAATGAAAGTTAGTAACATTATGATCATTATGAAAAGGGTGATTAATGCGTGTTTCTACATGGTTTCCTATTGATCTAAATGTATGCAAAGGGTAGAGAGAATGTGTGTTCTAGTGGGTTAAAACAATGGGTAAACAATGGGCTACTATTTATAGGAAAACTTGTTCAGACAACCCGTGGATTTGGTGAAACCAATTCCAGGGTTCCACCCTTTATGTTTTTTGGTTCTGCCGGGACATGACAGCTAGCTCTTACAAGATCTTACACAATCCAACTCATTGCTTGTAAATCTTTCCAAAATATTATGTTAAGTCTTACAAGCTATCTAAATGATGTATGCCATGATGTCATGTATATATTTACATTTTAGGAATTAAAATGTAAAACATGTAAATGTATATATATATGTAACATGCATCCTAGTGATCATGTAGCATGTGTATACTAGCTTAACTAATATATGTTTACCAAGATGTATCATGTTAGTTTGACGCCTAAAGTGTACTTATCCTATTAATCTTAGAAAACATGATGTACAAGTAAAAGTACTTGTATATGCAAAATATAAAATGAGGTTCTAAGTAGAATGGTTAGCTTTTTAAAATACTTAATGACCTAGCCGTATTTTAAACATTCTAAGTGGTTTGTTAAGGGTTTGATCATAATGCCACATAACAAACATGTACGAACCTGTGCATACGAGAACTCGAGAGGTGTTGAATGTATGTTGAGGCAAGATATAATTACAAGTAACTTGTACATTTTACTTGTTATGTATCAAGTTACATGTTTTTCATCAGTCAAAACAAACGAGACTACTTGCACTAACAGGGTCTGTTATGCCAACTCCATTACCCCTTAACTGCTTCATTAAAGACTGCATGTACTTTTCATGCTCCCTTACTAATGGGGCAAAATTAGGAGAGCCACATGCATCAGACTCACAAGAAGACACTTCAACACATGCTTCTTCTGCATATTGATCATCAGGTGTCCTATGTTTGCGTTCAAAGTTACGCTTTCTCAGCTGAATAACCTCATCTTCACCGTTACTTAGATAATCATACGACTTATCAGACTCATAAGAAGACTCGTAAGACTCGTACCCAGAAGACTCGTCATCACTCCTATCAATGTTGTCTTCACTTTCAGTTTCTGATGACACATTATTATTGTTCTCCCTTATGGTTATACAAGTACCCCTACGAACATTGTTTCTAGACTTTGCTGTTGCCTTATGTTTTTCTGTCATAACAGATTTTCCCTTATCAAGTTTCTTCTGCCTTGCTAGCATAACATCATCAATATTGACATCTGAAGCACCCTCATGATGAATATCATCTTCAAGCCTATTCTCTAAAACCTCATCACTTGCAGGCCTTTCCTGAATACCCTCATCTTGTACCTCATTCTCTACACGCCTATCCTCCATAACCTCATCAACTACCTCATTCTTTACAGGCCTATCCTCCATAATCTCATCAACCACTACATTATCCACAAGCTTATCGGCTACAACATTGTCCTCCTTATAAACCTCATATTCAGTCAGGAATGGGTAATCATATGTAAACTCATCTTCATGATTCCACACTCTAGTAAATGTAACCTTACCCTGAAAATCTTTTCTAAGTGGTCTATCCTTAAAAGGAGGAGAAGACCTTAAGTATGGAGACTGTGCTTCTTCCTCAGCCCAAGCAACCAACTCATCATAAGACATATTACCTGCATCATTTTCATCTTATCATGTTGCTTCTTTTTCGATGTAACTTCTGAGTCAGAACTCTCTAAACACAAGTTGTGGTGGTAATAGGGTGCTAAGTTTTGGGGGGAATGAGCAACATACAATTCAACAGTCTTATGCCGTTGAGCTTGATCATATAAAGCATGGACATCTGCATCCCTTTCAATTATTTTTAAGCCACCACTATCAATATCTAACTCAGGAATGCAAAAATACAATGCCCATATATTATTCCTTACCTTAGCAACTAACAGGTCTAAAATTGGACTAAACATTATCCTATCAGATGAGGAGGCCTCCATTACCATCTCCCTATTATAATCATACCTTAAGGGGTCAAACATAAATACACCATGGTAGTGTATTTTGAAAACCACATCAAGTGGTATGTCCATCGTATCAGACCTGTATAAATTAAAAAAAATGAAATCAAAAACCCTAATTTCAGGAACCCTAAAAAAACATTTTTTTTTTTAAATTAATACAACTGGGGTAATTAAACATTAAAAAATAGATGAAATATACCTTTTGTCTTAGCTAATTATGGAATGGGACAATCAATTCGGAATATTAAACGTGCTTTACGAATTTGGGTTTGGTACCACGTGAGTTTGAAAGTGATGTATGAAGAAGATTGTGTGGGGAAAAATGAGGATATGGCTGTACTTGTTAAAGGGTTACCTCGTACCATAAAGTGGGCATGTGCAGGTTTAAGGGAAGAGTGTGGTGGGAGGGGAAAAGGGAGTGTGTCGTATATACACGGTGGAAATAAAAAAAAATTTATTTCACTCATATACGTGCAACCGGGTGAGGGGGTAAAATAATGCCCAAAAAAGTGTATTTTTTGGAGAAAATTTGTCATTTTCTACACATTTTTTGTTCGCTACGCGAAACAGATTTTTACGACAAGTATGATGCTTTTTCAAAGATTTTGCCCAAGTGGAAAATGCTTAAAGTTTCGGCTCGAGGGCTGTATAAACAGGATCTCCAAGATATTATGTATACATGTATCATATTACATAATATGATCATTCAACACAAGGAACGGATGATATTTCCTACATGGTTCATAGCTGAGGGCCACCGTGATCACGATCCCTTAAGATCGCATGAAGAATCGTTAGTAGTTACTCAGGAGCTCCAGGACTCATCAACTCATCTACACTTAAAATCTGATTTGATCGAACACATTTGGAGAAATCGTAGAAATCAAGTCAATCAAGAGAATGAAGACGAAGACGCAAGTGACGATGACGATGACGATGAAGAATTTTTGTAATGTTTTTAATGTTATTTGAATAATTTACGTAATGTTTTTAAATTTTATTTGAATAATTTATGTAATGTTTTATTTTTAATGAATTTTAAATTTGTTATTTAAAATAGTTGAATTAAAAAAGAATTAACTTGGTTACCGACTGTGGCAACTTGGTCGTCGTCGGGTCATTGGAAAGAGAAAGCAGATGTGGCAAGGTCGTGATAGGTCACGACTGTGCCCAACCTTAAACTATTTTTACTCCATTTTCTCCGGCAAACAACACATCCGGTAAAACAGTTTCACATTAATGAGCTTTAATTGTTGGTAACCTAAGATTATCGAGGGCACACAGACTATTTGCCTGAGGGAACTAGTCCAATTTGTCACCAATTTTAATTTTTTCCCCATGTATTTTGGGTATTCGCAGGAGCTTGGTTGGGGGCAACGCCCCCCACTACTATGCATATAGCTCCGCCCCTGAACTTATTGATTGGCTACATGTTCGTCAAATCTTAGAGCATAGGGTGCAGCTCGTTGTCCCCTTCGTTGTGGCTGACGTGGACCTTTTTCGTGTCTCGTCGCTGCACCACTACCTCTCGCCATGCCTCGCAGAAGCAAGGCTCCTCGCCTGCACAACGAGCTATTCTCCTGACACACAAACGAATCTTTGCTATATTTAATTGTTTTGAAACGGATATATTACCGTTTCTTTTTCAAACGGTTCTTTTTTTCCCTCTTGATTGACTTGTTGGTGAATATACACTAGTGGTCAACCCTTTACGGAAAAAGGTCAACGTGCAAATCACAACACAATACGATGTAGTAAACCGAATAAGTGATACCCGGTTCGTGGTCCCAGCGAGGCGTGAATTGAGGATATCGTTTGAGGTTTGGTATTAAAATGCTTGAAATAAGGATTTCCAGTTTTTGGTTTTTAATCTAGGAAAGCAAAAATTTAATTAAAAGAAATGTAACTGGGAATCTAAAAACCAGCCTAAAATGCAAAACCTTTAAAATTTAACCCTACGGATGCTAATTTAATTTTGCTAAGTCCTAAATGATAAAAGAAAATTTTAGAAAAAAGAATTGTATTTTTTTTATTAATATTTAATTTAATATGATTTAAAAACTATTTTAAACTAATTAAATTATTAAAAATACTAAAACTGATTAGAAAAATCTGAATTTTTTTGTGAAATAACTTTAAGATGAACTGAAGCTAAGAAAAATAGTAAAAAGTTCCCTGCTTATTTAAATAAGCTGGGAATAAGCAAAATGGTTCGGATTAAGCAAAATGGAAATATGGGTTAAGAAATTAATGTTGCAAGAGGTGAATGGAAAATACCCAAGGGCAGAGTGGTTATGTGTGTTGTGTGGTGAGCTGGGTGGCCAGGGTTCGAATCCCAGCCATCCCTTTTTGCTAATTATTTATCTTTTTGATTTTTCTGATAAAAATTGAATAAGCACTTTAAGATAAGCTATATTATTAACTAACACTATTTTTTAAAACCTACAAATAAGCCAGAAATAAGCTGCTAAGCTGATCAGTGGCTATAAAGGGAAAACAAGCAAAAGGCTAATAGCTAAAGGACTAATAAGCTAATGTAATAAGCTATTAGTGAACTGAAATAAGCTGAGCTATGCTAAAAATAATCTAAATGGAATAACTATCTCAGGAAATACCAAAAGGAACAGCAATAAGCTCTGAATAAGCTCAACAAGCACTAAAGTGTCTGCTGAGTGCAGGGGAGATCAGTCAACAAAGGGGCATTTTTGAGCTTATTAAAAAGCTTCTAACAGATAAGCAAAAGCCAATAAGACAGAGGGTAGCTAAGGTTCATACACCCAAGAACTAGTGGACAAAATTTCAATCCAAAATGATCTTATCAATAGCTTAAAAATAAGTTGATAAATGGGCTAGAGTAACCTGGTGCATCAGTTCAAAAGGGCTGATGATCATGCTAAATTCAAGACAATTAAATAGCACTAATAAGCTGAGATTTCCTCTTTATCCTACAAAACTTCATTAAACATCTAACAAGCAACTAGTAAAAATTATTATCAAACCTAATGATCAACTAATAAGCACTATAAATTATCTAAAAAATGTTGCAGACTGCTGGGGCAAAAGGGTCTGCACTATTTGTGCAGACCAACCACTAGTTTTGTCCAAAAGTCAGCCAACTCCTATTGACATGAGTTCCACCTTTTAGTTTCAATTTAAGCTATTGTAATGAGCACAGAAATGTCAAAAGCAAAGACCTAAAAGCTTATCTTGGGAAATAAGCTGTACTGATAAGCAACTAGGTTTAAACCTATAGCAGCCCACTTAAGTCCTTAAAAGCCAACAAATTAGCTAAAAATCTTCTAGCACCAACTTATATAGGCAAATTAGGACTAGATCAAATATTATCAAATGACACATGAACAGTGCTGACCCAATTTGACCCGTTTGACCATTAATGCCAAACACTCCTATTGGCAGACTGATTTGGCTTTTAAGCTAAGGAAAATAACATATAAGCTAAAAACTAATAAGGCAGATGAATTTAAGGCTACAATGAAGTTAAATAAGCAATAAAGCTGATAAGGAAGTATAGAGAATAAGCAAATAAGCTAGTTGACTTTTTTGACTAATTTTGACTTTAAGAGAAAAAATAAAATTTCATTAATTAAATGTGAATACAAGACTGAAAAACTTAAAATAACAAAAAGCTGAAATGAATAAAATTACCTAAATTATAAGCTAAATCCTACTTAAAATTCTACTGTTACAAAGCTATCTATTTATACTATTTCTACTAGGGTTTCTACAGAATCCTTGTGCTTCTTGTGTGAGGGTAATTCCCACAGCTTCTTCTGCTTCCATTCGTAGTGGTGAGGTGAGAGTGACTGGTTGGGTGTTAATGGCTAATGGCGGGAAAATCTGAAGTTAAAGAAGATCAATAGTGTTTTAGGTCTGGTTTGACTATTGACACCGTATTGTTTAGTTAAGGGGATTGGGATTGGGCTTGTGTGGTGCAATGGGCTTGGTAGGGTTTATTTTTAAATGGGTTTCGGTTGTGGTGTATAGGTGAATATTGGATCCGGTTGGTTTGTTTAGGATTAGGATTTAAGGATTAGTTTTAGGGATCATGGTTGTAAATTGTGTAAATTTCAGGGACCATATCTGCCAAATATGAAAAGTTCTTCTAGGGACCAATTTTTCCAACCAAGATTATCCAAGGGCCATTTTGGGATTTTTGAGCTTGAATAAAATTCACATGAAAAATGTCTTTTCCGGCTTCGGTTTTGAGCTCTTTTCCATTCCAAGCTCGGTTTTGTCCATATTTGCCTCGTTTTCAATCCTTTTGTACCTGAAACACATAAAACACAATCCAAGGATATTTGTAACAATATTTGGTCCATTTGGGTGTTTTTGGTCATTTTTGTGGGGTTTTTCGGGTATAAAATGATGAGTAAAAGGCCACTCATCAATCCCCCACACTAAAACAATTGCTAGTCCCTAGCAATCCAATCATATAAAGTAATGAAATGATCAAAAGAATATCTAGGTTACCAAAAATATCCCGTTTTGACTTATTATAAAAAGCAAGTAATTTAAACGCGAACAAACGTAAATATCATGCTTGATTTTCAAAAATGGCATCATGGAACGGGAATCAAACAAAATGGGTGACTCCGGGGAATTGTAATCATCATCCTTTTTTTTATACTCCCCAACTAAGTCTAAAACCCTTGTGCAAATGTTTTTGTAAAATGCTAACACTACTTATATTCGTAATCTATGTAAGTCGAGACTTAACTTTTCACTCCCACAATTATTCATAAGTTAGGTTTGTGTGCTTGTTTTCAAAATTTGGACCTGAAAAATCAACATTTTTATAAGAATTTGACGAATACTAGTTGAAAGGTTGATTTAAATTTTGCAAGAAGCAAGTTTCGCACATTTATTCATAAGCAACATAAACAAACATTTTCCATACATTTTTTCATTTTTTCATCACTTTTTCACTTTTTTTTTTTTTTTTAACAACTTAACTTCTTATTGTACCATAAACTACGGAGCTTCACGGGGAAATTCCAAGACCTTATACCTTAGGAATAAAGGATCCAAGGGCTGTTACAACGGAGAGTTCCAAGACTCTAGACATTCAAGAAATGAGGTCAACAAATGATTACCGCTAAAATGTCACAAGTCAACCTTTCACGGAAAAAAGTCAACGAGCAACACTTAACTCAAATCGATATAATAAACCGGATAAGTGATTACCCGGTTCGTGTCCCAACGAGGCGTGAATCGAGGATATCGTTATTGGTTTGGTATTAAAATGCTTGAAATATGGATTTTCAATTTTTGGTTATAAGTCCAGGAAAACAAAAATCAAATTAAAGAAAACGCGAATTAAAAAACGAACGGGAAACAAGCCTAAACGTAACAATCTATAAAAATCAACCCAACGGATGCAAATTTAATTTTTCTAAGTCTTAAATGATAAAAGAAAATTTTGAAAAAATGAAAATTATTTTTTTGATTAATATTTAATTTAATATGATTTAAAAACTATTTTTATCTAATTAAATGATTAAAAATATTAAAACTCAAAGGAAAAATCTGAAATTTTTATAAAAGCTACTTTAAGATATTAGAAATGCAGGAAAAATAAGTTGGGAGAAGAAGCTGTTCTAAATAAGCAGTAAATAAGCAAAGTGGGTGATTAAGCTAAAAGGGACCAAACTAGTTAAATATACACTTTTGTTTTTATTTTATTTTATTTATTTATTTTTTCTTGTAAAATCCTAATAAGCATTCAATAAAAAGCACTTTATAAAACTAAAACTAATTTTGAAAACCTAAAAATAAGCTCAGAATGAGCATAAGAAAACTGGTCAGAGGGCTAATAAGCAATAAGCTAAGGTTCTTGGAAAAAAGGGCCGAAAAGCTATTTAATAAGCTAAGGACAATTAGAAATAAGCTAAATAACAAGTAGTAAGCTAAAAGGAACATGAATAAGCTACAAAAGGGGGCAAAAGAAGCTCTTAGCAATACTAAATAAGCATTAGAGGGCTGCATTATTGCAGACCTATCTATGGGCTGAATAGCTAAGAATAAGCTAACTAGAACTAGAAATAAGCTAAAGGCATATAAGGGAAGTTTTCCTAAGCTAAGGGGAGCAGAAAAATCAATATACAAAAGCCAATAAGCACAATGGCTACTGATGTCTGCTGAGCTGATGTACACAGGGCAGAAATGGCCTTTTTCAAGCCAATGAAAAGCTCTAATAAGCTGTTCTAGAAAATTCAGAAAAATAGGCAATAACTAAGTAAGCTATCAAAGACTAATCATACCAAGTTTCAGCTAATAACAACTTATATTCAACAAATTAAAAATAGAAGAAAAGGTCTGAAAATGGAAAAATTGCAAAAGTGCAGACTGCTATGGTTGTACTGATGCAACATCTACTGGATCTAAATGAAGTCAATGCAGCCTTAGCAAACCTACTTAGTGAACTGAAATAGACTCAGAAATAACAAAAAACAAGCACCTAAGAGGCTACATCCTACAATGAGCTGATTAGAACAGATGGGAGCTTAATTAAAGGTAAAAAGTGCTAGAACCTATAAAATCTGGAAAACAACTTAATAGGGACTAAAGACTACTAAATTAAACCAAATTAAGTTAGATTCAACTGGCCAAATTGGCAAACGAACAGTGAACCACCCATTGTACCCATTTTAACCCATTGACCCAAACAACCCTTTAGGCAGACTGTTAAGGGATTTTACACTAAAACAGAACAAATTAAGCAAAGAAACCTAAAGACTGATGAAGCGAAAAGTGTACCGCTTTTAGGGGGTCATTTAAGCCCTAAATCGTATTTATTTGATCAGATATTGCCCTAAATCGTTCCTTTTGTCATTTTAGGTACTTTGGAGAAGAAATCTGGAAAATGAAGCATTTTGGACGTTTTTGGAGCATAAAAGTGAAGAAAACGACAAAGTCTCAAAATCGGCTGGAAAAGTACCTGTGACGGCGTCAAGCACCATTGTGACGCCGTCAACCCTTGACGCGCCAGAGAGGATTTTGGATGATTAAAAGGGGACGGCGTCAAGAAGGCTACCAAGAAACCCTAACCGCGGCGAGGTGACGGCGTCAACTCTATAACGTGACGCCGTTAGATCTAATTTTCTATATATATTCTCATAATTTTTAGTCATTAGTGTGCAACTTTGTGAGGAGAAACCCTAAGACGATTTTTCTGCTACTTTTAAGGGTTTTATACTCTTGGATCTCCCATGTTCAATTGAAGATAAGTAATCAATTAATCATTCAATATGTCTATGTATTGTTTGATTATATCTTGTTCTTGTCTTTTATTTAACATGATAGGCTAGATTTATCTTGTGTTTGCTTAGATCTAATGAAACCTAACTATTGATTATTGGTTGTTGGTGTGTTATTAATTGTATTGGATGATTGTTTATCGATGTTAGGCTTAAGAAAACTGGCTAACCTCCTATACGGTAACTTGCTTGAACGTCTTAAGAAACACGAACCAATGCGTACTAAGGTTTTTATGGTTGTATTTAATGCATGAGCGAATTCTAGTGATCCCATGTTAGGAGCTTCTTAGCCGGCTCGACAAAGGAGTGAAGTAGGAGCTTGTAGAGTTGGGGAAGTACGTACGCCACCCCACGATTGGTATTAAGGAATACGCCCGTCATCCACGCAATTAATACACACTAATCAACCGGTAAAAGATAGTTAGGGAGTAAGGAAATCTAAGTAAACACATTTCTCTCCATATAAGTTCCACAACCTTTTTATTTTCAGTTATTTTATTTTATTTGCAATTGTAGTTATTTGGGTTAGTTGACTAGCAACTAATTCCGCCCACTCCTTCAAACCCGAGATTTTACCTGCTTTTATAAAAATATAAAAAAAAATACAAAAAGAATCTTCCCTCACCCTTAGACCTATTAGAGTAGTTTTTCAATCCTAACGACACTATTCCCCTAGAGAACGATCAATCCCCCGGTACTTGCCGCTATACTATACTACATCGGTCAGGTACACTGCCTGGTGGGGATTGCCAGCCTCTTGAGATCCCTCGAGAGGTAAAACCTGTTGTAAGGTCGCAAAACCACGCATCAAGTTTTTGGCGCCGCTGCCGGGGAATAGTTATTGTTTAGGTTGAATTTTTATTTTATTAGGTCCACTCACTAGATTCCTTTCTAGTGAGATTTTTATTTTATTTTTCTAGGTTTTCTTTAGTCTATCTTTTTTTCTTCGTTTCTTTGTTCGTAACCATTACCATCCGACATCATGGAAGGTGGTAATATCCTCGATCCCAACAACCCACCACCACAACAACACCCACCTCCTAGAGCCCGTACCTTAGGAGACTACTCCCGTCCTAGCCACCATGGCTATCGAAACACCATTGAGCTCACTCAAGGAGCCAATGTCACTCCCTTGCGATCCGACACCATCCGGTTGGTGCAAAGCGGATGCGCATTCCATGGACTTCGTTCCGAAGATCCTAATCAACATCTCAAGGACTTTCTCAAAATCGTTGATTCCATAGACCTTGATGTTGCCACTCGAGAGACGACCCGACTGCGTCTCTTTCAATTCTCTCTGCGGGACCAAGCTAGTCAATGGCTAGAGCGTCTACCCGCAGGATCCATCACCTCTTGGGATGATCTCACCACTCGTTTCCTCGCTCAGTTTTTCCCACCAGGAAGAACTACCAAGCTAAGGAATGATATCTTGATGTTCCAACAACGTCAAGGCGAAACCCTCTATGATGAACTCAAATAAGTACATTTTATTACTATCATTTATCCTATTAATTTGACTTGTTTTACTATATTATGTATGAGGATTGATACTTAATCGTTTACTTTTGTAATTCTCAGGTAAAAACAAGCATTTGGTGAAACTTGGCGATTTTGGACTAATTATGGAGCAAAACGTGCATAAAGTGAAAGTCTACTGACATGGACAAGATCAAGTCAATTCTGCTCCAGATGCGCCGCATCTCACTCTCGACATGCGCCGCATCTCTATCAAGATATCACCAGATACGATCCAAGATACAAGTGGACATGCGCCGCATCTAATCATGGAGTTACGCCGCATCTTCTGGCGGTGTACGAATATTCCTGAATATTATAATCTTGGACCTCACGCGAAGTTAAGTACATGCGCCGCATCTACTTAGTAGATGCGCCGCATCTTCCCTCAGACAGAAACTATAAATACCCCGTAGACCAGACGAATTACAAGTTCCGGAAAACCTAAAACCGAAGTTCGAACAGGAGAAACAAAGGACGAATTCAGTCAAGGAGGCAGCACAAGACACACCCAAATCAAAGATACAAGAGCTGTAAGAAGGTGCTGCATGTGTTTAATTCATTAAGTAGTTTTGTTTTATTGTGTTAGCAAACTTTAATTCATCAGGATTGGTGGCTTGTGTAATGTGACAACGAAAGATTGCACTCCCTTTAATACTTGCTTTCCCATCAATTAAAGTTTATATGTTGATGTCTTTGGTTACTACTTATTAGTGCATTGATAACCTCTGTGTTTATTAGTGGCTTGCGGGCATTTGACTGCGGGACATAATGTGGCTCCCACGGTTATTACTAAATTGATCACTTAGGAATAACTTTTAGACATAAGTAATCATTAAGGGTTTACTCGCCGATAAGATTAGGACCAACGAGAAAGGGTTAACTACATACACTTCATATAAAGCTATCAATAAAACAAGTGACAATCTACTTAATCATAAGGACAGCCCTCTTATTGTCTCGAGTATTTATCTGTGTACGTGTGTGCTACTTGCTGATTCGTGCCTATTGGTTTATTTTATTATTTAATTGCAACAAATCGTGCCAGTCTCTCAGGCTGAAACCCCCTTACGTTAGGATATTAAAATACTGATTAGAATAACGAGATAATACGTTCCACTCTTAGTGATCGACACTCTACTTACCATTATCTTCATACTGACCGGGTACACTGCTCGTTAAGTGTGTGTGTTATTGATAAGTCGGCTAAATATAAATTTAAAACTTGAGTAGGCATTAAAACTGCTAAACCGCAACGACACATCACGCGCATCAAGTTTTTGGCGCCGCTGCCGGGGAGTGAATTGTTATTATCTGTTAATTTGATTAGTATTTTAATTAGTTTTTTTCTTTTTATTAGATTAATTGCATCATTGTACTATTTTGCATATTTGTTGTATTGTGTGTTAATTGTTTTCTTTTATTTTTGTGTGTTTATTTTCGTTTGTGTGTTTAATTTTTGTTTTTATTTTTCGTATTTTTCTGTTCTGCTATCGTTGTACTGTGCTAAATCAAACGATACGGCGCATCTGATCTCTCAGATACGGCGTATTGCGTTTAATTTTTAAAAAAATACAACGCGTTTAATTAATTCGATACGACGCATCTTTTCCCCAAGATACGGCGTATCTGTTTTTAATAAGAAAATTTTTCTAAGCGATAAAGTAATACGACGCATCTGCTTTAGCAGATACGGCGTATCTGTTTTCGATAAATAAAAAAAAAAAAAAAATTCTAAACGTTAACGCCATACGACGCATCTGCTTTAGCAGATACGGCGTATCTATTATTTTAATTAAAAACAGTTTGCGAATTATTAAACAGATACGGCGTATCGATCTCTATCGATACGGCGCATATTTCTGAATCAAAAATCGATATTTATTTTTAAACGTAACGAAAATACGGCGCATTAACTTTCGTTAATACGACGCATTTAATTTTAATTAGATAAGTTGATTTTTGATTAATTAATTCGATACGGCGCATTCTTAAATTCTAAAGCGGCGTATCTATTTTCTGAATAAAGTCTGATTTAATTTTAACATATTAAGATACGGCGTATCCAACTTTTTGGATACGGCGCATCGTCTGCAGATATCAGTAACTTTAATTTTTCGTATTCCGTTTTCGTTGTTAATTTTCTGATATACTACTTTCTCGAGCATACCCTACTGATATTTTTGTGTTGATTTCAGGAAGTGCATGACCAGGAGTTCTACGAAGAACTTGATTCAACCTTTCGAAGATCCTGAACGAGCCCTACATTCGCTTAAAAGGCTTTTCAACACAAGAAGCTTTGATCTTTCAAGTTCACTCGAGCTTGATTATTTTTCTGAAGAAAAAGAGGAAGTTGAAACAGAAACAATGGGCGAAAACACTACTATGGAGGAATACATGAACAATACCCGTGCTGATTACACTTCAGGAGTTGCTAGACCTAAGTTTGATGATAATTCAAAATTTGAGTTGAAGGGTCAGTTTCTCAAAGAGCTAAGAGAGAATGCTTTCAGTGGGACGGAACAAGAGGATGATAATGAGCATGTTGAAAAGGTCCTGGAGATTGCAGATTTGTTTACTTCAGAAGGAGTCAATACCGATCAACTCATGCTAAGAATCTTTCCAATCTCACTAAAAGGAGCTGCTAACAAGTGGCTAAGGAATGAACCTGCTAGTTCAATCACTACATGGGAAGGTTTGAAGATCAAATTCCTGAAGAGATATTGTCCACCTGCTAAGACTGCTAAAAAGATGGAGGCTATCAATAGTTTCAAGCAAGAGCCTGATGAAACCCTTTATCAAGCTTGGGAACGGTTTAAAGATTTATTGATAAAATGTCCTCAACACTATCTAACCCCTATGCAGGAAATAATATTGTTTTATCAAGGATTGGACGTGCCTACAAGACAGATTTTGGATGCTAAGGGAGCTGTACCTCAAATGAGTGCAACCAATGCTAGGAAAGCAATCCAAGATGCTGCTGATCATTCCCAAAAATGGCACGATGGGACCTCTACTAGATCTAAGAGCAGCACTAATTTTGACGGGATTGCTGCTATTCAAGCTCAATTGGATAAAATTAGTAGAGAGATGAAGAAGCGAGATGAAAAAGCATATGCTGCCCAAGTTGGATGTGAAAAGTGCGAAGGACCTCACTACACTAAAGATTGCCCGAACAAGAATGAAAGTGAGACATTTGAAGAAGCATATTACACCCAATTTGGACAACCATTCCGACCTTCAGGAAGATTTAGGGAAGCTAGTCCGGGATTCTATCAAAAGAACAACTTCAATCCCGCTTATCAAGAAAGGAGGCAGACTTTAGACGATACTTTAAAGCAAATTATGGCCGATGCTGCTAAAAGACATGAAGAGAATACTGCTATGATCAAAGAAATTCGAGCTTCAACGGACACTACTACAAGAAATTAAGGAGCTTCGATCAAAGCATTGGAACAACAAATTGGTCAAATGAGCAAAGTTCTTCAAGAAAGGGGATATGGAAGTTTACCGAGCTCAACTGAAACCAACCCAAGAGATCATGTCAAGGCCATAAGCACCACTGAAGAAGTCACTCCTAATATACCTAGAAGATCGATGAATGGTAATGATGGTGCAAGACCCGAATTTTTCTTTAATTCTTCAATCAGTTTAAGGAGACTACTAAAAGAAAAGACAAAGATTGAAGAGGAGATCAAGGCAACAATGAAAGAAGAGAGCTCTGCAACCGACTTAAATGCCTTGCCTCATAAAGAAAGAGACCCAGGAAGTTTTACTCTACCTTGTTCTATTAATAATATATCTTTCAATAATGTGTTAGCTGACTTAGGAGCTAGTGTTAGTGTTATGCCTCTTAAGACATTCGCTACCCTAGGACTAGGAAAATTAGCACCAACTAAATTACTTATTGAATTGGCTGATAAAATGGTAAAACGACCTGAAGGGATTGCTAATAATGTGCTAGTTAAGATTGAGCAGTTTATTTTTCCCGTAGACTTTGTTATACTAGACATGCCCGAGGATGTTAAGATTCCTTTAATCCTCGGAAGACCTTTCTTGTCTACTGCCCATGCTAAGATTGATGTGTTTAAAAGAAAAATCTCATTAAGGGTAGGGAATAATAAACTAGTCTATAAGTGCCAAGATCCGGTTAAAAGCATAATTAGAGGTGTTTATGTGCTAGGATTAAGAGAGCGTATGGACCTCGATCTTGAAGCTAGACTTATGGGAGAAACATTGATTCAAAACAACTCAACTAATCCTAATCATGAGAACTTTGAGGAATTCATTGACCTTAATGTACCTACCGAACTTAGACGCGATGTTGTTAATGAATCTGTTGATGAGTGGTATGATTGTGTGGTAATTAATAAGCGTAGGAGAATAGTTGAGAAAACAAATTTGAACAATGATGTGTTTATTGAACTACCACACCACCTTGCTTATTTGTGCCTATATGATAATAAGAATTTCCCGTCTATCATTTTGTCATCTCTGCCCGAAAGGGACAGGACTTTGTTCACACAGATAATGAAGAAGAACGGCGTGGAAATTAAGGACGGGCAAGGAGTGTTCAATATTACTGAATTGGCGATGAAGGAGCGCGATGTTTCCGACTCCTTCAATGATCGATATTAAAGAGCTGAACGTGAGTCTAACTTGAAGACTCTGGAATAAAGACAAGTGCTTACCGGGAGACAACCCGGATTTATCTATTTTTTATTCTGTTTTCTGTGTCGAGTCAGTCCAGGCCGCATGAGGATACGGCGCATCTCAATTCTGAGATGCGACGCATCTCCTGCAATGGTCATATCTTATTTTATTTTTCTGCATTTTTATTTTCGACTTTAAAACTATTTATCAGTTTATTTTAATGCGGCGCATCCCTGGTTAAGGATGCGGCGCATCTTTATTCTGATCCGTATTAATTCCAGGATCGATACGGCGTATCTTCTTCAATAAGATACGGCGCATCGACTGACCTGATGATTTTCAGTTTTAATTTTTAAGTTTTATTTTTTCCTAACTACTAATGTATTATGCAAGCTTGAACCTTTCTTATCTTAGGTGTGTTTTAAAGTGTTGGTGGTATTATAGTTTCCTGGATTTCCTATGGATACATCAAGTATGAAGCTTTAACGTTCTAATCCACAAGAAGTTGATTTTTGCTCTTATACTAATGGAGGATCATACCGAGCAAATCTCAGGGGAGTTTTTCTGTTCTAATTCTTTTATTTTCCAGTTTTTAACCTTTTATACAAACAACGAGGACGTTGTTTAACTTAAGTGGGGGGATTGGAGAATTAGAACACTTAACAATTACTTGTCCTAAACTTTTTCAAAAATTATGCTTAAAATGTGCTTAATATATCAAACTTAAATTTTTTTAGCATGTTTTTGTTTAAGATCTAAGTTGCATAACTGCACACATGACGTTATTTTCAAAAATTGTGATTTTTCAAAATTCACAAATCTATGAGTGTGCCGGTGACTTGTAAACTTTAGAACTTGGCTTGTATACTATTCGAGACCACCATAATAAGTATTATTTATATAATTGGAGTGACTTGTCTAACTTGGTAAAATTCTAGGATTACACCCAAATAGCCTATTATATGTTATGTGTTATTAACTAACTACACTGGTTAGTTAACCCCCGTATAAACCCTTTTGTTACTCTCATTTCTAGAGTAAGATACCCCTAGAAAAACCCTCAGAGCCATTCCTTTCGTTTCTTACACCTATGTTTAAAATGTTTCGTTACACCCTTACACCTTAGCCTACCCTGTAGATTAGAATCCGTGGTTGGTTGATTGCTATAGGCAAAGTGTGTTTCCTTACATTACCTGTGTTCGCGTGCGTAATTCATTATCTATGGTTAGGTCGGGAAATTGCACAATGCAATTGGAGTGAAAGTAAATATTGTATATTTTGGAGTTTATTTTTCGTGTGTTTACTACTTTCACTATTACCATTATTTCTGAAGTCATGAAAAGTATGGAAAAATTATCCGGAAAGAAAGTTATAGTGATGTGGTGAAATTTTACACATCTATGTAGATGTCCAAAAAAAAAAAAAAAAAAAAAAAAAAAAAAAAAAAAAAAAAAATCGAAAAAATGTGAAAAGAAAAAGAAAGAAAGAAAAGTTGGAAGTTAGTTTTAAACCAACTTATGTAAAGTTTTGTATTAAGTGGTCGATATCACCACTATTTGTTGTATTATATCTATGGATTGAATGGGAATTGGCAGTTATGGGAACGCCAATTAAGGTTTATTCTTTGATTAAGATCTTGTTGAGTATAATTCGTGTCTACCTAAAGCGTGTGTTTCAAGTGTTAAAGCGTGAGTTATTCGATGATATGAGTCTTATTCATGGGATGGTTGGGATAGTGATTAACCACACTTAGGATTTTAATTTATTTGTTTTGTTTATTTTTATTTTTGCACCAACTTATATCCCAAATGTTATCCATGCCCTTTATTATTCTTTATCCAACCAAACCTTTGATTTATTGAGATTAGGGATTTGAGCAATCTTAAGTATCGTAGTCGTGGATTCGGCTATGTATTTATGATTTTGTCGCCCTTTTTGATATATTATTATTGGTGAAGTTTGGACCTATCTTTAGCCTATTCGAGTTAAGGATTTGAGCAATTGCAAGTATCGTGTTCGTGGATTCGATCATGTATTTGTGATTTTGTCGCCTTTTCTGGAATTTGAGATCGATAGTGAAAGAGAATAATTAACCCTTAAGCCTAAAAAACCCTTTTTACCGCTTTAGACTTGTTATTCCTTAGCTTTAGTGGTGGAGATGTGTATACTTGCCAAGCTTATGATAGAATATTCGTCGCGACTGGACAGTTAAACGATTAGATTTGCTTTTATCGACTTATTTTATTTTACTTCTGAATCGTTAAGTGTTTAGTTGTGTGATTATGAAATGAACGAATACATGCTTAAATATAAAAATAAATCCTAACATCTTTTAGGATACATTTTCATAAAAGAAATTCTAAGGTTTACTTGGGGACAAGTAAAGTTCAAGTGGGGGGATATTTGATGAACTCAAATAAGTACATTTTATTACTATCATTTATCCTATTAATTTGACTTGTTTTACTATATTATGTATGAGGATTGATACTTAATCGTTTACTTTTGTAATTCTCAGGTAAAAACAAGCATTTGGTGAAACTTGGCGATTTTGGACTAATTATGGAGCAAAACATGCATAAAGTGAAAGTCTACTGACATGGACAAGATCAAGTCAATTCTGCTCCAGATGCGCCGCATCTCACTCTCGACATGCGCCGCATCTCTATCAAGATATCACCAGATACGATCCAAGATACAAGAGGACATGCGCCGCATCTAATCATGGAGTTACGCCGCATCTTCTGGCGGTGTACGAATATTCCTGAATATTATAATCTTGGACCCCACGCGAAGTTAAGTACATGCGCCGCATCTACTTAGTAGATGCGCCGCATCTTCCCTCAGACAGAAACTATAAATACCCCGTAGACCAGACGAATTACAAGTTCCGGAAAACCTAAAACCGAAGTTCGAACAGGAGAAACAAAGGACGAATTCAGTCAAGGAGGCAGCACAAGACACGCCCAAATCAAAGATACAAGAGCTGTAAGAAGGTGCTGCATGTGTTTAATTCATTAAGTAGTTTTGTTTTATTGTGTTAGCAAACTTTAATTCATAAGGATTGGTGGCTTGTGTAATGTGACAACGAAAGATTGCACTCCCTTTAATACTTGCTTTCCCATCAATTAAAGTTTATATGTTGATGTCTTTGGTTACTACTTATTAGTGCATTGATAACCTCTGTGTTTATTAGTGGCTTGCGGGCATTTGACTGCGGGACATAATGTGGCTCCCACGGTTATTACTAAATTGATCACTTAGGAATAACTTTTAGACATAAGTAATCATTAAGGGTTTACTCGCCGATAAGATTAGGACCAATGAGAAAGGGTTAACTACATACACTTCATATAAAGCTATCAATAAAACAAGTGACAATCTACTTAATCATAAGGACAGCCCTCTTATTGTCTCGAGTATTTATCTGTGTACATGTGTGCTACTTACTGATTCGTGCCTATTGGTTTATTTTATTATTTAATTGCAACAAATCGTGCCAGTCTCTCAGGCTGAAACCCCCTTACGTTAGGATATTAAAATACTGATTAGAATAACGAGATAATACGTTCCACTCTTAGTGATCGACACTCTACTTACCATTATCTTCATACTGACCGGGTACACTGCTCGTTAAGTGTGTGTGTTATTGATAAGTCGGCTAAATATAAATTTAAAACTTGAGTAGGCATTAAAACTGCTAAACCGCAACGACACATCACGCGCATCACTCTACGAGGCATGGACTCGATTCAAGGACTTACTCCAAAAAGTCCCTCACCATGGCATAGAACTTTGGCTCCAAGTCCAAATCTTCTATGACCACATCAATCTCTCCACGAGGCGAACCATTGACCAATCGGCCGGTGGTAAGCTACGTGATCTAAGTGCGGAACAATCATGGGCTCTCCTGGAAGATCTTGCTCTTTATGACAACGAAAGTTGGAATGATCCCCGTGATTTGAATAAAACGGTCAAGGCAATATCTTTGCCTTCGAACAATTCAAGCACTTCCGACCGTAGGATCATAGAACTTGAAGACCAAGTCAAGTTTCTTATGAAATCCTACGAGGCTCCTAAACCTTCAGGCCAAGTGAACAAAATCACTTCTTCGTGTGAATTATGTAGTGGTCCCCACGACACTCGTGATTGCGTGGAACTCCCCGAACAAGCTTTTGCGGACTACGCATCCTCGCGTACCAACGGAGCGGGAGACAAGTGGTACACTTTTAAACCCGAGCCAAACCCCTACGGTGATTCATACAACCCCTCATGGAAAAATAACCCAAACCTTAGGTGAAAACAAAACCAAAACGCACAACAAACCAATTCTTACAACCCACCTAATCGTTTTCAATCAAGCGGTTCATCCTCGAACCGTACTTTCAACAACAATCCTTCCAACTATGGTAGTACCAATAACTTTGAAGGGTTGATGTCCAACTTCGTGACATCTCAAGAAGCTCGTTTAGCAAAGTTTGAAGCCGATTTCAAACAAAAAACAAAGCGAGATGACCAATAAGATTGACACTTTGTTGAAAGCCCTCAATGACCGAGAAATGGGAGCACTCCCTAGCAACACAGTCAAGAACCCAAAACTAAACGTCAACGCCATTTCATCGGTTTCGTCTCTTAGTTCTTGTCCACAATATTATTCGGTCAATTCCATGAGCTCGTGTTTCAAACAAACCCAAGTCGTTCAAAATGACCAAGAGGTTATGATATCCAACACTAAATTGGTCAACAACATAGTTGAAACACCTCCCACTTAAAACCTTGACGAAGAATTCAAGGAGCTCCACCTTGAACGTCCGGTTATTGATGTATTAGCACGAGCCCCCTATTATAATGCCCTCTTAGAAAAATATGAGAAGAAGCTCGAGTTAGGTGACAAAGGGACCGCCTTCGTTCAAAACAAACTACCTAAGAAGTTAGATGATCCGGGCTTATTTGTTCTACCTTGCAAGATCGGTAATTCGGAGGCTTATGACACATTAGCCGATCTTGGATCAAGCCTTAACCTACTTCCGTTACCTCTCCACACCTCTCTAAAACTAGGGAAACTTGAAGAAACTGAGGTAATAATAGGCTTAGCGGATGGAAGTGTTGCTTACCCGGTTGGAGTAGTCAAGGACGTGTTAGTACACATTGGAAAACTAACCATTTTAGCCGATTTCCACGTCCTTGATATGGTTAGCGACCCTACATGCCCCTTGTTGATAGGTAGAGGATTTTTGGCGACCGCTAGTGCTATGATTGATTGTAAGGAATCTAAGATAGCGGTAGGAGAAGGTGATACTTGGTCAGTCTATGATGTGAAGAAACATGCCTATGATACTAGTGAGGAACCAACACCCCATTGGTTAGAATTAAATAGGAGACCATCTAGATATGGACCCTGGATCGATGGAGACTTCATAGGACCCCAACGCCCATTTTACCTAGAAGAGGACTTTGTGAGCCGAACACATACGGTAGAACAACTCTTGGCTAGGGACACCGAATTGGATCCATTTGAAGACCCTCTGGTTTTTAGGAAGATGATTGATTTCCTAGGAGTTTTGCTAATTAACCTAGGGATGAATAGGTGGACATGTGAAGACAATGATCATAAGTGGGATTGGGAAAAACCACCCAAAGATGGAGATGGGTCATGGCATATTAAGATGACATTGTATGACCCGGATGGAGAGAGGTTTGAAAAGATATATCGTACTATGCGGACCAATAGAAAACTTCAGTCCAAGCTTAACCCTAAAGATGTCCTCGATGACGATCTCACTTACATAGGTTAAAAGGACTTTGAGTCTAGCTACAAGACTCGTTAATAAAGAAAAGCGCTTCTTGGGAGGCAACCCAAACTTTATTTGCTTTGTGTGTTTATTTATTTGTTTGTTTGATTTTATTTGCTTCCGTATGTATGTTTAATTTTTATTATTATTGATTCATGTTCGAAACTAAATTGTGAAAATGCTTTATCTTGTTTTTAACTTTGTCTTAACTACATATAAAGGTATTTTGCAAAAGATAAGTGTAAGGGAAATCCAAATCGGTTTATTAGAACAAATGAACATGAATCATAACAATATTAAATTAACATACATATTAGTAATTGTTTGAGTCAAATGCTTGTATTGAGTCATAATGATATTTTGCAGGATTTCCAGGAAATAAGGATTGAGTTTTTCCAGAAATTTTCCGAAAACTTAACATGAAAAATCTGTCAGATCACTTCTGACGGCGTCAGACCCCAGTCTGACGGCGTCAGGAACAGTTTTCTGGAATTTTTTTTGAAAGTTTTGTTTTTCTTCCGGAATCATAAAATGCTTTATTAAATCTCTAACTTATAAACTCCAGGAATCTGCAAAATAATCATTCCACAAGCATTATATCCTTATACAGATTTATCCCGCCGATGTTATGCAGGTTTTCGTGTTTGTTTTCTCAGGTTTAACAGGTTATTTTGGACAAGGAGATGTATGTGGAATCTAGCTTTTGGCGCTGCTTTAATCTTGAA
Organism: Artemisia tridentata subsp. tridentata; assembly: GCA_021014915.2. Lineage (NCBI taxonomy): Eukaryota > Viridiplantae > Streptophyta > Magnoliopsida > Asterales > Asteraceae > Artemisia > Artemisia tridentata. The sequence goes on from CP139505.1 coordinate 78,119,781, forward strand.
GCTTCAACATTACCTTGGAAGAAGATCTAACCATGTTACCTCTTTATCCACCGAGCGAATCAGGGGAGTATTTGATTTCATTCTTTTAACTTATTTACTTTTACATCTTGTTATTTGAACATTGGGGGCAATGTTCATCTTAAGTGTAAGGGGGGGGGGGGGTAAAGTACGATACCTTAGAGAATGCGATTACGCTTGATTTTTCGTTTGTTTAATGGTAGATGTGTAATAAAACTGAGAGAAATACCTGTTAAGGCAATTTTAGTGCCAAATTTAAATTTTTTTACAACATATAGGAGTGAAACTTTGGTTTTAATGAGCGTCTCACGGATAGGAGTTATATGACTAGCACAAAACCGTACCACTAAAAAAATTTCCACCCCCAAAAATGTGAGGTTCGCCCCTAGAATTGGTAGGAAAAGCATTTATGCTATGATGTGTGTACCGGTAGCACTTAGATTCTAGAACTTGCGATAGGACCATTCCGAGGCCACAAGTGAGACTACATTCGTGTAGTTAGATTTACTACATGATAAGAGGCATTAGGATTAACCCATTGTTTTACACTTGTGTTTTTGTTATAATTACGTTGGCTACATTGGTCAAGTAATTCTCCTACACCCTTTGCGTTGTACTCATTTTTAGTACACGATACCCCTAGTACACCCCTCAGAGCCTATCTTTTCGTTTCTAACTTTAAGCATTTTACTTAAAGTAAGAATTTGTTTACACCCCACTTAAATGTACATCCAAATCGCCTTAGCCTACCTTGTATGCACTCATTTTTAGTGCATTATTGTGACAATATTTGTTTAAACCCCAAGTTAATTATCTAATTGATTACATGGTTGCTAAGTCGAGTCATATCCTTGTACATATTGTTTTGGGACGATTGGGACTCATGGGTAAAGTACTAGTGTAATGGAGTAATGGGGAAGAACAACATTATTACCCCCATATGTGCTAAATATTTTAAAAGTACTCCAAGTGTTTCGATTATCTTAATTTGAGTCATTAGAATAGTTAATTGTAAAGTTATGTAAAAGTTCAAGTGTAAGGGGGATACAACCCCCTACGATGTATTATTTTGGATGGTAGGGCAAGAGTGTATGCAAAAAAAAAAAAAAAAAAAAAAAAAAAAAAAAAAAAAAAAAAAAAAAAAACATACGGACTACCATCCCGTTTCATTTTATGTTTATTTTATCTTTTTGTTATTTTTTTTTCATTAGCTTAAGTCGAGTCTAGTCTTGGCTTAGCAACGCCATATTGTACATGTAATTAATCAAGATCTTTAACTCGCCACCAGTAAAATATCCTTTATCCAACAAAACCGTGTTTATCATATCCCTACACCTAACGTTATAACCCGTTTAAAAGCCCTCTTTGATAGTTTATCTTAGGTGCTTACGCCTAGTGGAGGAGGTTTTTGATCCTTTCCCAAGCCTATGGTAATCTATTTGCTATGACAGGTAGTGAGAGATATTAATCATTTTCATTTATGAGATATACTTTTATGACACCTGAGAGATGTGAGTATCTAAACACTACTTGTGAGGTGCTAGTCTGTAATCTCCGTGCTTATTATGATTAAAGTGGAACGACTATTTGTTGTAATTACTTTTATATTAACGTTAAATGACCCCTAACTTGTATTTTGATTAGAATAAAAGCGCATTTGCTTGAGGACAAGCAAATCTCAAGTGTAAGGGTATTTGATGAAGCGAAAAGTGTACCGCTTTTAGGGGGTCATTTAAACCCTAAATCGTATTTATTTGATCAAATATTGCCCTAAATCGTTCCTTTTGTCATTTTAGGTACTTTGGAGAAGAAATCTGGAAAAGGAAGCATTTTGGACGTTTTTGGAGCATAAAAGTGAAGAAAACGACAAAGTCTCAAAATCGGCTGGAAAAGTACCTGTGACGGCGTCAAGCACCATTGTGACGCCGTCAACCCTTGACGCGCCAAAGAGGATTTTGGATGATTAAAAGGGGACGGCGTCAAGAAGGCTATCAAGAAACCCTAACCGCGGCTAGGTGACGGCGTCAGCTCTATAACGTGACGCCGTCAGATCTGATTTTCTATATATATTCTCATAATTTTTAGTCATTAGTGTGCAACTTTGTGAGGAGAAACCCTAAGACGATTTTTCTGCTACTTTTAAGGGTTTTATACTCTTGGATCTCCCATGTTCAATTGAAGATAAGTAATCAATTAATCATTCAATATGTCTATGTGTTGTTTGATTATATCTTGTTCTTGTCTTTTATTTAACATGCTAGGCTAGATTTATCTTGTGTTTGCTTAGATCTAATGAAACCTAACTATTGATTATTGGTTGTTGGTGTGTTATTAATTGTATTGGATGATTGTTTATCGATGTTAGGCTTAAGAAAACTGGCTAACCTCCTATACGGTAACTTGCTTGAACGTCTTAAGAAACATGAACCAATGCGTACTAAGGTTTTTATGGTTGTATTTAATGCATGAGAGAATTCTAGTGATCCTATGTTAGGAGCTTCTTAGCCGGCTCGACATAGGAGTGAAGTAGGAGCTTGTAGAGTTGGGGAAGTACGTACGCCACCCCACGATTGGTATTAAGGAATACACCCGTCATCCACGCAATTAATACACACTAATCAACCGGTAAAAGATAGTTAGGGAGTAAGGAAATCTAAGTAAACACATTTCTCTCCATATAAGTTCCACAACCTTTTTATTTTCAGTTATTTTATTTTATTTGCAATTGTAGTTATTTGGGTTAGTTGACTAGCAACTAATTCCACCCACTCCTTCAAACCCGAGATTTTACCTGCTTTTATAAAAATATAAAAATATACAAAAAGAATCTTCCCTCACCCTTAGACCTATTATAGTAGTTTTTCAATCCTAACGACACTATTCCCCTAGAGAACGATTAATCCCCTGGTACTTGCCACTACACTATACTACATAGGTCAGGTACACTGCCTGGTGGGGATTGCAAGCCTCTTGAGATCCCTCGAGAGGTAAAACCTGTTGTAAGGTCGCAAAACCACGCATCAAAGACATATGAATTAAAAGCCATAATGAGGTTAAAAAAGCAATAAACACTGATAATGAAGCACAGAAAATAAGCTGATAAGCTGAGTTTGACTGATGTTGACTTTATGTGACTATTTGAATTTAAGAGAATAAAATTTCATTAACCAGAATTGAATACAAGACTGGAAAAACTTAAATTAACAAAAAAGAACTGAAATAAAATTACCTAAAAGAAATAAGCTAAATCCTACCTTTTTTTTCTACTGTTACATAGTATCCTATTTATACTATCTAAAAAACTGGGGTTTCCTTAACTTTTTTTTTTTTTTTTTTTTTTTTTTTTTTTTTTTTTTTTTTTTTTTTGTGTTTCTTGTGTGAGAGTAATCACTTTGTGCTTCTTCTCTTCGTTCCTCAGCCCTTGGATATTGCCTTGGCCATCACTTCAATTAATTTCAGCCGTTTGATCCTTAACTTGCCTTGGATTGATGATGTGGAGGGGAGGAGGGGGGAGACATTGTCATGTGCTATTTTTGGACTGGTGTGGGGTGAGAAAGGGACATGGAAAGTGACAGAGTTTTTTTGGCGGGTAAAAGGTAATTAGGGAAGATAAACAGTGTTTTAGTTGTGGTTTGGGGGTTTGACTATTCTTTGAACCGTATGTTAGCTTTAAGGGTGTGGGCTGTGGGTTTTAATTGGAATGGGCTGGTGATGGGCTTAGGGATAAATAGGATTGGGTTTAAGATTGGTTCTTGGATCCAATTTAAGTTATAGGATAGGTTTAATGGTTAGGTTAGGATTTAGTTAAGGACCAAAAGTGTAATCTTGGAAACTTCAAGGACCATATCTGCCAATTTTGCACTTTTCTTCTAGGGACCAATTTTGCCAAGTAAAAATTATCCAAGGGCCATTTTGGGATTTTTGAGCTCGAATTAAATCCAAATGACAAATGTCTTTCCCGGCTTCGGTTTTCAGCTCTTTTCCATTCCAAGCTCGGTTTTGTCCATATTTGCCCCGTTTTCAATCATTTTGTACCTAAAACACATAAAACACAATCCAAGGATATTTGTAACAATATTGGGTCTATTTGGGTGTTTTTGGTCATTTTTGTAGGGTTTTTCGGGTATAAAATGATGAGTAAAATGCCACTCATCACCTCTATATAAACAACACACATATATTTGATATATACCAACATTTTTCCAACCTCTTGTCCTCGAATTCATACGCGGGTTCGTCAAACCCATCTACCCCCTCATCACAAAATTCTAACTCGCCATCCTCACAAATTCCTCCATATGGAACGCAATTGCCTCCCGAGGCGATTTATCAAAATCAACAATTTGCGTTTCAAAATTTCGGAAATTACTCACAACGTCCGGTTTCCCAATCTCAACCACAATTCTTTAACCCCTCCCAACCTTCATCATTTCCGACACCACCATGTGAACCTCAATTCAGAGTACCCGCGGACCGTCAACCGGCCAAAGGACGCGGGAAAAAAGCAATGGCAAAAAAGTCCAAGAAAATCGTGAGTTTGGACGATGATGATGATGATGACCTTAAGATAGTGGCTCAAGGTTCGAAGAGAAACTGGGCCAAAGACGAAGAGAAGCTGCTTGCGGAATTGTGGATTGCAATATCGCAAGACCAAGACATCGGAAACGACCGTTCTGATGAATTTTTTTGGAACCAAATAATGGAGATGTTCAACGAGCAAACAAACCATGAGTCTCGTACCAAAAATATGTATGGAAAACTAGAAGGGGGGGTTGAATAGTTTTACGTCTTTTTAACTTATTATAAAACCTTTGTTTACTTTTTAAAAACTTAGATTCAAGTTTGTTATGAAAAATAAAACTTAAATCTTATTATTAGTTATATATGTATTCTTTTAAATTGATTGTAAAAGTTTTGGTTTCTTGAATGGATTTTCAAATTGATCTTTATGTGAAGTTGACCTGTAATTAATACTAGCAATTATATAAGCCTATGTGTATGAAAGTAATGACGATGCAAGTAAAGAAATAAATAAGGTATGGAAAGATCTAACCGAGACACGAGAGATTTATAGTGGTTCGGCTACAAGGACACCTTCCTTGCCCTACTCCACTCCCCGAGCACACCTTGCTCGAGAGTTTTCTTCACAACTTCAATAAGCTCCCTTATGGCGGAGAAAACCTTACACGACTTTGGCTTACACGGGTTTAACGACACAAAGCTAAATGTCGAGTTCTAATCGTAGCTAGAACCAATCTCACAACTTCACAACACAACTTATTCACGATGACTTCACGACTTCAACACAACGGCTTCACGACTTCTACACAACGGCTTCACGACTTTTACACGACGACTTCACAACTCCTAAGCTACGGCTTCACGACCACGACTTCACAACTTCTAAGCTACGGCTTCACGACTCCTATGCTACGGCTTCACGACTTCAACACTAGGACTTCACGACTAGGACTTCACAACTTCTAAGCTATGGCTTCACAACTTCTACATGACGACTTCATAACTTCTAAGCAACGGCTTCACGACTTCTACATGATGACTTCACAACTTCTAAGCAACGGCTTCACGACATCTGCACCACGGCTTCACAACTTCTACACCACGGCTTTACAACTTCTACATGACTTCTTTACACCACAACAACTTATACACCTTCTTCACTACTTACACACTATACATATCTAGTCACTTATGTTCACCCACACCTTATACACAAATGAATGAATGATATACAAGGTATACAAAACAAACAACTTGAATAACAAGATGCTACTAAGTTGTAATACTTCTAGTTTTGATTGATAGAAGTATTCTTCTTTTGCACTTGGATGGTGGAAGCTTGGATCACTTGGAAACCAATGCTTAAGATTACATGATCAAAGGTTTTTTGAAGATATGAAATGAAATCTATAACAGAAAGTTTTAGTGCAAAAGGGTGAGTAAAAATCCAGGGGAAGGCTGGTATTTATAGGAAAAAATCTGGACAGCTGGAGCCTACTGGAGCGTGGCCGGCCCCCTTAAATAGGGGGGCGGTCCCCTTAATTTTAAGGGGGCCGCCCCTGCTGAACGTTGGCCAGTTTTGTCCTTTTGTGGGGAAGGTTTTTCTGGAACATTTTAACTGATTTTGGTTAAAAATTTGAATTCATATTTTTATAAAAGATTAAACATTTTTATTTAATACCAAAAATGTTTTTCAAAAATATATAAAATGTTTTTGATGTTTTATAAAAAATCTAGTTATTAAGAAAATGTTCCTTTGATCATATAATGCATTAAGCATTAGTTCATTCATACCTTAAGTGATTTTAGTTGTAGAAGTGAATATTTACAACTAAGTACTTGTTTAATTTATAAGTTTATATTTTAATGAGTTTACATTTTGTGATCATCAAAACATAGAGATATGAATAAATATTAATAATGTTTTTAGGCATTTATTTATGTCAACAATCTCCCCCTTTTTGATGATTACAAAACCTAAACTCATTAAACCAAAAAGTTTATTTTTGGACAAGTATTTAGTGAGTTTACATTCACTTCTCCCCCTTTTTGTAGCATCAAAAAGGTTGAGCCGACAAGTTTTAGAGACAAAATTTGTCGGAACGAGAACTCCCCCTTGATGTGTGCTCTCCCTCGTTTGAGGGCACCAAGGAATCGATACATGGAATACTTGCAAGAAAAATATTAGAAGCACAAGCATATATATGGCAAAAATAAGCATGCATATAAAGACATTCATTAAAAATGTTGTGTATCAATACACAACCATCTAAGATTATATTCAATCCTACATTAGCTAGTAAGTAATGTAATCTACATAATCATTCTAGGAGTACATGATCTTTCATGGGGCTTGCACACAAAATGGTTTGAAAAATTATTTTTGATTAAGCATTGCATATGCTTAATTTGGTGAGAATGAAGGTGGTGGTAGTGTAGTGGGTGAAAATGATGGAGGTTATGGTGGAGGTTGGTTGTTAAGCATGTGTTCAAGGGATGAAAACATGTAGTATATCTCATCTCTAAGACCAAAGATGATGGTTCGGTTGTGGATGCAACAAAGGCAATTGTCTCCATGGGCTTCAAGTAAAGCCCAAGGGATGGGAAAGCATGGTGGTGGTATTGGTGATGATGAGAAATGAGCATCAAGAGGTGTTATTGGTGATATGGAAATGACAAGTTGGGTGAATGGAGGTTCTTGAGTAGGAGGTGGAGTTGATGCTCTTGATGGTGGTGATGAAAGGTGTGAGTTGATGTAGTTATTGATGGATGAAGTGGAAGGTATGGATGAGGATGTTATGCCATGAGTGAAGGGTGTTTTTGATGGTGCATTTGGTGCACTTGGGGATAAACATTGAGGAGGTGGTGATGGAGTTTTGGTGTCTTAGAGATGATTTTGGTGATAGCATGGTGAATGAAACTGGGTGTTTGATGGAGGTGATGGTTGATTTAGGTAAGGTTTGGGCTAGATAAAAGGGGTCGCAAGATGCAAAAGAAAACAGTAAATTTTACTGCCCAGATGGCTGGTCCCCTTAATTGTAGGCCGGCCCCCTTAAAATTAAGGGGACCGCCTAGGGAATTAAGGGGGCCGCCCATCTGGTGTTTTCCCAGGCGACCAAATTTGAAAAATTTCCAGAAAAGGGTCATTTTTAGGGTGTTTTTGCAGCAAGCTCCATTTGAATCATGTACATCAAGAATGATTAAATAGTGGCATAAACATGTTAAGTACGCATGCATACATTTAAAACATATTATGGAATAAGCATGTTATTAATCATCAAGCATGTATATATATCATGATATCAAGTATACAAGCAATAAGCATAACAATCATATATTAAAGACAAGAAATAAAGCATTCATTAGTTGAAAATAATTATGTTAAAAACATAATTATTGATACAACACATATTTTGCTTATAGCATACAATAAGTAGAAAATTTTAAATTGCCTAAGAGATCCATTTGACTTGCTTGAGACATGAAAAGCTTGAATTATTTTGGATGGATGATGGTAAAGAGGGGGTAAAAAAAATTGGATTAATGGGGTTGTAAGTTTGGGTGTATGGATGTTGGAGAGAGTGTTGATGGAGGAATTGGAGGTGGAGAGCTTGGACTTGACCATGTTGAATGAGGGTTTTGATGTTGTTCAAGTGGTGGTGTTGGATTAGATCTAGTGAGAAGATACTCAATCCAAGTGAGACGCTCATTTAAGGCGATGGTTTGATTTTGGAGAAAGATGCAACAAGGACAATTGTTGACGTGTTTCTCAATTTGACTCAAGTGATGTGGTGATGATGGTAATGATGGTGAGATGGATGGTGATGGGTTTAAGTTGCTTTGAGCAAGGTGCAAAGCAAGGAGAGCATTGAGCTCATGGACTTCCTTGAGTTCTTCAATGAACTTCAAGTGTTGAGTGGAAGGTGATGATGATGGAGAGTGGTTGTTATTTGGTGGAAGTGGTGGTGACACTTTTGGTGGTGGAGACATTTGTGAACTTGGGTAATTATGAGTGAATGAGGGTGGACATATGGATGATTGGTTATGTGTGTGAAAGGGTTCATTAGGATGAGGTTTAGGTGTTGGTTGAGTTTGAACAACATCATTTGTTAGGTTATGGCAAATGTCAAGCTTCCTCCTCCAAATGGGTATTTATGGTGTAGTGATGATGTGATTGTGGGAGGTAAATTTTGGAGGGTGGTTTGTGACAAAATGTGTTTGTGAATTTTGGGAAGTATAGGATAAAATGGGCTTAAAATAGAAAAAGGGAGCAGCACCTTCGACCATCAGATGGCCGGTCCCCTTAATTAAGGGGCCGGTCCCCTTAAATATTAAGGGGGCCGTCTAATGAATTAAGGGGGCCGCCCATCTGCTGATTTCCAGGTTACTGGAAATGGGTTTTTGGCAGAAAATTGTTGAAAGGGTTGTGTTTTTGGGTTTAGTTTCAAGCAAGTCCAACTTCTTTCAAGGCAATTTAGGATTTAATAACTCATATATGCTAAGCATATTTATTTAAGCAACTTTATCTATCATGCAAACTACTCATTAAGCATATAACATGTATATACATATATTAGACAAGAAGATAATACATAGCACCAAGTAATTCATAGTATCATACTTAGGAAGATTGAAAGGCTAGTTAATTAATCCTAATGATTTTCTATGTACAAGGGAATGGGGAGTTGTGATAGCATGGACTTCTAGACTTGTACCAAGTGAGATCTTTAAAGTAAACCATGATTTTTCATTTTTGATTTAGTTTACTTATAAGTGTCATATACACAAGTATATATGACATATATGAGATCACCAAGCATGATTTAAATAGATGTTTTTAGCATTATTCAACAATGTTTGAAAGTAGGTTCTTATGTGGATGTGAAAGTTTATTTTTGAAGAAATAGATTTGGTTTTATTTCAAAATATTTTTTTTATGAGAGAAGAAAACATATTTTTTCCAATCTTTGGTTTTTGATAAACACGTAATTATGGACACAAGTTTGGAAGAAAGGTAGGATGGTGAAATATGTAAAATAGAAATGTGTCATAATCTTTTGAAAAATTATTTTTCCAAAATGTGAAGTTTTTTGCAAATTTAAAAATAAGTCCCATTAATTATAGGTTAAAAAAAATAATGGTTTATAAAAGATCTCATGCTCAAGTCTATTGTCACATGCTACCTCTTTCTACATATCCTATGACATTTACGTATGTATTATGACTGAATACAAAAATACATCATGTCAGAGTAGTTAGAGAAAAACAAAAGCTATTATAATGACAATGCATTCAACTAAACAAATAATTACGAAGGCATGCAGTCAAATCACATAGGAGCAAGTAAACATCTAGAAATTTTATATATGCAGGATGATATACATCTAGGAATGAAAAGCTCTAGTGAAAAGCAAAGTTCATAACAGTAAACTATCGTTAGGTATATTTAGGAAGAATAATGTATTCAAGTTGGAGAATGAGTATGAGACTATTACTAGTGGTGCTCAATTCAGGCTAAACACGACCGTTTTTACGGGTTACACACACCCAACTTCTCACATAGAAGCAATTCAACCGTTAGGTCAAATTGAGTTTCTAGTCAATAGATTCTCCAGTAGTCATTCTCTTTTTAGAAGAAATTAAGTTCCTAAATTTACCTATCGAAGAGTACCAAATATGAAGATTGCTTGGTTTACTAATACTTAGGGGGGCTAACTAAAGAGTTTCTAGTTCATTAAGCCACAGAACGAATATAACTAAAGTGTAAAGGCAAAGCAACCTATTAGACTAAGCGTATCCTAAGGCATTAATAAGATTATATGCATGAAGTGATTACTAATGAAATTTAAAAAGAGAACTTACCTCACGTCCTAGCTTTTCTTCGTAATGTCTCAGCTGATGATCGACGTGTGAATGATAGGTGAGTCGGATGATGATCTTCTCCTTCGTCTGTGTCACTCCATGATCTTGGATTGAGTTCACTTTGGAGTTGATTCATGTAGTCTTCGTCGCTAACACCTTCATTAACAACATTTGAACTAGTAGCACATGTATCTATTTTATCTAAATGTTTATCTATTAAATTTTCTAAGCTAACTAATTCATGTACAAGATCAAAATCCTCATCTTTGGCTTGACATTTTTCTTGATGAAAGTTTAAGAAATTTTTCAAATATCATTTGCCGTTTTACAGAAGAATATTCTTTCATATTCAACTTTCGGCAAGATTTTATAAATAATTATTTTAGCTTTATTATTTATTTCATTTTTTGTTATCAAATAATCAATTTGACTTTCAAAATCCGTTTTTGTTTATCTTTCAAAATTCGTTTTTGTTTGATTTTCAAAATCAGTTTTTGTTTGACTTTCAAAATATGTTTTTGTTTAACTTTCAAAATATATTTTTGTTTGACTTTCAAAATCACCAATCGAAATGACATGCCAAAGATCAATTGATTTCACATAAGTTTCAAATTTATTTTTCTAATAAAGAAAAGTATAGTTTTCAAATAGTGGTGGTTTTAGCAAAGATTCCCCTTCTAGATATTTTTCGAATTCCATAGATCGATTCAAGTTTTAAAATACAGTATATTTTAAAAATCTTGATTGACGTGGCTCTTGATACCAATTGTGAAAAACTAGAAGGGGGGGTTGAATAGTTTTACGTCTTTTTAATTTATTATAAAACCTTTGTTTACTTTTTAAAAACTTAGATTCAAGTTTGTTATGAAAAATAAAACTTAAATCTTATTATTAGTTATATATGTATTCTTTTAAATTGATTGTAAAAGTTTTGGTTTCTTGAATGGATTTTCAAATTGATCTTTATGTGAAGTTGACCTCTAATTAATACTAGCAATTATATAAGCCTATGTGTATGAAAGTAATGACGATGCAAGTAAAGAAATAAATAAGGTATGGAAAGATCTAACCGAGACACGAGAGATTTATAGTGGTTCGGCTACAAGGACAGCTTCCTTGCCCTACTCCACTCCCCGAGCACACCTTGCTCGAGAGTTTTCTTCACAACTTCAATAAGCTCCCTTATGGCGGAGAAAACCTTACACGACTTTGGCTTACACGGGTTTAACGACACAAAGCTAAATGTCGAGTTCTAATCGTAGCTAGAACCAATCTCACAACTTCACAACACAACTTATTCACGACGACTTCACGACTTCAACACAACGGCTTCACGACTTCTACACAACGGCTTCACGACTTTTACACGACGACTTCACAACTTCTAAGCTACGGCTTCACGACCACGACTTCACACCTTCTAAGCTACGGCTTCACGACCAAGACTTCACAACTTCAACATGACCGCTTCACAACTCCTATGCTACGGCTTCACGACTTCAACACTAGGACTTCACGACTAGGACTTCACAACTTCTAAGCTATGGCTTCACAACTTCTACATGACGACTTCATAACTTCTAAGCAACGGCTTCACGACTTCTACATGATGACTTCACAACTTCTAAGCAACGGCTTCACGACATCTGCACCACGGCTTCACAACTTCTACACCACGGCTTTACAACTTCTACATGACTTCTTTACACCACAACAACTTATACACCTTCTTCACTACTTACACACTATACATATCTAGTCACTTATGTTCACCCACACCTTATACACAAATGAATGAATGATATACAAGGTATACAAAACAAACAACTTGAATAACAAGATGCTACTAAGTTGTAATACTTCAAGTTTTGATTGATAGAAGTATTCTTCTTTTGCACTTGGATGGTGGAAGCTTGGATCACTTGGAAACCAATTCTTAAGATTACATGATCAAAGGTTTTTTGAAGATATGAAATGAAATCTATAACAGAAAGTTTTAGTGCAAAAGGGTGAGTAAAAATCCATGGGAAGGCTGGTATTTATAGGAAAAAATCTGGACAGCTGGAGCCTACTGGAGCGTGGCCGGCCCCCTTAAATAGGGGGGCGGTCCCCTTAATTTTAAGGGGGACGCCCCTGCTGAACGTTGACCAGTTTTGTCCTTTTGTGGGAAAGGTTTTTCTGGAACATTTTAACTGATTTTGGTTAAAAATTTGAATTCATATTTTTATAAAAGATTAAACATTTTTATTTAATACCAAAAATGTTTTTCAAAAATATATAAAATGTTTTTGATGTTTTATAAAAAATCTAGTTATTAAGAAAATGTTCCTTTGATCATATAATGCATTAAGCATTAGTTCATTCATACCTTAAGTGATTTTAGTTGTAGAAGTGAATATTTACAACTAAGTACTTGTTTAATTTATAAGTTTATGTTTTAATGAGTTTACATTTTGTGATCATCAAAACATAGAGATATGAATAAATATTGATAATGTTTTTAGGCATTTATTTATGTCAACAATATGCTCACTGGTAAATGGACACGGATCAACGGTGATTGCCAAAAATTCAACGCTGTATACAAACATCTGCAACGTCGAAGCGGTCAAAACGAAAGCGATCATCTGGAGTCCGCGAAGGAAAACTTCGAGCAACGCTTTGCCAGAAGAAAGTTCACATATGTTCACGTTTGGGATATTTTGAAAAAAATACCCCAAATGGGATGCGGAGGATCCGGTTGACGTGACTTGTCTCGAGGATATTTTTGGTCCCGATAGACGTCCTCGTCCCGAAGGCGCCTACAAAGCGTGGGCTTCAAAGAAGCAGAAGTCGACTTCTACGTCGAGCGCGGCGAGCTCGGGTGGTAGTCAAACGAGTTCTTATTCGGGCCAATTATCCGAAAAATATTCCCGAAAAGCGGACGTTCAAATCGCCGCGTACGAGACGAGGAGGGAGAAGGATCGGAGACTAATGGAGATGGAAGAGATGAAGTTTTTGATGATAGATCCCGAAGGCTCCAATCCGGCTGCGGCTGCTATCATTCGCCGTAGACAGAAATAAATAATGAAAAAATATCAAGTCAACAACGACGAGGATTAAGTTTATGTGTTATTAGTATTTGTTGTTTCGTTATTTTAATTCCCGTATTGTGTTTTTTTTTTTTCGTATCGTAACTTTATATTTAATATGTGTTTTGAATTATATGTATTGTATTTTTATTTGAATAAAATTAATTTAATTTATTTGGGTATTTGATTAAAAGAAATAAAAATAGATAGTGATGGAGTCTAAATGAGCAAGTTGTGATTTGTTATTGGGAAGGGGGGTTGTTTGTTGTGGTTTGTTATGGTGATGTGGCACTCCATAAGACCCGAATAAGAAGTTTTGGTATGTCATTGCACCTCATGCTCTTAATAAACAATTAAACACCGTTAAAGTGTGACAACTCCAATGTCAATGAATATAATGACAAAGTTTAATGTCACTCTCGTTATGTGTGGCTACGTCACGTCCACTGATAGTGCTAAATTAAAAGCATAGCTGTTCCACTATCTTTGGAACTTTAAATTGATGAAAACATAAAACAAATCAGAAAAGTTTTTTAAGAGGTGTCTTAACATACAGATTGTAACTTACTCCGTGTTATTTAGTTACTATGATGTAAAATTGTACTAGTATATTCGCGTATATATATATTTTTTTATTTTTTTTATTTTTTATTATTATTATTTTTTAACGACAAGTTAGTAGTTAGTGATTTGAGCTCACAGTGCATCTAATTGGGCAGTATGCAAGCCTCGAACCTTCGCCTTAGGGGATAAACCCCACTCATGCTTCTATTTATTTCCGCCCCTGAAGGTCCATGATGAGACTTGAACCTGAAACCTCTCCAAATATATCTCCCCAAGGTTATCCTTTATGGCCAACTGAGCTAGCCCAGTTGATTATATTCGCGTGTATGTTTTGCCTCACAATTTTTTTGTTCACACTATCTATTATAATTTCCATAAATAAAAAAGTGGTTTATGAAACGCTCGAACAATTTGCAATTTATAGAACAGTAGAGCAATTTCTTAACACAAACTATATCAAGGATGACTGAAGTTGCATTAAATCGTCGGACTTTGATCTTTGCCCATTTCTGTTGCCCGAGACGTGGTTCGCATTGGCATTTGTGCCTTCTTGTATCAAGTAGTCGATCAAAAAAATCATATAATAGTGAGTGAGAGTTGCTTTATTTTGCTTACTTAAAATCTTATGCATGCCAAGGGATAGATACTTGTTGTTTGATCAAAAAGACAAAATTTAATAATAAAAAACACGGAAGGGCCACTTTTGTAACTTCAGCAAACTCACCTCACCCAACTCCACCCCCAGACCCATCATTTTCCACCATTCACTATCAACAAAAATCTCACTTTCTCTCTCTAACCAAAAAATCTCACTATAAAAAACTACCATAAAAATTAAAAGCAAACCATTTTTAACCGTTAATATAAAAAAAACACAACAATAGAACTATCATCGAGTGCACAAGCAGATCCATAGAAAAAACCGGTTCAAAATGAACCTAATGAATCTCGAGATGAAGGTACGATGCTTCCAACAAATTATTTAGTTGTTTTATTAGTATTTCTAGTGATTTTGTACTTATTTATGAATATTATTGCTATTTATGAAGATTTTTGTGTATTTTTTGTTGATTTTTGCGGTGATAGTGTGATGCATGTGATGATTATATACTTATTTTTGGATTTTATTTGAGTTTTATAAGATATTTATTAAGATTTTTCAGTTATGGTTCAATTCATGTGTTATTGCTGATTTAGAAAAAATCAGTTGGATGCACATCAAGTGTTTGATGAAATGCAATGCTGATTAGAAAACTGTTGTATCACATGTGATTAAACACTGGATGCACATCAAGTTTGTTTTTTTTTTTTTTTTTTTTTTTTTTTTTTTTTTTTTTTTTTTTTTTTTGAATTTTATTTATTTTTTGTTGATAATTCTGAATATTTTTGTGATTTTATTCATTCTAGTTGCTTATTAATAGATTATATTGTATTGATTTGCGATGATTTTGTTCTTATTTCTGAAGAAGCTATGGTTGAAGAAAGCACAACATCTTCATAAACAAAATGAAGAAGCTCAAACACCTGTGATATCACATGTAATATCACACGTGATATCACCTGTGATATAACATGTTCCTCCATCACCGCCAATGATTCAACAAAAAGAAATCAAAGGTTCCTCCAAAAAGATGAATAACATGAGAATGAGATACACTACAAAGATCTTTCTTCATGAAATGAATGACCAAAATAAGTTGATAATAGAGTATGGAAATAGGTTTGCAGCAAGAAAACCATATGAGAACACTAATACCATTTGTGATATTTCAAAAACATAGTTTATATTTGTTTAGTTGTTGTTATATCTTATTTAATATGTGTTTTATCACCTTATTTTACAGCTTCTAATATTATGAAATCCAATGTTGTGGCATAATATGTGTTTGTTGTTATGTTTAAATTTATGTTTTAACAATTGATACTGAAATATTTGGTTGGTAATATAAAATTCTAATGATAATAATTTATGTTCTCTACATAAAGGTGTTATCAATTGGAATACCCAACTAAGAATGTGATATTGTCGTCAGTACCCAAGGATCCTGAAAACAGGATTTGAATACAAATTACGCTAAGTATTAATCAACCGAAAACATACTTAAGTCACTGAGTGAACAGTCACTCAGTGAGTTACCTTCAAGATGCTCAGGACGAATCTAAGAAGAAAGACTCACCAATTCAGGGAGGCGGATCTTCCTGAAGTGTTACTTGAGCCAAAGAAGGAGGTAATGGGTTCAGTGAGTGTTAGACAAGAACTCACCGAACCCCAGTCTCCTCAACAACAATAAGTGATTGAAGACTGAAGACTGAAGGCGAAGACTGAAGAACCTGAAGCCTGAAAGAAAGGCGGGAATGAGCGGGAAGGTTTGAAGAGATAAGGATAAGTCTTATCGGGGCAGAAACAAACCATCCCTAAAGCGGCTAAAAGTCAAGAAGTGTCAGAACTGACACTCGAAGACTTTTTGGCGCATTCCTATTGGTTCTTGGAAATGAAAAATACTGTTGTAGTTGTCAGACACGCCTTCCTATTGTTTATGTATTTTTAATCTTCAGTACTCTTGGATGTTTGCCTATAAATAGCAAACAGATAGAGAAAAGTGGGTTAGGTTTTTGTGCATTAAAAACTTAGACTTTCACAATACCCCTTTTCTCCTACAAAGAGTAACCAATCCCTGAGATAGCTCAGTGGGTCGAAATTGTTACCACTTAAGCATAGCTTGAGTTTAGATAGGAGACACACCATACCTTGTCTATTCAATACCAAGTGTTTGTTCCGCAAAACACTTGGGTAATAGATTCTTTGATTGATTTCTAATAAGAATTTAAACGTTGAAAAACATTGTGTTTTTATATTTACGTTTACTTATAAGTTGTAATTAATCAAATACATTGTATCAGTCATAAACACGATTAGATTAACTTTTTAGTTAACTCTAAGCGTGTTAAGGGAACAACAAGTGGTATCAGAGCCTCTGGTTTATAAAATCTTTTCAAACTAAGAGTGCTCAAGGTTTTTAAAACCAAGATCCTACTATGGCTAATATTAATGTGCCCCAGCTAGTCGATAAAAAAGGTGGAAGCTTTTCAGCTGTTGCCCCCAGACTTGAAGCTGGTAAATTTAGCAAGTGGAAAAAGCGAATGATTTGCAACTTGACTGGTATGGAACCATACTACATCACTTGTGTCAAAGAAGGTCCTTATGTCCCAAAGACTGCTGAGGGGCTAAACAAGCCTGAAGCTCAGTGGACCATTGATGAGAGAAGGGTGGTCAATCAAGACCAACGCCTGAAAAGCATCATTATATCTTGTCTTCCTAACGATATAATGGAATCAGTCATAAACTGTTCAACAGCCAAGCAAACTTGGGATGACTTGATCAATAGCTTTGAAGGTCCCTCAGATACCAAGGAAAACAGGATAATGGACCTGAAACTTGAGTACAATACTTTCAGAGCAAAGGACTCTGAAAGTCTCTCTCAAACATATACCAGATACAAGACCCTGATAAACGAACTATCAAATGATGGTGTAGTTTTGTCTAAACATGAGACAAATGTTTGCTTTGTCAACAATCTCTCTGAGAAGTGGCTAAACTTCTCACAAGGCCTTAGGAATGCTAATCACATTCAGACCCTTGAGCTCCCTGAGATCTATGGGAAGTTTGTTTATGAAGACAACTTAATCTCTAGGAGATACCCAGACTAAAAAGCTCTTGAGACCAAAAAGGCCTTGACCTCCTCACCCATATCAACTGCCTTTTATTCTAATGGTGTTGTACAGGATTTTCAAGAGGATTCTGAAGATGAAATTGATGAAAGAACTGGTGATGAGTACCTAAATGATTTAAACTTGGAATTCCAAGAAAGGGCACTCCTTGCTAATTCAAAACATTTCATCAAAAGAAATTAGTCCAACTTTTCAAAAGCTAAAGCAAATGAAACCACTGAATGTTTTAATTGTGGTAAAAAGGGTCATTTTGCTAGAGACTGTTATTCAAAAACCATCTCATAACCCTCTTATAAATTTTCTGGAAATAGTTCCTCAGGAACTCGCAAGTTCCAACCTAGAATGCTTCAGTCGACCCAACATTTTCAAAACAATAATGTTCAAAAGGATCAAAAAGACTTTGAAGCTAAATATAGGAAAGCTAAGGCTAAACTTGCACTTCTTGAAACTAATCCCTCAATGTCTCAGGCTGCTCAAACATCCAAACCTGTTCAGACAAAGAACAAGGTTTTTGTTGCAGAAGCTTATGACTGAGATGAAGAAGAGGTCTCCTCAGAAGATGAGGAAATTAGAGTAAGTGCACTAATGGCACTTCCTGAAGGTGATCAGGTGGCTGTTGGAAAAAGCCATGCAAGGAATGGAGAGTGGGTGAACATAACCATGAAGAAGGTAAACACTTTACTTTCAATGGATGATGATTCTGACTGGCAGTCCTATATGAATTATATTTGTGTAGATCTTAAGTCTGTAGAAGAAAAAAGGCTTAACTTGTTTTCAAAATATAAGTATCTTGTGTTAAAATTGAATAAGTGTAGAGATGAATTGCTTGTTTTAAAACAAGCCAAGTTAGAAACTATTACACTACAAATTCAAAACACTGAAATTTTGAAACAAAACCAAGCCTTTCAAAATAAACTTAACAAAGAAAAGGCTGTCATTGAAGGCTGGACTAAAAAGAACCCCAAGGTTTTTGATACCGTGGGTTTAATTCCTAAGATAACTATAGGAATTGACCATCTTACTGAAACCCCTAGTGAGAGTCACAGTGAAATGGCCTTTGTTCCAGCTGGCATATCTTTTGAGCAAGAAATGCAACCCAAGTCAAATGACTGGATTGTCAAGGACAACCCAGTCAGTAAGTTACCAAACTTTGAGACTGGAAAAATCTTGCTCCCTGAAAGTCAGGCTCTGAAAAATATGCTAGGACTCACTGATCAACCCAGTAGTACTGAGTCAGTCAATGAGTCTGAATCAGAATCATTCACACCACTCCCACCTCTGAATATCCTTCAGGGTGCTGCACCAAGCTCAGACCTTCCACCATTGGTCTACTCTCAGTATTCTCCAAAGGAGAATCCAGGAATGAGAAAAACCCTCCTGAAAAGGCAAACCCCTGAAGTCTCAGTACATTCTGATGACTCATCAACTTCAATCCCTTCTGAAGTAAAAATAGAAAGCCCTGACTCAAAAATTGATCAGTTGGCTGAGCTTGTCAGGAAGCTGAGTGAGAAGATTGAATCTTTTGAGAAAACTCCTCAATCTAAGATTAAGGAACTCAAAGCTTCCTCAAGCACCACCAAACCCAAACCCAAACCCAAACCCTCAAAACCTCTGCTAAAGTGTGAGCTGTGTCACTATACCAATCATTCTTCTGATGATTGTTTTAGAATCCTTTACTGCAAGATATGCAAAAAGGAAGATCACAGGACCTCTGATCACCAATCATACACAGCCACAACAAAGATGGCAAACTTTAATGCACAAGCTCATAAGTATCCATCTGATTCAAAGCAGAAACTGAAACAAAAGGCAAAGCCTTTTGCACCTTGCCCTCACTGTGGCTTTAATGACCACCTCCCTGAGGATTGTCTAATGGACAACTGTTGTGAAATATGTGGAGATCCCACTCATGACACCTCAGGACATGAGAATGTCATTCAAAATAGAAGAGGAGTCCCCAAATCATCCTCTCAGTCCACTGAGTCCACCTCTGCAATGAAATGCAAAATATGCGGTAGCTCAGCCCATTCAACCACTAACCATGCATCAATCATTAAGGCAAATCAAGCCAAACCCTCCAAGAAGAGGGGTCCTAGAAAGAACTAACTAAGTTTACATATTTGTGCAGAGACATGCCAGGAAGCCAGTTTGGCATCTAGATAGTGGATGTTCAAGGAGCATGACTGGTGTGAGAGAGTATCTGCACAAATTTGTGGAAGAACCAGGACCCAAGGTGATATTTGCTGATAACTCATCATGTCTCACTGAAGGTTATGGTTCAGTAAACTGTAGTGGTATAGTCTTTACTAGGATAGCTTATGTCAATGGCCTTAAGTACAATTTGATCAGTGTTAGTCAACTATGTGATGCAAAATACATAGTTCAGTTTGATGATAAGCAAGGAACCATCTTCAATGCAAATAAGGAAGTTTTCCTTATTGCACCAAGAAGACAAGATGTTTATGTATTAGACATGTCCAGTCTAACTCTGAATGAAACTTGTCTCTTTACTAAAGCTACTGAAACCCTCAACTGGCTTTGGCATAAGAGACTCTCCCACCTAAACTTCAAAAACATAAACAATCTTGTGAAACAAAACAAGGTCCTTGGCTTACCATCACTTGTGTTTTCAAAGGATAAACCATGCTCTGCCTGTGAAAAAGGTAAACATCATAGAGCATCCTTTAAAACCAAAACAAACTTTTCCATCAGGAACTGCCTACATCTTCTCCATATGGATCTCTTTGGACCCATCAGTCCTAGATCCATTAACCATGAGAAGTATACTCTGGTCATTGTGGATGAATACTCAAGATACACTTGGGTTTACTTCCTGATCAAAAAGAGTCAGGCAGCTGAAACAATCATGTCCTTTGTCAGGAATATTGAAAATCAAAATGACATTAAAGTCAAACAGATTAGGACTGACAATGGAACAGAGTTCAAAAACTATGAACTTGAATGTTTCTGTGATGAGAAAGGAATTTCCCAAAAATTTTCCTCTCCTTATACACCTGAACAAAATGGTGTTACTGAAAGGAAGAATAGAACACTCATTGAAGCTGCCAGGACAATGCTAAATGGATCAGTCCTTTCCAAACACTTTTGGATTGAAGCAGTCAAAACTGCCTATTATACACAAAACAGATCCATCATTGTCAAGAGACATAGCAAAACCCCTTATGAGTTATTCAAGGGAAGGATCCTTGACATCAGCTACCTTCATGTCTTTGGGTGTCCTGTGTTTATTCATAATAACAAGGATCACTTAGGGAAATTTGATGCCAAAGCTGATGATGGATACTTTCTAGGATACTCACTTGTCTCAAAGGCCTTCAGGGTGTTCAACACAAGGAGACAGCAAACTGAGGAAACATTCCATGTTACCTTTGATGAGAGCACTGATGCAATCAGTGTCTCTAACACCTCAGTGGAAGAGATAGGCATTGATGATTCATCAAAATACCCTCCTGATGAACATCATCCTGACAATGGTCCTTCCACTCAGTACCAAGCAAATGCTGACATCTCCTTTTACATCATCCCTCACAACCTTCCTTACCCCACCATCACTGAGTTTGTTGAAGCATAAAGAAGTACTGATGCAATCAATCAGACTGAACACAGTGCTCAGGAACCAAACAATCACAGTAATGAGTCAACCCACTCAGACTCTCATGATGCTGAAGATCATCATGTGTCTGATCCTGACCCTACCCATCAGGCCTCCTCGAGTTCTAATCAGTTCCCAAGACCTCAGGACAGTTGGAGTAGGTCTCAGGATATAGAACTTGTGAATATAATTGGAGAGCCTACTGAAGGCATGCTCACTAGAAGCATGGCTGCTAGTCTTAGAGCAGCCTCAGCCAATGAATGCCTATTTGTGGACTTCATCTCCACAATTGAACCCAAAAGTGTCAAAGAAGCACTTACACATCCAAGTTGGGTTCAGGCCATGTATGATGAACTGGAACAATTTGACAGAAACAAGGTAATGACCTTGGTCAAATGTCCTGAAGATGTTTCAGTCATTGGCATGAAATGGGTGTTCAAAAATAAATCTGATGAAAATGGCATAGTCATTAAAAACAAAGCCAGACTTGTAGCCAAAGGATATAACCAACAAGAAGGCATTGACTATGAAGAAACATTTGCACCAATGGCAAGGATGGAAGCCATCCGGATCTTCCTTGCCTTTGCAACCTACATGAACTTCAAGGTGTACCAAATGGATGTTAAAAGTGCATTCTTAAATGGGTCACTGAAAGAAGAAGTTTATGTTCAGCAAACTCCTGGATTTGAAAGCCATGAGTTTTCTGACTATGTCCACAAGCTTAACAAAGCCCTTTATGGACTGAAACAAGCTCCCAAGGCATGGTATGAAACTCTCCCAGCCTTCCTGATCCAAAATAAATTTGTCAGAGGCAAGATAGACAACACATTGTTTATCTACAGGACAAATAATGATGTCATACTTGTACAAGTATATGTTGATGACATCATCTTTGGCTCAACAAGTTATAAAATTTGCAAACAGTTTGAGAAACTGATGGCAAAGAAATTTAAAATGAGCACGATGGGAGAACTGACTTACTTCCTTGGACTGCAAATCAAGCAGACTGATAAAGGAACCTCAATCAGTCAAGAGAAGTATGTCAGGAGCCTACTAAAGAAGTATGAGCTCAGTGACTGTGCCTCAGTCAAAACTCCCATGGTTCTACCAAACAACCTTGGTCCTGACCTTACTGGAAAACCAGTGAATCAAACTCCTTTCAGAGGAATGATAGGATCACTGATGTATCTACTTGCATCAAGGCCTGACATCCAATTCTCAGTCTGTTTGTGTGCCAGATATCAATCTGACCCAAGAGAATCTCATCTCACAGCTGTGAAAAAGATATTCAGGTACCTGAAAGGTACTCCAAACCTTGGATTATATTATCCAAAATGTTCAGGCTTTGATCTCAAAGGATACTCAGATTCTGACTATGCTGGATGCAACATGGACAGAAAAAGTACCTCAGGCTCCTGCCAAATTCTTGGTGGAAAATTAGTCTGTTGGAGTGCTAAGAAGCAACAATCAGTTGCCATGTCCTCAGTTGAAGCTGAATATGTTGCAGCAGCCAGTTGTTGTGCAAATGTACTCTGGATGATAAGTCAACTCAGTGACTATGGAATTCAGTACAAGATGGTTCCCATCTTTTGTGATAACACAAGTGCAATTGCCATATCAAACAACCCTGTTCTTCATCAGAGAACAAAACACATTGATATTAGATACCACTTCATCAGGGACCATGTCATGAATGGTGACATTGAATTACACTTCATTCCTACTGAATATCAGCTAGTTGATATATTCACCAAACCATTAGATGAACCAACTTTCACAAGACTGAAAGCTGAATTAGGAATGTTGGATATTGAGATTCAGTCCACTGATTGAATACATCCAACTGAGTGTAAATTCTGAAAAACCCATGTCCCTGACTCAATGTGTTCCTCAGTGAAAAGGATCACTGAAACTCAGGAACTAAACCCAAGCTCCTGAACCCTTGTACCTCAGGAACTAAACCCAAGTTCCTGAACCCTTGAACCATCAGGAACTAAACACAAGTCC
The DNA here is from genome assembly GCA_021014915.2 of Artemisia tridentata subsp. tridentata. Lineage (NCBI taxonomy): Eukaryota > Viridiplantae > Streptophyta > Magnoliopsida > Asterales > Asteraceae > Artemisia > Artemisia tridentata. Next base: position 78,143,166 of record CP139505.1, read on the forward strand.
TGAACAAGCAGGTTCACTGAATGAAGAGTCATTCAGGGCCCTCAGAAGACATTCAATGCTAACTTAAATGCTCTAAGTATCTAGTTAGTAAATGTCCGAGGTTGGTAACTGAATTCTTATTTAATATAAGAATATTTGTTCTTTTGCCTTTCTCGCATGCACATCATGGGCCACCACATTCCCACTTGGCTTTTAATGCCTCTCCAATCACATAACAGATATGTGATGACTCAACCCTGCAAATTACACTTTTTGCAGACGGCACAACTGTTCACCTCGACAGTTGCGCAAAACAGGGAAAGTGGAGTGGTTATGAATTAAATGCGGATCTCAAACGTTTTATTCAAAACAGTTTTCAAAATAATATCTTTTGCGAAAATTAAACCGCTTAATGCCTAAAATACCCTCCTCTCCACTTCCTTATAAATACCCGCCAAACAAAAAACACACACACGTTTTTTTTGAAAATCTATAAGCAAATTCTTGCCCTTTTTTTCTTTAAAAAAAAAACCTTTGTGTGTGTGTTTAATATTTAGAAACCCAGACCAGTTTTTGTTCTTGCAAACCCAAGACCTCCCAACAAAAAATGGCTACGTCTAAAGCTATCACATATGCCCCAAATGTGGAATTCCTCATGGAGGGCGTAGACATGATCAAGAACAACGTGGTAGGAAACTTTGCCTACCCCCAAAAGTTTTGGGCGTACAAGAGTGTAGTTAAATACCTTCAAAACTGCTTTCTTGCTACGGTGTTCACAAAGACCCCCTCAGTCATATACAATGACTATTTGAGGGAATTTTGGTGTACAGCAGTGGCAACTAGCCCTGAAGACACCAAAGACTCAATTATCACGTTCTCAGTAATGAATGGGAGAAGGACCCTCTCCCTAGATTACCCAACCTTCATCAAGGCCACAGGTCTTGATTTCACTGAGAACTATGAGTCCAACCCCACTGACCAAGAAGTAAAGGCCGAATTGCTTTTACTAGGGCCACATGACCCTAAACAAACTGATGTGGCCTCAGGATCCCTTTTGGCCAAAGCACCTATCGTCAAAACCTGGTTCCATCCTGTCTGGAGGATCCTGATGACTTTTGTCATTCAGGTCCTTGGGGAAAATAAATCCTCCACGGAGCAATTGAACTCATCACAACAATTGATAGTGTTAAGTCTCCTGGAGGGTAGAAAAATGACATCGGAGGAATAATCTTCCGTGACCTCGTGGCCAAGCTCTCAGGAAAATCTAGGCAAAAACACTTGTCTTACCCTAGGTTCATTTCTTGTGTGCTTCAGGATTTACTTGGCTCTGATTATATTAGGCCTGACGTTCAAGGATCTAAACCTGACGTCCTACACAAGGCCAATTATACGAGTGGCATTACTGAGGTACAACCAGTCGCCCTGACCGACTACATGTTGGTAATCATTCAGGGTGCAAACGCTATCTCACCCATTCCTTCTCCTACAAAGGAGAAGAAGAAAAAGAAGGCAGGGTCCGAGAAGGTGGTTAAACCCAAATCACTCGTCCTTGAGACCTCTGCCTCAGAACCCAAAGAAGGGGAAAAAATGGCCAAGACCTCAGAGACACACATCATTGAGACCCTCTTGACCTTAAAACAAACGCCAACGGAGGTTACTGAGAAATCATCCTAAGTATCCTCTGGTAAAACCTTTCCCCATGGCTCTACTGACATACACAATTCAGTGGAGTCAGGAACCTCCACCCAATCACATCCCGATGAAGGCACTGATAAATCACAATATGTGCCTGATGGAGAAAAGGGTCCTGAATCCTCGATAGAACAGTACTACTCTACTGAGAAGGGGACCCACACCCATTCACATCCTGTTTACGGCCCTGAGAAATCACACTCAGGGTCTCAGGGAGTCAAGGACCCTAAATCCCCAAAAGGCAGTACAACCCTGATGGGAAGGGGGTCTATCAACAATCACAAATTGTGCCTAGTGATAGTACTGGAAAACACCCACCAGTACTTGAAGGCGCACATGGGGACAAAGACTCAGGGGGCATGCAACCACCCACTGATATGGAACCACAACCCCCTCAAGGCGGATCCATTCCCTCGAGAACTGACTCCAAACGCCAGGCCAGTTATTATGGCATGGTTAGGACCTGGCCAAAACCAGTTGCAGATTCAGTCCATGGCGGATTTTCAGGCTGTTCTCTTGTCTGATGAAGAGCTCAACATTGACAGTGAGGAAGAAGTGTTTGAGGCAGGTGATGATATGGACACTGATGCTCAACCCACTGAACAATCGCATCGGTCTTCTCCACCACAGGGTGAAGAATCAACATCTCAGGCTGATCATTCATCGGACTCAGAATCATCCTGCCCAGCCAATCTCAGGAAGTATGACAACATTCTTCCTCTCACTGAAAGACAATTGGTCAAGTTCTTGCAGAAAGCCAACAATGCTCTCTTTCAAGGGCTCACTGAAGAAATCTTTGACCAACATTGTGAAGCTGCAGTTCATTATGTCAACCTGAAGGAATCTGTTGAAGCTTATTGTTAGGATCTCTGGGAAATAAGAGTTCATTGTTGCTGCCGATAGTGTAAAGTTGGTTCCTGCCGATAGCTTGGTTCCTGCTGAAAGCTCATTGCTGCCGACAGTGTTATCTTGTTCCTGCCGATAGTATTGTTGCTGCGGATAGTATTATTTGTTATCCGTATATTTAGAATGTTTGTTATGATTTATTTTTAGAAGAGATTGTTGTTAATCTCTTTACACGTTTTCTTGTAGAACGGGTTAGGGTTAGGTGATCTTGTTAGTATAAAAGATAAACCCATCTATGAGTTTATGTACGCCTTGAACATCTTTTAATATTCAATAAACGATTCTTAGTTCAATAGTTTGATCCATAGAGGATCATTGTTCTTTTAGAGTTTTCTTCTTTATAATACTTGCTGTTTAGTTTCCGCATAAACACTTGTATTGCAGAGGTTCTTGTTTATACCAAGCTCAATCAAGCTCGAAGTACTCGATCCTACAAGTGGTATCAGAGCCTGGTAAGGATCTCTGATAAAGAAGAAAAAGGTCGATCTCATATCTCTTAACCCTCTCTCAATGGCAGACGATAACCCTGAAACCAATGTCATTAACCCGGAAGATCAACAACCCAAACCAGAAACCACTCAAGTCCAAACACAAATCGTCACCACCATGTCCACCAACAATGCTAAATTCCCGTATCTGAAGAAAGATGAGTATGAAGTCTGGGCTATGAGAATGGAGTATTGGATCACAAACACTGATTACAATCTGTGGAATGTGATTCTTAAGGGAAATAGCAAGAAGAATATTGGAAGGGATGATGATGGCAATATTTATATAGAGCCACCTGTTACAGCAGAGGAACACCTTGCTGTTCAAAGGGAAACAAAGGCAAGAACTCTTCTACTTCAAGCTATTCCAGAGGATCATATGAGTGATTTTCATCACTTAGATGATGCTAGAAAGATCTGGCATGCTGTAAAGACCAGATTTGGAGGGAATGATGAATCCAGGAAGATGCGAAAGTCTATGCTCAAGCAAGAGTTTCAAGAATTCAAGATTTCTGAGGCTGAGGGAATTCACAAAGGATATGACAGATTCCACAAGATCTTGAGCCAACTTAACCAGTTGAAAGCTAGGCCGGACGATGAGGATTGTAATACCAAGTTCCTGAGGGCCTTGCCACCATCCTGGTCGCAGGTTTCCATAACCCTCAAGGCCAAAGGAGGACTGGATTTTATGAGCTTTGATGATCTGTACAACAAATTGAAAACCCTTGAACTTGATATCAAAGGGTATTCTACCTATTCACCTCATACTCCAACCCACACTGCTTTTGTTAGTAACTCTGGTCCTAGCAAAGCATTATATGGAAACAGTCCAACACCATCAACATCATCAATCTCCTACTCATCTCCTACACCAAAAACTCAGCCCAGATCTGATAATCTTGTAGTGGATGTGCTTCACTCTTTTGTTGCTGAAAGTACACCACAGCAGAAGATTGTGTATGATGATTTTAAGCAGGTTGATGAATTGGATCTGGAAGAGATGGACTTAAGATGGCAGGTGGCTATGATATCGTTGAAGTTGGATAGGTTTGAAAAGAAGGCAGGAAGAAGGGTCAATTTTGATGGACAAGAGCCTGCTAGGTTTGACAGAAGGAAGGTGAGGTGCTATAAATGTTCTCTAACAGGACATTTTGCCAGGGAATGCCCAGACAAGAAGGTGGATGATAAAGCACGGTATTCTGCTTTCAGAATTCAAGAGTTGGAGTCAGACGACCCCAAGGCTTTGGTATCTTTGGATTCGATGGTGGACTGGGAGCATCATGAGAAGGCTGCTGGGAGTGGATCAGATAAAGTCTTTGGGATGGTAGCTGGATATGGTGAAAAGAAACAAGTGGCTGGTCAGTTTGGAATGATGGGTCATCCATCTCAGGTACAAAACTGTCCGTTTAGTTGTAAATCTATATATGCTAAATTAAAACAGGAATTTGATGATATTGAAAGTGAAAATAAGGATAACCTTGTTCAACTTAAGGCTCATAAAAAGGCTGTTAAGACATTAGAACAACAAAAGGTCTGGTATCAACAACAACTGTCTGCATATGAAGTAAAAGTAAAGGTTTTGGAAAGAGATTTAAAAAATGCCACTAATGAGTTTAAACATTCTGAAAGAGAAAAAGCTAAGGTAGAATTGCAAAATCAGGATCTTCAGTCTAAGCTAGATAACTCATTGGCTAGATTTGCTAAGTGGAAAGACTCATCCAAAAATCTTAACATGCTTATTGATAGTTCTATGTCTACTAAAACTAAAAGAGGTTTAGGATTCGGTAACCTAATAGGGACAAATCAGTATTATGACCCCAATGAGTATAGTGTTTTTAATCCGGAACCTGTAGATTATAGAAAACCTGTTAAGTATGTAAAGGAGGGAGGAATGAATGATGTTCCTCCACCCATAACTGGAACATTTAAACCTGCTGATCCTTTTGTTGACTTTGATGATTCACAAATGTGCTATGGCAAAAAGGCAAATGAATTGCCTAATCTTGATTGTGACTCTAATGAATTTGTCTCTTGTTCTTACAGTGACAAATCTTCAGAAATCAAGACTGATGACTATGCCACATGTGGATCAAGTGACAAGTCAGCATCAATAAAGTCAGAAGACCTCTCCTCAGAAGCAGCTACTGATGAATCTCAATCAACGAAAGCTGCATCTGAAGATGTTTCTTTTGATAATTTTAAGAACAATAATGTTTCTAGTTGTGGTTTTGTTTCAAACAATTTTGGTTGTGGTTTTGTTTCTGTTAAGGATAATTTCGCTTCATGTGTTGGATTGAATAATTTTGTTTGCAATAAGAATGTTATTGTTAAGAAAAAGTCCCCTAGAAAGAAATCTTGCTTTGTGTGTCGTAGTTATGATCATCTTATTAAAGACTGTGACTACTATGAAAAACAGATGGGATTACATGCTTGTAAAAATAGGTCTGTATGGAAAAATGTAAATGATATTCCCCCTTATATTCCTCAAGCAGTTAGGAAAACTTCAGTTGCTTATGGCAAACCAGTTTCTGCTGGTAAGCCTGTTGCTGCTGAAAAGTTCATTCCTGCCGATAAGCCTATTCCTGCTGCTTATCCTGTTCCTGCCGACAGGAGCAATCCTGCTGGTTGGAAAAACAATAATATTAGATCTTTCAGACCTACTAGTACTTACTTTCAAAATGCTTTGAGACCTGTTTGTTTTGACACAATGCACAAGGGAGGGGCAAGATGGAACACTGCTGTTAAGTCCTCAGCAGGTTGGTCTTGGAAAATCAATAACCAACATATGAAAATGGGATCCAAGATCAATGGTGGATCTTATCAATCTCCAGGGTTTAATTCTTATTGATCCACTAGGCAGGCTCAAGTCAGCAATGGCTTGAGTCTCTCTTGTATCTAATGTTGTATATGTATTCTTTATCTCAGGATTTTCCTTTTAGAAGCAAAGATGTTGGAATTGTTGACAGTGGATGTTCCAGGAGTATGACAGGGAATTTGGAAAGGTTACATGATTTTATTCCTTTGAATGGAGGTACTGTGACATTTGGAGGAGGAGATGGAATGATCTCAGGGAAAGGAACTATCAAGACTGCCAAGCTAGACTTTGAAGATGTGCTGTATGTGAAGGAACTCCAAGACTTCAATTTGTTCTCTGTCTCTCAAATCTGTGACAAGAAGAACAATGTTCTATTCACTGAGAATGAGTGCTTTGTTTTGTCCAAAGACTTCAAGTTGCCTGATGAAAGTCAGGTTGAACTTAAAGTTCCTAGGACTTACAATCTTTATAGCTTCAATCTTAGTGATGTTCAGCCTGAGGGGTCACTTGCTTGTCTGGTTGCAAAAGCTTCTGTGGATGAATCCAATAAATGGCACAGAAGAATGGCACATGTAAATTTCAAGACCATTAACAAGCTGGCTAAGAATGGTCTGGTGAAAGGGCTTCCTTTGAAGATCTTCTCTAATGAGCACAATTGTGTTGCCTGCAACAAAGGAAAGCAGCACAAAGCTTCATACAAGGCCATAACTGCTGTGAGCACCATCTCTGAGCCTTTGCAGCTTCTTCATATGGATCTTTTTGGTCCTACTTCTATCAGAAGTATTGACCATAAGAATTATTGCCTGGTGATTACAGATGATTTTAGCAGGTTTTCTTGGACTTTCTTTTTGAGTACTAAAGATGAAACTTATCCAGTACTTAGGGATTTTATTGCTTTAATAGAAAATCAGCTAAATAAAAAGGTTAAGTCTATAAGGTGTGATAATGGCACAGAGTTTAAGAATTTTAATCTTATTGAACTCTGTAGGTCTAAGGGTATAAAAAGGGACTATAGTAATGCTAGAACTCCACAACAAAATGGGGTTGCAGAAAGGAAAAATAGGACCTTGATAGAAGCAGCTAGGACTATGTTAGCTGAATCTAAGATGCCCACTATGTTTTGGACTGAAGCAGTTTGCACTGCTTGTTATGTGTTGAATAGGGTATCTATTACTAGTCCTCATAATAAAACACCTTATGAACTTTTGTCTGGGAAGGTTCCAAACATTAGTTACCTTAAGCCTTTTGGATGTCAGGTTACTATTTTGAACACTAGTGATTATCTAGGCAAGTTTGATGGAAAGGCTGATGAAGGGTTTATTGTTGGATATTCTGCTCATGGTAAAGCCTATAGGGTTTATAATCTGTCCTCTAAGAGAATAGAAGAGACTCTCAATTTAAGATATCTTGAAGATAAACCTAATTTGCAGGGTGCTGGTCCAGAGTGGTACTTTGATCTGGATTATCTATCTGACACCTTAGGGTATACTAGATTCAAATCAAATCTGTCTGGTGGTACAAATGTTTCTCAGACTAACAATGCAGGTACCTCAGATGATGATTCTGATGCAGAGAGTGATGAACGACCTATAGTTGTTCCTTCTTTTCCCTCTAACAACATTTCAGGTTCAAAGGTCAAAGATTCTTCTGATATGGCTGGAAGTGATTCTAGTTTTGCAGAAGATCTTGCTAGGCTTCAAAGACAAGAGTTTAATGCCAAAAGAGCTGCTGAGATGTTTGGTTCTGGATTTTCTAAAGAGACAGAGGAGATCCTGAGAAAGGCTGAAGCTGAAGTTCGAAGGGAACTCAATACATCTAGTAGTATTCCTGTTCCTGCTGATGCTGTTCCTGCTGATAGTGGATTGGTTCCTGCCGATCCTTCTAATGTTTCTGCTGATGTTCCTGTGTCTTCTCCATCTGTTGACAAGTTGGGAATTGATAACTCCCCTGAAAGATTTCCAATACCTTCTGATCTTGGAAATTCGGTCTCTTCAAGAGATAAGCTTAATGATCCTCATCATCAGTCCAGATCTGGCATTTTCACTTCTTCTTCATATGATGATGACTTCAACCCTTCAATTACTAATCAGGCATCCTCCATTGATGTTAATCCCATTGCTACCAAGAGGATCAATACAGTTCATCCTCAGTCTTTGATTCTTGGAGATCTTAATTCCCCTGTTCAAACAAGGAGTAAAATGCATCCATCTAAATTTGGAGAATCTGCTTTTCTCCAGTTATATACAGGATCAATTAAGGAGCAATCATACTGATTACTTACATTGTCTGTATGCTTGTTTCTTATCTCAAGTTGAACCAACTAGCATAGCTCAGGCACTTGCTAATGATGATTGGGTTGAGGCTATGCAAGAAGAGATGCAGCAGTTCCAGAATCAGAAAGTATGGATGTTGGTACCTTTGCCTGCTGGCAAACATGCTATTGGAACTAAATGGATTCTAAAGAATAAAAGAGATGCTAGGGGAATTGTGGTTCGAAATAAAGCTAGACTGGTTGCTCAAGGTCATAGACAAGAGGAGGGGATTGATTATGATGAGGTGTTTGCACCTGTGGCAAGAGTTGAAGCCATTCGGTTGTTTTTGGCTTTTGCTTCATTTATGGGATTTGTTGTCTATCAAATGGATGTGAAGAGTGCATTTTTGTATGGAAGGATTGAGGAAGAGGTTTATGTTACTCAACCACAGGGATTTGTAGATCCTCAGAATCCTAATTTGGTCTACAAAGTGGTTAAAGCACTTTATGGTCTTCATCAAGCACCAAGGGCTTGGTATGCACGATTATCAGCCTTCTTGCTAAAACATGGGTACAGAAGAGGGGCTATTGATAAAACTCTTTTTATCAGAAAGGACTTCAAAGATATCATTCTGGTACAAGTATATGTAGATGATATCATCTTTGGCTCCACTAATGAAGCTTGGTGCAGGGAATTTGAAGAATTGATGAAGAGTGAATTTGAAATGAGTGCTATGGGTGAAATGACTTTCTTCTTGGGTCTTCAGGTTAAGCAGACATCAGATGGGATCTTTATTTCTCAGGAGAAGTATGTTTATGACATGCTTAAAAAGTTTGATATGGAGAATGGGAAGATTGCTGTAACTCCGTTTGAACCTCCAAAGCCTAAGTCCAATAATGAACCTGATGCTGCTGTTAATGTTCATTTATATCGATCCATGATTGGCTCCCTCATGTATTTAACAGCTTCACGACCTGATATCATGTTTGCTGTTGGTGCATGTGCTAGACATCAGGTTACACCATTGACTTCTAACCTTAATGCAGTCAAGCGAATCTTTAAGTATTTGAAAGGACAGCCAAAATTGGGACTTTGGTATCCCAAAGACTCTCCTTTTGTGTTAGAAGCCTATAGTGACAGTGATTATGCTGGGGCTAACTTTGATAGGAAGTCTACAACTGGAGGTTGTCAGTTTCTGGGTAGAAGGTTAGTTTCTTGGCAGTGCAAGAAGCAGACTATAGTGGCTACATCTTCTACTGAGGCAGAATATGTTGCTGCTGCTAGTTGCTGTGGACAGGTTCTTTGGATGCAAAATCAGCTGTTGGATTATGGATTCAACTTTATGAACACTAAGATCTTTATTGATAATCAAAGTACTATGTGTATTGTTAAGAATCCTGTTTATCATCAAAGGACAAAGCATATTGAAATTCGACACCATTTCATAAGAGATGCTTATGAGAAGCATCTTATTCAGGTGGAAAAGATTCACACAGATGATAATGTGGCTGATTTGCTTACTAAGGCTTTTGATGGACCAAGGTTTAAGTATTTGGTGGTTCATATTGGGATGGTCAATCCCTAGCTACAGAGCTTAAGGGGAGGATTGCAGATTAAGGGGAGGATAAAGCTTAAGGGGAGGATTATTCTTGTTGTTGTTGTAAAGTTTCTATCTTTCTTTCTTATTTTTTTTTCTTATTTTTCTTTTGGTGTGTTTTTGTTTGTGTTTCTTAGTTTAAAAAAAAATAAAAAAAAAAAAAAAAATAAAAAATAAAAAATTGTATACTTTGTGTGCTAATAAGTTGGTTTTGAGCAACACCTTGCAGGTACAGTGTTGGTGTTTACACCTACACAATAAATGGTGCTCAACTCACCATGTCTTGCAGACAAGAAAGAGTTGACTCACCATGAGGGTACGGCTCTGGTGTGATAATTAAATCCGTTGATAGCTGTAATAGCTTGCTCAAAGCTATAGGGTACTTCAACTCACCCATGATTCAGTTCTGAGAGTTGAAAATGGTTCTCAATTCACCATGGATGTAACCCTTTATGGGATCCAAAGGATTGGCTAGTCCACAAAAGTATGGTTTGTGGTAAAGACATTTGGTATCCATATTTGGTATTCAATTCACCAAGGTTCAGTTGAAACCAAAGAATTGGCTAGTCCTGAGCAAACGGCTACAGGTAAAGACAAGTCAAATCCGTTCCTAGTTGCTGATTTGCTAATAAATCAGATGGTTATCAGTGTACCATGGTCTCACACACCTAAACATTGGCTACTCCAGTAGTGATGGCTATTGGTAAAGAGACATCAAATCCATTAATTTTCAATGATTCACCTCTCACAGGAGTTAACACACCTGGATGTGATGAGAATAGTATGAAACTTTAAGTGATTTGATGTACATATTGTCATAGTAGCAGCCAAGTTCAAGTGAAGTAATGGTGACCAGTATACATGTTTTGGAGAAGATTTCTAATTCCTGCTAAACTATTGAGGTTGCTGCTGGATGCTATAGAAGTTGAAATCTTGCAAGTTATGGATGTTGCTGCTGGTTACTCAATATTGTTGCTGCTAAGTCGCAGTCCTCAAGCCTGAGAAGTTCAAAGCTATATCACATTGGAATCTTGCAGGTTAACCTAGTCAACCTCAAGATTAGGGGAGGATTGTTAGGATCTCTGGGAAATAAGAGTTCATTGTTGCTGCCGATAGTGTAAAGTTGGTTCCTGCCGATAGCTTGGTTCCTGCTGAAAGCTCATTGCTGCCGACAGTGTTATCTTGTTCCTGCCGATAGTATTGTTGCTGCGGATAGTATTATTTGTTATCCGTATATTTAGAATGTTTGTTATGATTTATTTTTAGAAGAGATTGTTGTTAATCTCTTTACACGTTTTCTTGTAGAACGGGTTAGGGTTAGGTGATCTTGTTAGTATAAAAGATAAACCCATCTATGAGTTTATGTACGCCTTGAACATCTTTTAATATTCAATAAACGATTCTTAGTTCAATAGTTTGATCCATAGAGGATCATTGTTCTTTTAGAGTTTTCTTCTTTATAATACTTGCTGTTTAGTTTCCGCATAAACACTTGTATTGCAGAGGTTCTTGTTTATACCAAGCTCAATCAAGCTCGAAGTACTCGATCCTACACTTATCATGATGACATCAATGAACAACAATCAGGGATTTCCTACTCCTTGACAACTCTTGATCAGAATCTTAAAATGTTCAAAGCTACTCTTTCCAACATTACGAAGAGCGTTGCAACTATTCAAGAGTCAGTGAAAGATGACCCTGAGCTCAACAAGAAAATTCTTCAGGCTTTTGAGACATATCAGCTACAGTCAGCTCAGTTCACTAAGCTTGTCAACATGCTGACATCCTCCAACCTTTAGGGTCTCAGCTCTTCAGTGGACTCCATCAAGTCTTCACTGGTTCTTATGGAGGCTAATTTGGCATCTTGGGCCAAGTCTTCGAATTCCTTGGCCTGGAATCTTGGGCCTTGAATGACTGCTATAGAGACTTCTAAGGCATCTCTTGAGACAAAGGTGACCACTATTCAGCAAGACACCTCAGACATCAAATCCATGATGACTGAGATTTATTAGGCTTTCAAAGGTCAAGCTGCTCCCTCAACTTTAGTGAGCACTCCAACTCTTGCTCTCACAATGGCTCAAGCAACAGTTGAGGGGGAGAAAGTCATTGAAGCATCTTACAGCCAACAACCTCCTTCTCACACTGAGGGGGAGATTCCTGAAACAACCCCATCATCAACTCACCAAGATAAAGGCAAAGGCATTCTCACTACTACTGAGCCTGAACCTACAATATTGGTGGCTGCTTCCCAGGTCATAAGGCCTGACCCTGATGAACCAGTCAAGGTCCCTTATGAAATTAATGGAGTGATGCATCTTCTCACTGAGGCTGAAATTCAGGCTCATATGGAGAAGGAAGAAGGGTTGAAGAAAGCAACTGAAGAAGAAAGGCTGAACAAGTCTGCTCTTATCCAGGTGGTCAGTGAAGAGGCTGTAAAGCTTGGAATAGAACCAAAAGCCCTTGCTGGAAGAAAAGGTGGTGAGAGCTTTGTGAAAGCTCAGGATGCTGAGATGATTGCTCTCAGGCAGAAAAGGGATGAAAGGTTGAAAAAGGCTGAGGAGATAAGGAAAAAGAGAATTGAGAGGTACCAATGGGTTATGACAAGCAGATTGCGACCTGAACCAATCACTGATGTCAAGATTCATCAAAATACCAAGCCTGCTGTCATCAGTGTCTTCAGAGGTCCAGACAAGAGAGACTTTGAGGTTCATGATCCCTTTAGATTCTCTGACTTTGGGATCACTGAATTGGATGAATTGGGTCCAATCATATTTAAAAAGTCGAACGTTGTCGTCAAGGAACTGATGAAATCTCTGAAGCTAAGATATGAAAAACTGACATCAACACCTGATGAACTTGGTATTCCCTCACTTCTCCCAGCTCCAGCCAGTCAGCCTGCTCCCTCTCAATCCTCTAGAAGAAAGAGGAAGCAAATTGAGTCTGAGCCTGAGATCAAAGTTCCTGGCCTTGAATGCAACAGAGCCCTCCCTGAAGGAGTTACATTTGTGAACAACTTGGTCATTGAACAACCTGAGAGAGGTCTCTTCTTCACTGATGCGTTTGGTGATCAAGCCTTCCAAAGATGGAATGACATTGATAAGGCAGGAATTAAAACTATGCTTGGTTACCTCATGATGGCCTCCCCAATACAGAGTCCTGAAAATGTGAGGTTCTGTCATGACCTGAGAATCAAGATCTAAGAACATCCTGACCAACATGAGCTGGAATCCAAAAGACCAAAGCTTGAAGCCCTTGGTTACAAATTGGACTGAAGAATCTGCAACACCACCACTATCCTGTACTTTGTTTAGTTGTTAGGACTTATGTAAATGAAATTAATAAAATGATGGCCCTTGTTTTGTTATTTCAGTGTCCTTAATTACTTTATAGTACATTCAGTATGAGAAGAAGTCATTAGCTCACTCATAACTGATCAAAACACTTAAGCATAATTTATATCCAAATAGGGGGAGATTGTTGGGTCCGTCAGTACCCAAGGATCCTGAAAACAGGATTTGAATACAAATTACGCTAAGTGTTAATCAACCGAAAACATACTTAAGTCACTGAGTGAACAGTCACTCAGTGAGTTACCTTCAAGATGCTCAGGACGAGTCTAAGAAGAAAGACTAACCAATTCAGGGAGGCGGATCTTCCTGAAGTGTTACTTAAGCCAAAGAAGAAGGTAATGGGTTCAGTGAGTGTTAGACAAGAACTCACTGAACCCCAGTCTCCTCAACAACAATAAATGATTGAAGACTGAAGACTGAAGGCGAAGACTGAAGAACCTGAAGCCTGAAAGAAAGGCGGGAATGAGTGGGAAGGTTTGAAGAGTTAAGGACAAGTCTTATCGGGGCAGAAACAAACCATCCCTAAAGCGGCTAAAAGTCAAGAAGTGTCAGAACTGACACTCGAAGACTTTTTGGCGCATTCCTATTGGTTCTTGGAAATGACAAATACTGTTGTAGTTGTCAGACACGCCTTCCTATTGTTTATGTATTTTTAATCTTCAGTACTCTTGGATGTTTTCCTATAAATATCAAACAGATGGAGAAAAGTGGGTTAGGTTTTTGTGCATTAAAAGCTTAGACTTTCACAATACCCCTTTTCTCCTACAAAGAGTAAACAATCTCTGAGATAGCTCAGTGGGTCGAAATTGTTACCACTTAAGCATAGCTTGAGTTTAGATAGGAGACACACCATACCTTGTCTATTCAATCCCAAGTGTTTATTCCGTAAAACACTTGGGTAATAGATTCTTTGATTGATTTCTAATAAGAATTTAAACGTTGAAAAACATTGTGTTTTTATATTTACGTTTACTTATAAGTTGTAATTAATCAAATACATTGTATCAGTCATAAACACGATTAGATTAACTTTTTAGTTAACTCTAAGCGTGTTAAGGGAACGACAGATATCACAAGAGATAATCAACTTCATATAAAATTTTAATGATTATGGTTTTGGTTATCTACATATATGTGTTATCAATTGTGACACTCAACTAAGAATGTGAAATATTACATTCTTACCAAATGTGACAAAGAATTCAGTATTTTACCAAGTGTATATGAAAGAAATAATAAACATCACTTGTCATATTTTATCAATGGCTTAGCCTGCGGCTTCGGCATTTTCTTTGCCTTTACAATGTAATATAGCATATGATTAATATCACATGTGATAAAGAAATAAAATGTAACACTACTTCTGGTATTTTACATATGAGTAATATCACAGATGATAAAACAATAATGAGCAAAAGTATACATCATTCATGTCTGGATATATCACCTGAGATATTACTCTAAAGTGACTAATTTCACATTTTATTACTTTATCACCTGAGATATTACTCTAAAGTGACTAAGACATGTCATTTAAATACTTCTCAACTTTGATACAATGTTATATCACAAGTGATAAATAAGTGTCACTTACAAATACCAAAATGAATAAAAAGGAAACAAACTATGAAAAAAAATTCGACGTATTCTCAAAACCAAACAAGTGACATGTCTAATATCACTTTTGATATTTCATAAACATTGATTACATGTTATAAATTCCAAAAAGAACACAAAAGATTTGAGCAAAGTTTTCATTCTTAAGCAACCATGAACCGACTGCAAAACATTTCGTGTGCTTGTGTATTGCAGTGAAAGGCACAAAAACCATCTTGTACCTGAAAAATAAAAAAATATTAGAAAACACATAGGTGATCATATATATAAAAATATACAAAGTAATGAAATATCACAGATGATATTAAATGTTAAAAAGCATACTTGTTTGTTTATGAAATATCACAAGTGATATTAGACATTAACTATCTTTATGAAATAATACAAGTGATATTGGACAATATCACAAATGATATTAAACAATATCACAGGTGATATTAGACATATTATATAATAAAGTTTAACTAATAAGATGGATGTGTTGGATCCCCTAAGTATCGGAGTCGTAACTCATCACCAGGTACAAGGCACAATTCGTTGTCTTCCTACAATTATAACAATACTTGGCCTTATATTGAACTGATGGTCAGTAAGCCAACAACTTAAATAATAAGCAATATTACACTATAATGAATAATTTATCAGTAATTTAAACACAGTTATCATCAACAAAAAGCACGAAAAACAGCAAAATTATAATATCATCAACTTCAAAATATCACTGGTGATACTACACATACAATACAGAGCAGATTCAAAACAACAATCAAACATAAAAACAGCATTCCAATGCAGTTAAAAACAAAATTCAACTAACAAACTTAATTAATAAGGAAAATTAATAGACAAGATAACAAGATTATCAAATTTTTTTCACTCACACATTTCATCAAACATTTGGTGTGCATCTATGTATACAAAGATTTCTACTCAGAGCTTGTACCAAATTAACAAATAAAGATCTCAAAGTAACTGGAAACTAACAATCACCAACATATTTGAATAAAAAAAGCCATTACCGATTACTGATGATTGTGACGAGGTGAAGATCGGAATGATATGGATGATTGTGACGTGGTGATTGTGTGAAGATGAGAGAAGAGAAGATGGAGGGAAGATGAAGAGAATATGAGAGCATTTGGAGAGAAGCGGTTGAGAGAATACACACATGAAGTGTGTGTGAAAAATGAGGGGAATGGCAAAAAAAAATAAAATAAAACTTTATATAGTTAGTGGAAAAATAGGTTTAGAAAGTTAAATATTATATTAATCTCTACTATTAGATCAAACTATATGGATGGCGAGAATTTGTCCCTCAGTAAACACCAAAATAAGAGTAGTCAGATGAACTTTTCTCTAGTGAATGATTGGTTTTTGATTGACACCTTAATTTGAGATGTCAGATGTACACTATTTACCTCGTGCCTAAATTTTTTTGTTAAACCGATTAATTGTATTTCTTCAAAATGAACACGTCAAAAATTGTTTGATTCGCCTAGATCATATCTAATTCTCCGTTAATCACAACCAAATTATATATATCCAACCAATTCATGCATTGTTTCGATAAATAGATTCATTTTGACTTAATTGCTATTGTTGCATAGTAATAGACTAATAGCACTATGAAAACACAATCAAAACCGACGGTAATTAAATTTGCAACAACTAGCGACTAATATCATTAAGATGTGAATACCTAAAACTTAAACAATACGTGATGCTAACAAAGCTGAAACGCTCACATGAACCTTTTGAAAGGAAAGACTTTACTATAATACGTGATGCTAACAAAGCTGAAACGCTCACATGAACCTTTTGAAAGGAAAGACTTTACTATATAAACATGTGTGAGGTGTGACAATCGTGACAAACCTTTTTGATTAGCCGATAAAAGAAAAATATCTAAAAGTTTATTAACTCATTTATGAGAAGAAAAAAATGTTATTGCCCCATTATGGAAAAGTAAGAACAGAAAATAAACATTTTAATTTAAAATCAAACGAATTCACACTCGTTTTGCATTTTTTTTTTTTTTTGTTCATTCATTCATTCTTAAGTGATACGGAAAAACAAATCTTTTTATTTCTCTCCATTTTCTTTCATTTACCTTAATCAGTTTTCAAGTTCTTTAGCAGGGAAAAGTAAAAAAATAAAAAATTTCCAGAGAAACATTTTAGTTTAAAATCAACCAAATTATTATTTTATTTTTTTCTCATTTTTCTTTTATTAGGCAATACTTTCATTTTCTTTAGAGTTAATTTCATAAATGGTCCCTGTGGTCTGTCGGGTTTAACGGAAATAGTCCATAAACTTTTTTTAACGGATCCTCTTCCTGTGGTTGTAACTCGTAACGAGTTTGGTCCCATAACCAATTTTTTTGTTAGTTTGACTGTGAAATGCTTGTATAAAAAGGTGAAAAGACATAAATACCCTTGTCTTCAACATCTTTCATGTTCATTAATACACAACACCTCCTCATCATTATATCCGGCCACTTCCTTTAAATTTCGGCCTATCTCAAACACAACATATTCTGCCACTTCCTTTAAATTCTGGCTTATCTCAAACACAACATATCCGACCACTTCCTTTAAATTCCGGCCTATCTCAAACACTACATTTAACACATAATCAAAACCTACTCGACACACCATTAAAAACACTCACAGAAATCTTTAAAAAAAAATTACAGAAAAAAGATAGAAAAACATAGCATTTCCTTAAATAATGTAACAAACATAATATCAACAAAACAATCCAAATACGTCAAATTCCAAAATTTGTAGTGGCATATCACAAATGAAAAAGACCTTCAAAATCAATTAAATTCGTATGATTTCTTCTTCTGTACACAATAGGTTTGAAAGAATCTCATGTCCACCGAAATTACATAAAAAAATAAGAAAATAAAATTAAAAAATGTATGAATCCAAGGGCTGATGTTGGTTCTTGAGATGATGCAGATCATATGGTTGCCAAAGATAATCCAATGGACATGGTCTCCGTTCATCTAACCTGACCCATGACTTCCATTTACCACTCCAATGCAACAAACTGACCGAACCTGAATGCAATGACCGACAACTGCCTTTGACATTGTCCCCACCTAACCCATGTTGGTTCCATCTATGGTCTATTGGCTCAATCTCACCTCCAAACACTAGTAAAAAAGGTGGCAATGAACCAAAATCATATATCCTTTTTTCCTTTGTATCTCCATCCGTTTTTCTATCTTTTTTCTGTAGTTTCCTTTTCTAAATTTACCCATGTCCATTAACAAAGAATCACTGGTCAAAATCATGGCATATTTGGAGGTTAGTGGTGGCAAGTGATAATGGCGTGAGTGGTTGGTGTTGTCAGCGTGGGTGGCGGCCACGAGAGTGGCAGATCTATAGTAGCGTGGGTGATGGCGGCGTGGATTTGTTGATGGTGATTGTGAAGCATGATGGTGTGGGGTTTTGGATGATGGTCTTGAGGCGGATGATGACTGCGTGTTGGTAGGCGATGGTTGTCGGTGGGCTGGCCAGTGAGAGAGATGGAAAAATAATTTTAGTGAGAGGAAGAAGGTGAGATGTGCGAGTTTTATTTTATTTTAATTAAAATAGATCAATGAAATGACAAAACTAGCCCTTTACTTAATGGTCAAACTAACAGAGTTAAGGTCAAGGGACCAAACTCGTTATGGGTCGCAACCACAGAGAGATGATCCGTTAAAAAAAAGTTTAGAGGCTATTTTCGTTAAACCCGGCAGACCACAGGGACGATTTAAGAAATTCTTTAACTTTCTTTCTTCGTCGACAAAACAATGCCCCCCCCCCCCCCCCCCCCCCCCCCCCCCCCCCCCACACACACACACACACACACCACACACACACACCATTTTCAGTAAAAAATGCAGCACCATTGACCAAACACTTTGACACTTGAAACTCTTTTGATCAAACCCCAAAACAATGGAAACCACACTCATTCCCGACACCATAACCACAACAACAAATCAAACCCAAACCCGGACCATAACATTCACCAATCTCAATACCTTCACACTCTCACACTTTCACCACCACAAAAACCTCCACATCACATCCCAAACACTCCCAACCGACGCCGTCGCACCACCTCCAGTCAAACCTACCGTCATACCTACCTCACGCGCCAAAACACGCGCGCGCGTGAGACGAAAAATCAAAACCGCCGGTGACGGCGGTGACGGTGCTGACGGTAGCGTTGGCGGAGGAGGATTTTTTGGTGGTGGTGGTGGAAGTGGTGGTGGTGGTGGTGGTGGATTTGGTTGGGATGAGAGTGAGCAAAGTCCGGTTGATCCGGCGTTTGATTTTGTTTATGAGTTGTTGAGTTGGTTTGTGTTGTCGAATTGCTTGTATTTCGCGGTTAAGCGCGTTGTTAGGATTGTTGCTGATGGGAGTGTTGGTGGTGATGATGATGAGAGGAGGTTTCGTTGAGGATTACGAATAAAACCTTGATAACCGTTCACACGTCCCGTCGATTTATTGAATAATTGGTACCACAGATGCTATAATTGGAAATATTGTATATTAATTTGGTTTATTTATGTTTTTTTTTTACAGATTGTTGATGTGCTAGTGTATATAATTTATAAGAATTTGATTGTTTAGGTCGTGTTCGTGCTATATATATTTTTTACTATATAGATGATTAGCAAAGGTGTGCCTTATGAGGAAAAATGTGATTAGTTTGAGCTACAAAACTGGAACTTTTTGAAGATGCTTAAGCCATTAAGCTTAAGCTTAGGCAAACAGCAGCCAAAGTTGTTTAGGTGTATCAAAAATTCTAAACGCAGTAAGTTTGTAACCTGCATAAGTAAACTTAACCATGCACCAACATATCCAATAAATGTGTATGAAATACTTATATTATAGTATTTGTATTAGCTTTTCATCTGTAGCCTTGTGTGTAGGCTGGTTTAGTTTTTGTTATCGGTTATATGATTACTGAATAGCGATGACTTAGTGTGAAACGAATGTGTTATTTTGCATCTGGAGTTCTGATTGCAGAGTGGTCGACACAGGTACTTTGAGAGTATGAGTGAGAGTAGATCATATATCTAACATGAGGTGTTTAGAATGTTTCATGGTTCCCCTGTGTGAAGAACTTTGATGGTTTAACTAACCATAATGTTTTTGAGCTATTTTATTGGCAAGTGTCATGTGAACCAGGATAGATAACGCACTGACTCACGTGTAACCTCTGTGGGCAAGGCTTTAATTATGGATTCACCGCCATCGAGGTATGCATTAACTGGTACAAAATTGTAGCATCCAGTCCTTAGTTGGGCATAAGTAGGACGAATCGACGTTGTGTTTATCTTATGTCACACTCTTGCCTAGAGTACACAGTTCTTTGGTGTTCAGATTTTACTACAATTATATTTCCAATTTGAATACATCTTGTAGAGTAATAGTGTGCATCTGACCGTATTAGACAATGGCTAAGTAAATCAACTAGTAATGCAATGAAACTGAACCTAGAAAACGTTTTACAAGATCCGCCGCTATAGTTTCACATTCTCATTGCTAGTTATTTCTTTGTCCTTTATTAGTTGAGAGTTCTACTTCAAGGTTTTTTTTTTTTTTTTAAATTGGGTTACCTGGGTTTCCGACTCGACATTGCGAGCCGACTAATCCCAAGGCGACTACCCTTTTGGATAGCCCGGAGTCGGCGCAGGTGAACTTCCGTGGCCACAAGGGGATTAATTTTCTCCCCGTTGGATTCGAACCCTTGACTTCCGTTTTGCAAGGCTGGTAACCGCTGGTCACCCCTTGTACGTCAAGGTTTGCTATTAAGATTAGAAGGTTTTCAACTTAGGACACTGAAATTACCAACTCGTATTGGAAAAATGTTGCATTTCATAGTCTCTTTATTTTGTCATTGGTATAGGACGTCACATATTTGACTACTAGATAAGCTTGTAGGGCTATAACAACAGCCCTTAAGAGGTTTAATTTTATTACAATCTGGTGTAATAACTCATATGATCCAATCACAATAAAGAGTTTGTTACAAATGCATATTTTTGGGGATTATTATTCAATTTATCCACTTTTAACTTGAGATGTGAGTTGAAAGGAGAGTATGTTCCAACATGTACTGTGGCTTTCTTTTTTTTTGAGAATCGAGGCTAACCGGGACTAAGCTACAAAGAACTGGCCATGTGTTTCTTAAGGTCTTTTTTTTTTTTTTTTTTTTTTTTTTTTTTTTTTTTTTTTTTTTTTGTTGGCCATTTTCACAAAGCAAATATTTAAGTTTTTTTTATTTGTGAAGATGACCAACCACAAATTGAAATGGATCTTAAACGACATGTGTTTAGTACTTTGAAGCGTGGTCCGGTTAAGCTGATTGTAACACAATTCAGGATTGTAGTGTTACTTCTCGAGTTGTAAGTTAAAAGAAGAGCATGTTCCGATTAGTAACACAATTTGGGATCACAGTGTTACTTCTCAACGTGTGAGTTGAAATAAGAGCATGTTCTGATCATTACTATGTGAGATTGTGGCAAATAAACAGGTTAACCTGTTTTTTTTCCTCCTGGAATTGGGCCTAACCGGTACCAAGCACTGTCAAGGCCTATTTTTTGTTTAGTATTCGAAGTGTCGTCTGGTTAGGCTTGAGTTCAACAGACTTGGGGATCGTATTGTTACTTGGTTCTAGTCGTGCCTTACTCTTTTTTTTTTAAACCCAGCTTAATTTGGGTTTCTTTTCTTAGCATTTGAGTTTGGACTAATAATTAAATCTATCTTGTGTTGATGTTAATAATTTGGGAAAGTTTGTCAGCAACTTGTTATAAGTTGACTAATTTAGGGGGGAAAAGCCACTATAGTATGGATGTAGATTCGGTGAGACTTGAACTCAACTTGGTGATGTTAGGTTGAGCTCAATTGTGTTTAGATTGTCGACGAACCTTGTTGGTTGGAGCCGGATTTGGTTCCAGTATCAAGCTCAAGTTAAGAGCTTAAATAACTATAAATTATTAATCATAAAGCTCTAATTGTTGATAAGAAGTTAACTGGAGATTTTATATATGAATCCGATTTGTTACGTCTCTAGCTCATTTTTCTGTATCCAAACTTTAACTGGCAGGAGTCAAACCAACCTGAGCTTTAAACTTTTTGTTTACATCTTTGATTTTTTAACATATAACCATCGTGTATGACTTAAAAGCAAATACGATATTCAAATGTTGTATATGTAATATACTACTCGGTTCTTTGGTTCATCTATAATCACCCCTCATCCTGAAAATACCATCAAGATGATAAAGTTTAGTGTATTGGTAATATACTACTCGGTTCTTTGGTTCAAAAGAACAAGACTTGAATATCTATAACAGAATTGTTGCAGAAAGGAAATTCAAAATCAAGAAGATTGACCCGGGAAACCATATTATGATGTCGTATATGGTTACAACTTTAAATACCCTGCAGGTCGTATAGGCGTGTCTTCTTGAAATGATTTCTCAACCTAAGTGGTGAAGTTTTTAGCATCAATCCATAACTTCCAATTTCAAATCTTAATACGAAGCGGCACTCCACATCACATCTAAAACCAATATATTTACAACATACCATTAGCACGAACATTCAGGGGGTGTTTGTTTCGGCTTAAATAGCCGGCTTATGGCTTATTTGGTTTTAGGCTTATGTTTCATAAGCTCACTTTTTGTGGCTTATTTTGAAACTTTCCGCCTTATATAAGTTCATTATCTACAAACGGCTTAAATCAAAATGATACGTTTAGTAATATTTACTAGCAACTAGCATTCAAACTTAGAAAATTATAGTTATGTAGCTATGTTATCGAATGTTTTATCAAAACAAATAGTTATTGCTTACTGCTACTTCTTATTCCTACGGTTATTTTTGCCAAACATGCCCTTAGTGATAAGTCACTTTGGGGGTGTTTCTTAAATTAAGTGGTGTGGAGAAATATCTATGTTAGCCTCTTAATCAAGAGAGATAGGTTTTTTTTTTTTTTTTTTTTTTTTGGGGGTCTCCCCATTAAGATGAAACAAGGCTTTGGGCTCACTCAATAAGTGAAAAAGAAACACCCCTTTCATTAGTTCACATGGGTTGCAGGGTTCAAATCTTACTGGTTGTACATTTGGGAGTAGGCACCAAAGGTCTTGTGTCTCAATGGTACCCCATCTGTGAGAATGCTCACAAACCAAATGATTGCGGGTTCAAGTCCTGCTTTGGATATGTGAGATTGATTTATTGTGTACCTATTGTGAGATAGTTAATTGTCTTTCAAAAAAAATTTGGGAGTAGGCTCGAAAAAAAGTCAAAAACTGTCATGTGTATATCTTCATTATGTTACATACATTTAAATGGAAAACTCACTCTTTATTTACAACCACTAAGGCTAATTGTTATACACCATGAAACCTACAAATGATACGTGAAAGATACTAGTTATTCTTCGATTGACTCGACAAGTTGCGTGAAAAAGTTAATAAAAGTGCTTTTATTTGCAAGTGCCTTAATAAAATAGGTCTAAAGTTGACACGGGAAGAACTTGTGTTACACCTTCCAAAGACGACTAACTAAAGAATGATCTTGGATCGGCTGCCCCATAAGTTGAACCTCTCATCTCATGGCAGTGACATCCCGACGATCTCATGTCCTCCTTGTAATGGTAACGTGGAATCCTCTAATCACATCTTCTTTGAGTATGTTATTGCTAAGGAAATTTGGAGACTTGTTCGTAATTGGTGTGATATCCTTTTTCCTCCTTTTAATTCGTACGAGCATTGGAAGGTTTGGTCCAGTTCGTGGCATGCGTCCAAAGAGAAGGCTCTTCGATTATCCATTATCTTTGCGTCTTCTCTATGGTGGCTTTGGATGTATCGTAACAGTGTATCTTTTTGTCCGCATCCGATGAGGAAACGTGACATTTTTGACAACATTCGATCTTCTTTTTTTTCTTGGCTTTATCATAGGGGTCACATGTCTTGCAATTGATTACATTGGCTTAAATCTCCTATGCTGCTCGCGAGTATTGTTATGTGCTGATGTGTTTTGCTTTCCGCTGCTGGGAGTATCGAGTAACTCTAGATGTTTGGTTCATTTTGCTTTTATGTCTCTTCTTGTTATATCTTTTCTCCGGGACTTGTTTGGTCTGCATAAAAAACACTCCGAAGTGAAAACCGATGGCTCAGCCTCCGTGGGTGGGGATTTTTCTCCTATCTTGGTTCTCCGTAATTGGCAAGAGTTTTTTCCTCATTTTTGTAGTCCTCACTGTTAAAGCCCCAGGAGGAATCTAGAAAGTGTAGTTTTGTTTATTTCTAAATTTGTTATTGTACTCTGTAAGAAGAGTCGAAGCGCTAGTAGTGGACGGTGTGAGAAGGAAGGGTAGACCCAAACTCAGATGGGAGGATAGACTTAAGCTCGACATGAAGGAGCTGCTCTTGTCTGAGGACATGACCTCAGATAGGAAGGCGTGAAGAGATAGAATTAGGATATTCGGGTAGCTCAGGCTAGGTGTGCGTGGGTCTAGGTTTTTTTTTTTTTTTTTTTTTTTTTTTTTTTTTTTTTTTTTTGCTAATGTGTTTGGTTGTTTTGCCTTAGCTTTAGGCCCCGTGCGTTGCTTTGTTTTGTTTTGCCCCCTTAGGTTTGCCTGCTTTTCTTGGTGCTTTGCTCTTTGCTTATTGTGCTTTTGTTTCTGCTCTATCTATGTGTTTGCTTGTTTTGCCTGTTTTCTTTTGCCGGCTTGTTGCTTGTCATGCTAACTCGGTTGCACTCCTGTCTTTGCTCTCTCACGCGCACACATGCACTTGCCGGAGGTCTCTTTGGAAGCAGTCTCTCTACTCCCGGGTTTTCCTTGGGGTAGGGGTAGGATCTGTCTACATTCTACCTCCCCCATACCCTGCCCCGGCGGGATTTGGTTTGTTGTTGTTGTTGTTGTTGTTATTGTACTCTTTAGCTTCTAGTGCCTTACTAGTAGCTATTTTTATTTAATATAATTCTGCTGGTAACTCATCGAAAATACGAGTTGTTTGCT
The DNA here is from genome assembly GCA_021014915.2 of Artemisia tridentata subsp. tridentata. NCBI lineage: Eukaryota > Viridiplantae > Streptophyta > Magnoliopsida > Asterales > Asteraceae > Artemisia > Artemisia tridentata. Next base: position 78,167,900 of record CP139505.1, read on the forward strand.
CAATCGCCAAAACTAATATGAAAACCATGGAATAAAAGTAGATTCGGTTGAAGTGAATTCCCAACCTAAGAGCATACGGTATCGTAACGCGCGACGTGGAGTATATTTAACGTGTGTTAAACCCACGTTACCACACCGGCCCCTTGAGTTAAGCTTCTGAGTTTAACCATGCGTTAAGCTGCTAACGCAGCGTTAAGGGTATGTTGAATAAAATAAAATTACATAAAGTCCCCTTTGGATTGGATGTTGTTACCTGATGAGCTGATCGGACGGTTGAGAAGATGATCGGCGGTTGGTGTGTGTGTACAGGGGATTTGGTAAAGGAGAAGATGATATATAAAGAAAACTTTGCAGTTTAGTCCTTGTGGTAGTGTGGTTGTTACACTTTAGTCCTTGTGGTTTTAGTAGCAGTTTTTTTTTTTTTTTTTTTTTTTTTTTTTTTTTTTTTTTTTTAATTCGTAACGTTTTTTTATTTTGTATTGAATTTTTAAGTTTATTAACGAAATATTAGGTTGTTGAATGAATGAAATAGTTAAGGGGTTAATTTGTAAATTGGTGTTATGGTTGAGTTAATGTTGAGTTATGATAAGAGGTGTTTTTTTTAGTTAAAGATGAAAAGGTTAAAGCTGATGTGACGCTGACGTGCCGGTGTTTGAAAGTTTAACTTGGGTTACCACACTCTATACTCTAAGTGGTGAATTTCTAATTTTAATACGAAGTGGCACTCTACATCACATCTAAAACCGATATCTTTAGATATCATTATCATTAATAGAGCACCTAGGTATAAATGGTTGTTTGTTTCAACTACAAGCTTTTACCACCGAAGTACCCAAAATGCCTAAGCATTAAGTGACCCAAAAACTAGATATCATCCTCATGCAAATTTTTCTACAGATATTATGTATAGTCACTGAATGACAAATGAAGACAAGGTTACGGTACGGTTGAGTTTATTTTTGTGATGTTCGATTAGTAGGGTTTGCTATTCGGTTTTGATGATGCTTCGGTTATGATAGATGGAGATGTGATGAATCATAAACTGCATTTGGGAATGATGAGTTTGGTGAGACTTTTGGGAGAGAGAGAGAGAGGCGGTTAACATAATGTGTGTGTTTTAGGTTAGTGAAATGAGTGATATTAGGGTATTGTAACTCATACCGGGTACAATTATTTGTTTTGGATTTGGGTTGTTTGGTCTATATCCGATTAATGGGCTGGATTTGTTGTTTATTTGTAAATGGGTTGAATCAAAACACTTTTATATATAATTGTGTCAGTATTACTATTTATTTCATATTGCGTTCACAAAGCACATTTATACAACAAAACAATCAAACCAAGCATTCTCATAGTTTGCATTCTATATCACCAACACTATGTTCTCAAGATCTTTTGAAGTAAATAAATGGAAGTAAATGAAGGATCACAAAAAAAAAAAATCATGTTCTCTAGTTTTTTGAAGCAAGTAAATGGAAGTAAAGCACATGAAAAAGACATTTGGCTCTTTGTTTTTTTCATCATCAACTTTACGCCCATATTTGGGCTGCAAGTGAAGAAAAGAGAATAAAGACAAAAATCAAAAGACTTTAATGTCAAAAAGAACCTTTGTATTTAGTGTGTATTTATTATTGAGCAAGGTTATAATAGTAATTCCACAAATATAAAAAGTATAAAATGAGACCACCTACTTTCATTTACTTTACTTTACTATAAACTAAAGAACATGCAAAAATCTATAAACTTTACTTCCACTCTTTCCTATTTCTTTAAATTGCATTACTTTACTTTACTTACCTCTTAAAAAAAAAAATTTAGAACAGAGTGTAAAGTACCTGCATAGATAGTAGAAAACAAAATATCACCGGTATTTTAAATCCTAATGTGATGCCATGTGAATATAATGGCACATTTGTAATAATACCATATTTAACAACACAAGCATAATATTTGTTACTGGGATGGTTTCATGTAGTAACATCTATGATTTACGATTTAAAAATACAACCTTTTAGCTTAGAATAATTTCACTCAAAAAAAAATAATAATAATAATAAAAATAATGTAAATCGCTCCAGCCTTAAAATAATGTGTAATATAAACATGATATGCAAGATTGATATATTATCTTAAAGAAAATACTCGTGCATCGCACGGGATTGAGTCCTAAGACTTAAATGTTGAGTCTTAAGGACTTCAATTTTTATCTATAAAATTATAAAATAAATTGAGTAATTAAAAATAAAGCTAACTTATAACAACATTTATAGAGCCGTATGCGTTTGAGATTCGTTTGTGTTGTTTAAGTTTATAACGGTTATGATAGATTCGAGATTAACTCAACTTATTTTATAACTATTTGGCTATGTGTTGTTTAAATTTATAACGGTTATGTTAGATTCGAGATTAACTCAACTTATTTTATAACTAGAGTAAACTGCAAATTGTGTACCTAACGTTTGGGCTTTTGCGAGAAATGTCCCTTAGGCGCTACTGTAGTTGCAAATTCCCCCTTTTTTTTTGCTAACGTTCGTTAAATTTTCCCGTTAGTTTCCATGTGAAATGACTAGTTTACCCTCAGCTTCTTCCCACAATTACTCTCTTTTGTTTTCTTTGAAAATATTGTAATCCCATCACCATCACTCCACCACCCTCTACTACCACACACCTAACACCACCACCCTCTCCCACCACCATCCTCTACCACCACACAACCACCACCATAAATGTTAACACTCCTTGCAGTTAAAGAAGTATATGGTTCGAATGCCGTCCCATTGATTTGGGTGGCCCGGTGCGAAACTACGAATGAGGCCCCTTAAATCACGAAAATCTTAACTATTATGAAAAATTCAAAACATAATATACTTAGACATGTATAAATATTAATGGATATATACTAAATCGGAGGCCCCCTCACATAATATTTAAAAAAGGCTATAAAAATTTAAGTTAGACATGTATAAATACTAATGGACATACTAAATTGGAGGCCCCCTTACAAACGGTGGCCCTGTGCGGTTGCATCATTTGCACATGCTAATCGCCGCCACGGGGTTTGATTTTGTTGTCGAACCGTTAGTTATATATAACAGGGGGCGCTAATGTACATTATATAAGTTGTGAAACTATATACCAATTTCCCCGGAAAAAAATCCCTACAAAGTGAAACCCTTGTAGATTCATCAAGCTCTAAAACTGAACTTCTAAAAGGTTGGTAATCCATTACCTTCAATTCTTTTAAATTACTATTTGAGTAAAGTCCAAAATACATCCCTGTAGTTTATCATGTGTCTCGCTTTACATCCTCGTGGTTTTTTTGGCACAAAACCATCCCTCCGTTAGTAAAGATGCCACAAAACCATCCTTCCGTTAGTAAAGTCAGTAAATGAGGACTAACGGTGCAATTTATTTCGACGTTATCTCCTAACGGAAGAGAGAATATTTGCATCGTCAGTCCTAAGGACTAACAGTGCAATTTATTATCAGAAATAAATTGCATCGGTGCAAAAATTTTTTGGAAAATAAATTAAAAGGGGGTCAACAAGGTTCGAACTCGGGTCTGGAGCCCCAAAATGAACACCCCAACCACTGGACTAAGTGTCCAGTGGTGTTATTATACCAAACAAATTATATTTAACCACCCACCATCCATTACAACCACCATCGCCACCTCCACCACCACCACCCACCTCCATTATGCACCGCCACCACCACCCACCTCCACCGCCGCCACCCACCACAACCACCACCGCCACCTCCACCCACCAGCACCATCACCGCCACCCACCACCACCCCCCAACGCCACCACCACCCACTTCCAACACCATCACTGCGACCCACCCCTTTGGGTGGTGGTGGTGGGTGGTGGTGGTGGCAGTGTTGGTGGTGGATGGTGGTGGGTGGTGGTGGAGGTGGTGGCGGTGATGGTGGTGGTGGGTGGAGGTGGCGGTGATGGTGGCGTTGGGTGGTGGAGGGTGGAGGTGGTGGCGGTGGTAGGTGGAGGTGGCGGCGGTGGTGGTTGTGGTGGGTGGCGGCGGTGGAGGTGGGTGGTGGTGGCGTTGGGTGGTAGTGGGTGGCGGTGATGGTGGTGGTGAGTAGAGGTGGCGGTGGTGGTTGGCCCCATTTTAATTTATTTTCCAAAAAAAAATTGTACCGTTAGTCCTTAGGACTAACGATGCAATTTATTTCTGAAAATGAATTGCAGTGTTAGTCCTTAGGACTGACGATGCAAATATTCTCTCTTCCGTTAGGAGATAACGGAGAAGTAATTTGCATCGTTAGTCCTCATTGACTGACTTTACTAACGGAGGGATGGTTTTGTGCCATCTTTACTAACGGAGGGATGGTTTTGCGCAAAAAAAAAAAAATCACGAGGATGTATAGCGAGACACAAGACAAACAACAGGGATGTATTTTGCACTTTACTCTTACTATTTTTATAAACCAAACACTTTGATTATAACCTTGTTTGTGAGTCTATTTTTTCTATGAGTTTTAATGTGTAATTGCCTACATACAACTATTAGAGCGGACGGTGTGGTGTTACTCATCCCTCGCCGTTTCACGGTGGCGACTTCGCCACCACACGGGGGGTCTTCGCCATAGCTCGCCAAACCACAACTCCTCACCTGCACGACGAGGGAAATTACTGACATTATTACCGTTTGATTATGGCCCATTTGAAATATTACCATTTTTTTTTTTTTTTTTTTTAACTTAACACAATTTAGTTTTCACTCTATAAATACCAATACATTACACATTCTAACTCGTTGTCGCCACAAATACCTCAATATGGTACGCAACAATTCAATCCCGAGACAATTTACCTTAATCAACAATATGCGTTTCAACAAGGATTCGCAAATCATCTCCAACAACGATTTCCGGCACCACAGTTTTTTAACCCGTTACAACCTTCAACGTTTCCTCAATCTCAACCACAACAACACTTTGAAGAAATATCAAGTTGACGAGTAAAATGTTTAAGATGACGAGTAAAATGTTTAATCCGACGCGACTACACCGGACAAAGACGCTATCATTCGCAAGAGACAAGAAAAAATAAAGAAGAAATATCAAGATGACGAGTAAAATGTTTAAGTTTCGTATTATTAATATGTGTTGTATTTTTTTTCCCGTATCGTTTTTTTTCTTTTCGTATCGTTATTTTTAGTTGCGTATAATTTTAATATGTTGTAATGTTTTTTTATTTTTAATGAAATGAATTTAGTTTATTTGGAAATTTGAATAAAAAAATAAAGTTGTAAGTGGTAGGCCACAAATAAGTAAGTTGAAGTTAGTTGTGATAAAAGGGTTGTAAAGGGAGGTTTGTTAAAGTGATGTGTTACCCCGAGTTTTGGTGTATCACCGCACGTAAGGCTCTTAGTTGTTCATTTTATGATTTGATGTGAAATGGAAATATAATATTGTGTAGTGGTTCTAAAATAGAATTTTATATTGAACTATAATATTATATGTGCTAAAGATGCATTTCGGAGTTCCTCTGTTTTTAGGCCTCTGCAAGCATACAAGCCAACAACTTTATTTTAGACATTCGACTTTGGGTTAATTGTAGGCACACTTGATCGATTATGATTTTCTCTAGGATCATCAGTAAACCATTTTTTACCATCAATAAACACAGCCTTAATGATGTGTTGTCAGCCTCCTCACGTTTGTTAGGACCTCTGTACCCATTTCCAAAATGCAAAACGTGTAGAAACTATTCAGCTATGAAAGTCAACTCCCATGTGAGAATGCAGCCCGACTCTCAAAGGAGTTACCAAGTTGTAGTTTCTTTTGGGGGTTGTTTCTGATTTTCGGTATTGTTTGTGCTCTTGCACTGTTTGTACACCTGTAGATGACACTTCATAGATTCAGAACCGGATGCAGATGAAGTGGTAAATAACCATGATGAGCTCATGTCTAACTTTTTTGCACAACCGGATGCTCTCACTTATGGGAAGGTAATTCAGTTAATTCTTTCACTTGCAAGTTACAACTTAAACGTCAACTTCCTTGGAGATTATTGATACTATATACAACTTACGTGATCTTCTTGTTTTTGCAGACCCCTGAACAATTGCAAAGTGATAATGTTGCTTCTCATCTTGTTCCTCATAAGGTAATTTCCTCGTCATTCCACTTTCTTCTGGGCGCTATCATATGCTTGATTACTAACAATTATATCTTTGACAGACCTTTACCGGGAATAGGCCATCTCTTAGCATTCTACTTCCATCATTGGATGCTTATAGAATCGGACATGTTTGACCATCATAGACATTACTCAAATATAAGTATCTGGTGCTGTCATGCCGGCCACAGCTTACAAAATCTATTTCTTCCCTATTCAGTTGTTAGCTATCTACGCGCACATCAATGATGAGTCGGTCTAGTGGTTGGGACTTCCCTTGGTGACCTTTAGGTCTCAAGTTCAAATCCCACCAATGCCAACTTTGAGATATTAGGAAGTCCCTCTATGAGGGCTTGGCTTGGGTTTACCCAGGTTCAAGTCTGAGGGGGCAGGGTTTACCCCTATTAATCGTCGTGCCTTCGGGCGGATTAGTAGGGGGTTTTCCCCCCATCGGGTATTTGAATAGGCATTCCTACTTCGAGGGAGCTCTCTAGCGCGGGCCTGGTTAAGACAACGTAAGCTAGACCTCCCGCTGTCGAATCGCGACACGAAGTTTCAAGCGAAATTCACCTTTCCAAAAAAAAAAAAAAAAAAAAAAAAAGCTATCTACGAGCACAGAATCGATGTGGAAGGTTTTGTTTGGGGAATCAACTCTTTTGATCAGTGGGGAGTTGAGCTAGGAAAGGTACAAAGAAAATTCCTTTTTTTTCCATAAAAAGAAGTTGGCGGTTGCTTAACGAAGTTCATTAGTATGTTAAATTGCAGTCGCTAGCATCTCAAGTCAGAAAGCAACTTCATGCATCTCGTAAGGAAGGAGAATCAGTGGAGGGCTTCAATTATAGTACCACAACTATGCTAAAAAGATACCTTGAGGTAAACAAGTTTCAAAGTCATCGAGAATTCATATTTGTGGCCTTTTCTTTAAATAGTATTTACTGTGGTGACATATCTTGGGAGGCGAGTGCATATGTGCCTTGAGAACCCACAATGCTTCTGCCTAAGATTTAACCATTACTTGATGGTGTTGAAGTTGTATGCAACTAAACCGGCTGATAACATAGCAGTAGAATGTGTTATAATGTATGACACGAATATAAACTATCATCAGCCATTGTTGTTCACTTTTCTTGTAAAATCCTGCGAAAAATCCTTGTAATCAATCTTAATGATTAATGATGATCTCGTATTACCGTTACTAAAGCCCATTTTTGCTAGAAATTTAAACTTTTCTATTATTAATTATTAATACCCCGATGCATTCTATATATATTTATATTATACACGCCGTACTCGAGATAATATTTCCGACGCAACAACACATTTTTACAATCGACGACAAGTGATCATACTCACCTATTCATTACACTACACTTAACACACTTAACCAAAATTTAATTACAACACTAATACTAATCCTAACCTTAAACTACAAACCGGTTGGACCCTTACTATTCGGCCCATCACTTCCACCCAACCCAACCGAATTTCACAACCCAACACACCACTTCATTTTATTTCCTTTGTTCCTTTTATATTCGATCGACATTACCTTCCAAAAACCCGGTGGCATTTTAAATGTCGAACATAGACATTACATATTTTTATATTTTGAGTACACCACCCAACTAACTACTATAATACAAGGACACCGCTAGAAATACCAGTATGGAAATGGGAAAGAATCACTATGGATTTTATTACCAAGTTACCAAAAACGTCGACCGGATATGACACCATTTGGGTTATCGTCGACCGCTTGACCAAATCAGCTCATTTTCTGCCTATCAAAGAAACTGACAAGTTGGACACACTCGCTCAGTTATACTTCAAAGAAATCATAATCCGACATGGAGTCCCAGTCTCTATCATTTCAGACAGAGACAGTCGATTCACTTCAGGATTTTGGCAATCCCTACAGAAAGCCCTTGGTACTCAATTAGACATGAGCACAGCCTACCATCCTCAAACTGATGGACAAAGTGAAAGAACAATCCAAACCTTAGAAGATATGCTTAGAGCATGTGTGATTGACTTCGGAAAAGGTTGGGACAAACACTTACCATTGGTTGAATTCTCGTACAACAATAGTTACCAAGCTAGCCTAAAGGCTGCACCTTTCGAAGCACTTTACGGAAGAAAGTGCAGATCACCTATCTGCTGGACGGAAGTTGGTGACAGGCAGCTTACCGGACCAGAACTAATCCACGACACCACATAGAAAATATTCAAAATCAAACATCGTATCCAAGCCGCTCGTGACAGACAAAAGAGTTATGCAGACGTGAGAAGGAAACCCATGGAGTTTGAAGTTGGAGATAGAGTTATGCTAAAAGTTTCGCCCTGGAAGGGAATGATACGCTTCGGAAAGCGTGAAAAACTCAACCCAAGGTACATTGGACCATTTAAAATCCTCGAGAGGATTGGCCCAGTTGCCTATAAATTAGAACTTCCGGAAGAACTCAGTAGGGTACACCCTACATTCCACGTATCTCAACTTAAGAAATGCCTATCGGACGAGACTCTCGTCATTCCACTAAAAGAGATTAAACTGGACGACAAACTTGTATTCACAGAAGAACCGTAGAGATAATGGATAGAGAGGTTAAGCAGCTCAAGCAAAGCCGTATTCCTATTGTGAAAGTAAAATGGGACTCTAAGAGAGGACCGACATACACATGGGAACGCGAAGACCAAATTCGTGAAAAATATCCACACCTATTCCCGTAAACCACTCTTATTAGCTATTTTAGACTTGAATTCCGGGACGGAATTCGAATGAGGGAGGAGTACTGTAAGATCCTGCGAAAAACCCTTGTAATCAATCTTAATGATTAATGATGATCTCGTATTACCGTTACTAAAGCCCATTTTTGCTAGAAATTTAAACTTTTCTATTATTAATTATTAATACCCCGATGCATTCTATATATATTTATATTATACACGCCGTACTCGAGATAATATTTCCGACGCAACAACACATTTTTACAATCGACGACAAGTGATCATACTCACCTATTCATTACACTACACTTAACACACTTAACCAAAATTTAATTACAACACTAATACTAATCCTAACCTTAAACTACAAACCGGTTGGACCCTTACTATTCGGCCCATCACTTCCACCCAACCCAACCGAATTTCACAACCCAACACACCACTTCATTTTATTTCCTTTGTTCCTTTTATATTCGATCGACATTACCTTCCAAAAACCCGGTGGCATTTTAAATGTCGAACATAGACATTACATATTTTTATATTTTGAGTACACCACCCAACTAACTACTATAATACAAGGACACCGCTAGAAATATCAAGTATTCGTATAGTAACGAAACCTATTTTAAATGTCCTATGATCGACTCGAAATTATAAAAGTAAGTCACGAAACACAACCGAATTACACTCTACTTTTTCCTATAATCTTTCAACTATATTCCCAACTAAATGTGATACTTCAAATGAAAAATGAACTAGAACCACGACTTGTAGCTAAGTAGCTCGACCTTGGCCAATGTTGATGAAAATCGAATAAAACACAAAACCAAAACCAACCCATTATGAACTCCGATTATTAATGCAATCTCAAATGATATTATACGAGTAGGACAAGAAGCTAGAAATGAAATGGTGGCTAGCTAGTTTAAGTGTTGGACAAATGCTAAACTCAAATCGAATAAGGAAAAACTCCAAGAGCTAAAATCCAAAGCCACAACCACCAATACTCAACTCCACACACAATCTAGATAGCAACACACAAGTGTCCCATAGTTACAGTGTATCCAATTATAGAGTCAATAGGTCAATGCAAATAGGAGATATTTTGCCTATATAAACTACTCCTTCGATCTCTTTCTTTCCCTATCACCTATCAATCTCTTTCACAATCAAATACATTCCTTAAAAAGCCAAATAGCTTTCTGTCGTGAGGATTGGAAACAAATTTAGTAGAAGCATAGGCGTATAAAGTTTTTCGAGTCCACTGCTTTTCTTGTGTCTTCTTCGAACAACCACAATTCCCTCACCACCTTTCATAAAGCATTGTAAGTACTTTGTAATCTTTTGCTTTTATTTCATACACACGCTCATGCATGTTTCACTCTTATTTCGAAAGTCGCATGCATGCTTTAATTTTCACTAGATCACATATATATACTGAGTCGAACTTATCACATTTTTATTTACATGCAACCTTGTCACGTTTAACTTTTCCATCGCATACAACACTAGAACGAATATCAACTTGATATTACACACTAAAGGAAAAACAGTAAAACGAAATTTAAAATATGCCAAGAGGGTGTGACTCGTGTGTATGAGAAAACCCAAAGAGCCGTAAGGACAACCCACGTCGCACATTAAATCACACATTAACTCGCTAAACGAACTAAAATCTTAACAGCTAGTTAAAATTGGGTCATAATGTTACTAAGTAATCTAAGCCTTAAATGTTAGTCGAACCGCCCACTTAACACCATGTTAATTTGTAAAACTTACATGTAACGCGTATATATTTTTGCACCGGTCAAATGTCGACCCAGCCACCTTCAACTTTTATTTGTTAAGATTCCACTCATAATCTCGTCTAGACCTTTAAATCGAACCATGTAAAGTACTACTCGATCGAGTATTTAGAAACAAGTAAAAATCTAAGTATTATAACCAAGAAAAACAACTCGACCGACCTAACTCATGAAACTTTTATGTCGAATTCATGAAAGTAACATATATATATTTCTACTCCTCTCGATAGTACGCCTGGGAAACAACATTTTTCGTATTCTAAGCTCCCACTCATACTTTCACCTCGACGCTTAAAATAAATCATTTTGAATGATACTCGACTAGGGTAAAAGACTTAGAAAATAATAGACATTTTTTTGGACTCAAAACCATGCGACGAGGCTATAAACCTCAAATATATTTTCGGATTTATAAACACAACACCTAGATATTTTAGTACAACTCGATAACACACCTAGCAAACTATATTTTTCATGTTTTAAGTTCGACATCATAAGCTCACGAACACGCTCAAAATAAATCCTTTTGATCGACCCTCGAATACTTGTTTCACATTTTCAGAAAATTCACTAATAGTATTTTCCGAAATGGACTAAACCAAAGCCCAATAAGAGATAGTGTTAAACCAGCCCATCCAGCCCAAATGAAACATTTTTAGAATCCTAAAAATAGCCCAAGTCTAAGCCCAAAACAGTTTACACGCCCTCGCCTCTAAAATTCTTAATGGGCCTTAAGTAGATTCGATATATGGCCCAATAATGTGAAAATAAGCTCTTTTCTGAAATAAGAAGTTGAAATAAGTTAAAATGAACTTAATAAGGTTATAGAAATTTTTAGAATATTTTTCCCGTCATTTTTATGCAAAAAGGACTAAAAATGTAACGCGATTTCACGTTAGAGGACTAAAACTGCCAAACTGTGAAACCTAGGGACTGAAGCTGTGAAAACAGTTTGTAGAGGACTTAAATTGACATACCATTGAACTCCAAGCTTTGTATGGACATATGGACAATTATTGGACTATTTTGAACTATGGACTGAACAAGGACTAACGACGTAACGCAAATCGCGGTTAGGGTAGAAAATGTAAAATCTGGAAAGAACAAGGACCAACTGTTATAACTTGTCATTCTTATTTTATTTTTTCATTTTTGCACCATATCTTTACTTCATATGCATATTCGCATTCTAATTGCATATTAGTTAATAGCGTTAGAAATATTTCATGTTAATATTTCATATCAACTCATTTACTCTTTGAAGATATGATCTTACGAGAGCACAAGCACCATAATCATATAACACCTTCACCTTCAACGATTAGATCGTTGTATATCATTAGTTAATCAGCATCCACTATTCATACACACACACCACTAGAAATTAGTCAGATTCTCAGTTATTTATATATTTACTAGGTTCTATATCGAAGTTGTTATAATCACCCCTGAGTTTATTTTCACCATCACCAGTAACGCTTAAGGTGAGTCATGGCCTCACTTTTAAACTCTTTATACTTTTTAAACTCCGTGAGGGGGATACATGCTATAAACAAATCACAAGTATTTTTCTGTATGCTACCTGACTTGATATATGCCTAAGTTACCATATTGCCACAAGACCCTTTATCATGAGCCATTAATCACTGCGGTGAACGCGAATATAATGAATAGATCTATTAGAGGCTGACGACCTATCCCACTAATACTGTGACGGAATGCTTTTTGCTAGTCGTATTAGTCGCGATGCATTATATTTGAGAGAAATAGGAATTGGCAAAATCACCTATTACACGAGGGCAAAACCTTCATCATTAATTTGGTGGACACCTCCGTTTATGCGGTACTTTGTTAACGTTTACGTGTCATGAGACTTAGGGCAATATATGAACTGTGATATCAACTTTTAAACTGATTGTATCTTCAATACAATCATACTTGTGAATCGAACTGATATTTAAATTACAAACTCCATGATTTCACTCAACATTATGTTGACTTTTAAGCATGTATCTCAGGGAACTAGAGGAGCAAGGCAAGGCATGGAGCAGGCGCACCCTATCTTAAATAAATGGTGTAAAATAAAGTTGTAATTCAGTTAAATTGATGTTTCTTTAGAGAAACCTTAGCACTCTGATATAACGCTTTGTAACTGAGTTTGTATTATGGACCTATGTAAATTAAAAATGCCGTCTCAGGCTGTTTTTCTATGATTTTGTTTTCGATCCTCACAGTAACACCCAAATTAATCTTCCGCTGCTATGTTTAAAATTTGGGGGTGTTACAGATTGGCATCAGAGCTTCAGTTATAGAGAACCAAATGTTTTCAAACGTTGGACTATAACTACATTTTTCAAACAAATTAATTATACACCATGTTACCTTAAGCCCTCCATGCCTGCTTGCTGCCGCACCCGGTATGTTGCACATTAGGATTATCTTATATAAGCGTCTGCATACTTGATAGTTACTGTGCACAACTAGATCATTTCATGCTTATATTACACCACTTGATGTTAATAATTACTTATTTCACCATATATGGATTATTACAGTACTATGTCATTCATCACCCACTTTAGTGTATCATCGGAGCCGGACTCCGAGGGATCACTAGCATCAGTCACATCCCCCATACTTCCCGATACCGTAGCACCAGAGGTCGTGCCTGACGCGATCGAGCCCTTTGTAGAGGGTGGAGCCGCCGCTATACCTTTATTAGAGGACCCTCATGTGCCAGCTTTGCCAGCACCTACGTTACCACCACATTTTGTTTATGACACCTACTCTCCTTTCTATATACCACCCCCTGACGACTTGTACTATGAGAGTCAGCAATGGCTCCCTGCTGATGATTTACCCGAGCCCTATCATGTTGCACCACCATTACCACCTGACCATTTGCTTGACATACATACCCAGACATATCCACTACCACCTCGACAGCGGGATCCGATTCCTGCAGAGGATATTCCTTCATCGAGTAGACCTCGCATATTAGACCAGATACACCCATCCTCACCATCACTGCCTTATCCTCCTGGTTTCACTCCCCCAGCTCAGACCCATGATGCTTGGGAAGGATTTAGACCAGTAGTCACCCACACCCTTATACCATCTACAGTAGTGACACGACTCGAGAGTCACGGAGAGCAGGTCGATTCACTTCTTCGGATGATAGACCATGTACCGTTGGATTCCCCAGGGACTATCAGTGATACTCTGCATAGGTTGGCTTCCAACAGAGCAGTGGTACAGCAGTGCTTGAGACAGATGCATACAGACTTTCCAGATACCCGTTCCCACGCGATATCCATACGTAGAGAGGGACAGGATTTAGCTTGGGAGGCTCACCTGGCACAGCGTAGAGCCGACACATTGGAGAGACTCATGGGAGACATACAGATAGAGCATCAGGCTGAGATACAGAGACTCAGAGACCAGATCTCAGAGCTCACGAGGCGTACGGATAGACCTGAGCAGTAGGCATAGCTAGCATGTTGTATAGTTTGAGACATTGTAGTCTGCCGCATGTGGCAATTAATAAAGACTCTTGTATCGTTTTGTTGTATAACTCAACTGATCAAGTTATTAATGTTGTAATGTTGGTAGTGATGTACTATATATCTGTTAACTTATGTATTATGGTTGTTCGTATGTATTGTAATTGTATCCAGATATGTCGTGATGTTACCTGTTATTATTATGATTCTCTAATTGTGTAAATATTGTAAAAACCTGAACACATACAATATGGTGATATGTAGGGAAAATTTATGAACTCCAGTTTGTATGATTAAATCGATTGTTCCTTAACAATCTCATATCCGTAAATGAATAAAATAAAGAGGCATGGTAATTATGAAGAAATATTCAATTTAACCACCATTTCACACCATGACTACATTGTACATATACTCAGCTATTCTACCCAAATTCTAAATCTGTATTTTTGTGACATTAATAGAAAATGGCACATAGCGACAACGAAACTACCAACTAGATTGATGCGCGTGATGTGTCGTTGCGGTTTAGCAGTTTTAATGCCTACTCAAGTTTTAAATTTATATTTAGCCGACTTATCAATAACACACACACTTAACGAGCAGTGTACCCGGTCAGTATGAAGATAATGGTAAGTAGAGTGTCGATCACTAAGAGTGGAACGTATTATCTCGTTATTCTAATCAGTATTTTAATATCCTAACGCAAGGGGGTTTCAGCCTGAGAGACTGGCACGGTTTGTTGCAATTAAATAATAAAATAAACCAATAGGCACGAATCAGCAAGTAGCACACACGTACACAGATAAATACTCGAGACAATAAGAGGGTTGTCCTTATGATTAAGTAGATTGTCACTTGTTTTATTGATAGCTTTATATGAAGTGTATGTAGTTAACCCTTTCTCGTTGGTCCTAATCTTATCGGCGAGTAAACCCTTAATGATTACTTATGTCTAAAAGTTATTCCTAAGTGATCAATTTAGTAATAACCGTGGGAGCCACATTATGTCCCGCAGTCAAATGCCCGCAAGCCACTAATAAACACAGAGGTTATCAATGCACTAATAAGTAGTAACCAAAGACATCAACATATAAACTTTAATTGATGGGAAAGCAAGTATTAAAGGGAGTGCAATCTTTCGTTGTCACATTATACAAGCCACCAATCCTGATGAATTAAAGTTTGCTAACACAATAAAACAAAACTACTTAATGAATTAAACACATGCAGCACCTTCTTACAGCTCTTGTATCTTTGATTTGGGTGTGTCTTGTGCTGCCTCCTTGACTGAATTCGTCCTTTGTTCCTCCTGTTTTAACTTCGGTTTTAGGTTTTTCCGGAACTTGTAATTCGTCTGGTCTACGGGGTATTTATAGTTTCTGTCTGAGGGAAGATGCGGCGCATCTACTAAGTAGATGCGGCGCATGTACTTAACTTCGCGTGGGGTCCAAGATTATAATATTCAGGAATATTCGTACACCGCCAGAAGATGCGGCGTAACTCCATTATTAGATGCGGCGCATGTCCTCTTGTATCTTGGATCGTATCTGGTGATATCTTGATAGAGATGCGGCGCATGTCGAGAGTGAGATGCGGCGCATCTGGAGCAGAATTGACTTGATCTTGTCCATGTCAGTAGACCTTCAACTTTATGCACGTTTTGCTCCATAATTAGTCCAAAATCGCTAAGTTTCACCAAATGCTTGTTTTTACCTGAGAATTACAAAAGTAAACGATTAAGTATCAATCCTCATACATAATATAGTAAAACAAGTCAAATTAATAGGATAAATGATAGTAATAAAATGTACTTATTTGAGTTCATCAAATATCCCCCCACTTGAACTTTACTTGTCCCCAAGTAAACCTTAGAATTTCTTTTATGAAAATGTATCCTAAAAGATGTTAGGATTTATTTTTATATTTAAGCATGTATTCGTTCATTTCATAATCACACAACTAAACACTTAACGATTCAGAAGTAAAATAAAATAAGTCGATAAAAGCAAATCTAATCGTTTAACTGTCCAGTCGCGACGAATATTCTATCATAAGCTTGGCAAGTATACACATCTCCACCACTAAAGCTAAGGAGCAACAAGTCTAAAGCGGTAAAAAGGGTTTTTAGGCTTAAGGGTTAATTATTCTCTTTCACTATCGATCTCAAATTCCAGAAAAGGCGACAAAATCACAAATACATGATCGAATCCACGAACACGATACTTGCAATTGCTCAAATCCTTAACTCGAATAGGCTAAAGATAGGTCCAAACTTCACCAATAATAATATATCAAAAAGGGCGACAAAATCATAAATACATAGCCGAATCCACGACTACGATACTTAAGATTGCTCAAATCCCTAATCTCAATAAATCAAAGATTTGGTTGGATAAAGAATAATAAAGTGTATGGATAACATTTGGGATATAAATTGGTGCAAAAATAAAAATAAACAAAACAAATAAATTAAAATCCTAAGTGTGGTTAATCACTATCCCAACCATCCCATGAATAATACTCATATCATCGAATAACTCACGCTTTAATACTTGAAACACACGCTTTAGGTAGACACGAATTATACTCAACAAGATCTTAATCAAAGAATAAACCTTAATTGGCGTTCCCATAACTGCCAATTCCCATTCAATCCATAGATATAGTACAACAAATAGTGGTGATATCGACCACTTACATAACTTTACATAAGTTGGTTAAAACTAACTTCCAACTTTTCTTTCTTTCTTTTTCTTTTCTCATTTTTTCGTTTTTTTTTTTTTTTTTTTTTTTTTTTTTTTTTTTTTTTTTTTTTTTTTTAACATAAATATAGATGTGTAAAATTTCACCACATCACTATAACTTTCTTTCCGGATAATTTTTTCATACTTTTCATGACTTCAGAAATAATGGTAATAGTGAAAGTAGTAAACACACAAAAAATAAACTCCAAAATATACAATATTTACTTTCACTCCAATTGCATTGTGCAATTTCCCGACCTAACCATAGATAATGAATTACGCACGCGAACACAGGTAATGTAAGGAAACACACTCTGCCTATAGCAATCAACCAACCACGGATTCTAATCTACAGGGTAGGCTAAGGTGTAAGGGTGTAACGAAACATTTTAAACATAGGTGTAAGAAACGAAAGGAATGGCTCTGAGGGTTTTTCTAGGGGTATCTTACTCTAGAAATGAGAGTAACAAAAGGTTTTATACGGGGGTTAACTAACCAGTGTAGTTAGTTAATAACACATAACATATAAGGCTATTTGGGTGTAATCCTAGAAATTTACCAAGTTAGACAAGTCACTCCAATTATATAAATAATACTTATTATGGTGGTCTCGAATAGTATACAAGCCAAGTTCTAAAGTTTACAAGTCACCGGCACACTCATAGATTTGTGAATTTTGAAAAATCACAATTTTTGAAAATAACGTCATGTGTGCAGTTATGCAACTTAGATCTTAAACAAAAACATGCTAAAAAAAATTTTTAAGTTTGATATATTAAGCACATTTTAAGCATAATTTTTGAAAAAGTTTAGGACAAGTAATTGTTAAGTGTTCTAATTCTCCAATCCCCCCACTTAAGTTAAACAACGTCCTCGTTGTTTGTATAAAAGGTTAAAAACTGGAAATTAAAAGAATTAGAACAGAAAAACTCCCCTGAGATTTGCTCGGTATGATCCTCCATTAGTATAAGAGCAAAAATCAACTTCTTGTGGATTAGAACGTTAAAGCTTCATACTTGATGTATCCACAGGAAATCCAGGAAACTATAATACCACCAATACTTTAAAACACACCTAAGATAAGAAAGGTTCAAACTTGCATAATACATTAGTAGTTAGGAAAAATAAACTTAAAAATTAAAACTGAAAATCATCATGTCAGTCGATGCGCCGTATATTATTGAAGAAGATACGCCGTATCGAGCCTGGAATAAATACGGATCAGAATAAAGATGCGCCGCATCCTTAACCAGGGATGCGCCGCATTAAAATAAACTGATAAAGAGTTTTAAAGTCGAAAATAAAAATGCAGAAAAATAAAATAAGATATGGCCATTGCAGGAGATGCGTCGCATCTCAGAATTGAGATGCGCCGTATCCTCATGCGGCCTGGACTGACTCGACACAGAAAACAGAATAATAAATAGATAAATCCGGGTTGTCTCCCGGTAAGCACTTGTCTTTATTCCAGAGTCTTCAAGTTAGACTCACGTTCAGCTCTTTAATATCGATCATTGATTCCTACATTGCCGCGTAGGATCCACTTAGCAACTAATTCGTCACGTATATATTCAGGTCCCAAGTTCAAAACTCCTTTATAGAATCCTTCCATCATCTGATACGGGTATTCAATCACTCTCTTCATGTCATCATTACTAATAAAAAGGAATGGAGAGAATTTGTAGCAGACCCTATTAGTAGCATGTTTAAATTCAGGGTGAGTTCGGGGCATCATATAAGTGATAACGTCGCTTCCACATTGAAAGGTATTCTTTCCTTCAAATCGCTTTGCATTAATAGTGATCTCCCTACAGAATGGTTTTCCAACAATCACGTCGCCCATACTGCTGTCACGATAGGCATTCATGTCTTCAACAACGGCGAACTCAGTAACAATAGTAAAGCGTCCAACGAAGATCGGGACATTAATGAAGGCTCCAACTACATTCTTTCCCCTACACTCCAATTTATTTCTCATAATAGAATTGTAAAAGCTTCTTGACATAACATTGATCGGCAAAATAGGAAAGAAATTGGCGTCAATACATTTGTATCCAATCATGCATGGGAATTGCAAATTGTAAGCACAATTGGCGTGGATCCTTCTACCATAATCCCAAGAACCATCATATCCCTCAAATTCATCGTAATTTCTAGTATTAATAACTTTGACTTTTGGACTATCCACAATTTCTCCTTCTTCTAACTCAGATTCAGCATCATCCATGAACAGGTCATTGGATTCCAATGGTCCATTAAGGTCATTAAGTTCAATGTAGTCCCCATCGTAACGTTCGAGTGATTTATCATGCACTAATACTTCATTCATAAAATTGGCTTCGAAGTCGAAGTCAAGCAGTTCTCCGTATCCTTCCATTTTTCTTCTGAAATAATCACGAAAGCATCAGTAGGGTATGCCCAAGAAAGTAATATATCAGAAAATCAACAACGAAAACGGAATACGAAAAATTAAAGTTACTGATATCTGCAGACGATGCGCCGTATCCAAAAAGTTGGATACGCCGTATCTTAATACGTTAAAATTTAATCAGACTTTATCCAGAAAATAGATACGCCGCTTTAGAATTTAAGAATGCGCCGTATCGAATTAATTAATCAAAAATCAGCTTATCTAATTAAAATTAAATGCGTCGTATTAACGAAAGTTAATGCGCCGTATTTTCGTTACGTTTAAAAATAAATATCGATTTTTGATTCAGAAAGATGCGCCGTATCGACAGAGATCGATACGCCGTATCTGTTTAATAATTCGCAAACTGTTTTTAATTAAAATAATAGATACGCCGTATCTGCGAAAGCAGATGCGTCGTATGGCGTTAACGTTTAGAATTTTTTTTTTTTTTTTTTTTTTTTTTTTTTTTTTTTTTTATCGAAAACAGATACGCCGTATCTGCTAAAGCAGATGCGTCGTATTACTTTATCGCTTAGAAAAATTTTCTTATTAAAAACAGATACGCTGTATCTTGGGGAAAAGATGCGTCGTATCGAATTAATTAAACGCGTTGTATTAAAAAAAAATTAAACGCAATACGCCGTATCTGAGAGATCAGATGCGCCGTATCGTTTGATTTAGCACAGTACAACGATAGCAGAACAGAAAAATACGAAAAATAAAAACAAAAATTAAACACACAAACAAAAATAAACACACAAAAATAAAAAGAAAACAATTAACACACAATACAACAAATATGCAAAATAGTACAATGATGCAATTAATCTAATAAAAAGAAAAAAACCTAATTAAAATACTAATCAAATTAACAGATAATAACAATTCACTCCACGGTAGCGGCGCCAAAAACTTGATGCGCGTGATGTGTCGTTGCGGTTTAGCAGTTTTAATGCCTACTCAAGTTTTAAATTTATATTTAGCCGACTTATCAATAACACACACACTTAACGAGCAGTGTACCCGGTCAGTATGAAGATAATGGTAAGTAGAGTGTCGATCACTAAGAGTGGAACGTATTATCTCGTTATTCTAATCAGTATTTTAATATCCTAACGCAAGGGGGTTTCAGCCTGAGAGACTGGCACGGTTTGTTGCAATTAAATAATAAAATAAACCAATAGGCACGAATCAGCAAGTAGCACACACGTACACAGATAAATACTCGAGACAATAAGAGGGCTGTCCTTATGATTAAGTAGATTGTCACTTGTTTTATTGATAGCTTTATATGAAGTGTATGTAGTTAACCCTTTCTCGTTGGTCCTAATCTTATCGGCGAGTAAACCCTTAATGATTACTTATGTCTAAAAGTTATTCCTAAGTGATCAATTTAGTAATAACCGTGGGAGCCACATTATGTCCCGCAGTCAAATGCCCGCAAGCCACTAATAAACACAGAGGTTATCAATGCACTAATAAGTAGTAACCAAAGACATCAACATATAAACTTTAATTGATGGGAAAGCAAGTATTAAAGGGAGTGCAATCTTTCGTTGTCACATTACACAAGCCACCAATCCTGATGAATTAAAGTTTGCTAACACAATAAAACAAAACTACTTAATGAATTAAACACATGCAGCACCTTCTTACAGCTCTTGTATCTTTGATTTGGGTGTGTCTTGTGCTGCCTCCTTGACTGAATTCGTCCTTTGTTCCTCCTGTTTTAACTTCGGTTTTAGGTTTTTCCGGAACTTGTAATTCGTCTGGTCTACGGGGTATTTATAGTTTCTGTCTGAGGGAAGATGCGGCGCATCTACTAAGTAGATGCGGCGCATGTACTTAACTTCGCGTGGGGTCCAAGATTATAATATTCAGGAATATTCGTACACCGCCAGAAGATGCGGCGTAACTCCATTATTAGATGCGGCGCATGTCCTCTTGTATCTTGGATCGTATCTGGTGATATCTTGATAGAGATGCGGCGCATGTCGAGAGTGAGATGCGGCGCATCTGGAGCAGAATTGACTTGATCTTGTCCATGTCAGTAGACCTTCAACTTTATGCACGTTTTGCTCCATAATTAGTCCAAAATCGCTAAGTTTCACCAAATGCTTGTTTTTACCTGAGAATTACAAAAGTAAACGATTAAGTATCAATCCTCATACATAATATAATAAAACAAGTCAAATAAATAGGATAAATGATAGTAATAAAATGTACTTATTTGAGTTCATCACCAACCCAACCGTAGCACTGACGCTTGAGGAGGTTCGAAGAATGATTGATGATGGCATCGCCGCAGCACGCGAGGCCGATGCAGCAAACCGCTCAAGCAATACTATGGGAGCAACAAATGAAAGTGAGGCATCTACACCACGTAAATGTACTTACAAGGAATTCGTAAGTTGTCAACCAACCACCTACAGAGGCGTAGAAGGAGTGACGGAATTAGCACAGTGGTTTGAATGCATGGAAACGGTATTCATGAGAAGCAACTGTGCAGAAAACAACAAGGTCACTTTTGCCACTGGAACCTTGAGGGGAAATGCACTATCTTGGTGGAATGCTACCGTCAAAATAATGGGTACCGAAGCAGCATTTCAGATCTCTTGGACCGAACTGAAGAATAAAATGCTGAAAAAGTACTGTCCCCGTACCGAGGTCAGAAAGCTTGAAGATGAATTTCACCAGTTAGTGGTGAAAAACAATGATGTCAGTGCGTACAACCGAAAATTTCAAGAGTTATCTCTTCTGTGTCTACACATGGTACCTGACTTGGAAAAGACATTGGAGAAATATGTGGAAGGACTACCTTCAAGCATTGAGGGAGACGTCACCGCATCACACCCACAAACCCTCGAAGCCGCATTCGTGTTTGCTCAGCGAATGATGAGTCGAGTGCTTAAACGAGGTTCTAACTCCACAGTCATTGGACAAAAGAGAAACCATGATAACCATGACAGCAGCAACCGGAACAGCAACAGTTATTACAGTCACAACAGGAGCTACCGCAACAATGATCGAAGCAACCGCAACAGAGACAACCAGCAAAGCCGAAACGATAGACATCAACAACAAAACCGCAGACAAGAAGCCGCCAGGGCTTACGTGGCTGCACCTGCTGAAGGAAAAATGTATGCTGGGACAAAACCCCAGTGTAACAAGTGCAAGATGCATCATACAGGACCTTGTACCGCCATCTGCGGTAACTGTAGGAGAATAGGTCATGTGACCCGAGACTGCAGAGCCAGGGGAGCGAATGCGTAACCAGTAGCAGTAAAGTGCCACGGTTGTGGTGAAGCGGGTCATTATAAAAGTCACTGCCTCAAGAACGTCAATCAGGTTGCCCGAGGAAGAGCTTACGTACTCGGAGATGGAAACGCACCACAAAACCCCAACGTCACAACGGGTACTTTCTTACTGAATCAACATAGTGCTAAAATATTATTTGATTCTGGAGCCGATAGGAGCTTTGTATCTACTTCATTTGATTTATTGCTTAATATCGCGCCTGTAGAATTAGATACCTCATACGAAATTGAAATAGCCAACGGAAAATTGTTAAACACCAACACCGTACTCAAAAACTGCACCTTAACCCTCCAAAACAAATCATTTCCAATCGATCTCATGCCCATCCAACTTGGAAGCTTTGACGCGATTGTGGGCATGGATTGGTTATCCAAACATCGTGCCCGAATCATCTGCGATGAAAAAGTTATCCAAATCCCCATAGACAATGAAACGCTTACCGTTCGTTGTGACCACTATAAAACCCAACTCAATATCATCTCGTACATCAAAACGGTGAAATACATAAACAAAGGATGTCACGCATTTTTGGTCCAAGTAACGGAAGATAAATCGAAAGAAAAAGAAAAACGACTGGAAGAAGTGCCAGTTGTAAATGAGTTTGCAGAAGTATTCCCTGAAGACTTGCCAGGTATTCCACCCATCCGGCAAGTAGAATTTCGAATCAATTTAGTGCCTGGAGCAGCACCCATTGCAAAAGCACCATATCGATTAGCCCCTTCCGAAATGAAGGAATTATCTGAGCAGTTGAAAGAACTGTCAGATAAAGGATTCATCCAACCCAGCTCATCACCTTGGGGAGCACCAGTCCTGTTTGTCAAAAAGAAAGACGGAACATTCCGAATGTGCATCGATTATAGAGAGTTGAACAAACTCACAGTGAAAAATCGATACCCATTACCAAGAATCGACGATCTATTTGACCAACTACAAGGATCGAGTGTTTACTCAAAAATCGATCTAAGATCAGGATACCACCAATTAAGAGTCAGAGAAGAAGACGTTCCCAAAACAGCCTTTCGAACACGATACGGACATTACGAATTCCGCGTAATGCCATTTGGTCTTACCAACGCACCAGCAGTGTTCATGGATCTAATGAACCGCGTGTGTAAACCATATCTGGACAAGTTCGTAATCGTATTCATCGACGACATTTTGATCTACTCACGTAACAAACAAGAGCATGCGGAACACTTGAGAACCATTTTGGGTGTACTCAAACAAGAAAAACTGTATGCGAAATTCTCCAAATGTGATTTTTGGATCTCCACCGTTCAATTTTTAGGTCACATCATCAACAGTCAAGGTATTCACGTTGATCCCGCCAAGATCGAAGCAGTCAAAGGTTGGGCTTCGCCCACCACTCCCACTGAAATTCGACAATTTTTAGGACTCACTGGTTACTATCGAAGGTTTATAGAGGGTTTCTCCAAAATCGCAAAAACTTTGACAGAACTCACTCAGAAAAACAAGAAATATATCTGGGGAGAGAAACAAGAATCAGCATTTCAACTCCTAAAACAAAAACTCTGTGAAGCACCAATTCTAGCGCTACCAGACGGGAGCGACGACTTTGTAGTATATTGTGATGCATCACATCATGGTTTAGGTGCGGTACTAATGCAAAGGAACAAAGTCATCGCTTACGCTTCTCGACAACTCAAGAAAAATGAGGAAAATTATACCACTCATGATCTGGAATTAGGAGCAGTAGTATTCGCTCTTAAAATGTGGAGACATTACCTATATGGTACAAAGTGCAAGGTATTCACCGATCACAAAAGTCTCCAACACATACTAGATCAGAAGGAGATGAACATGAGACAGCGCCGATGGTTGGAACTACTCAACGACTACGATTGTGAAATTCGCTACCACCCCGGTAAAGCGAATGTCGTGGCTGACGCATTGAGTAGAAAAGAGAGGATCAAACCTCTTAGAGTTCGATCGTTAGAAATGACAATTTATTCACCACTCCCATCTCAAATTCTCATAGCCCAATCGGAAGCTCTTTAGGAAGAAAATCGAGCTCACGAGAAAATTAAGGGCATGCTAGAAAGCGAGAATGGATTCATACGAAGATCCGATGGAATGTTATGCTTCAAGAAAAGATGCTGGATTCCTCTCTACAGAGGTATTCGAGATTTCATCATGCATGAATCTCACAAGTCTAAATATTCCATTCATCCCGGATCCAACAAAATGTACCAAGATCTCAAACAACTTTACTGGTGGCCAAACATGAAAGCCGACATTGCAACATATGTTGGGAAGTGTTTGACTTGTTCAAGGGTCAAAGCCGAAAGTCAAAAACCATCTGGACTACTTGTACAACCTGAGATACCAGTATGGAAATGGGAAAGAATCACTATGGATTTTATTACCAAGTTACCAAAAACGTCGACCGGATATGACACCATTTGGGTTATCGTCGACCGCTTGACCAAATCAGCTCATTTTCTGCCTATCAAAGAAACTGACAAGTTGGACACACTCGCTCAGTTATACTTCAAAGAAATCATAATCCGACATGGAGTCCCAGTCTCTATCATTTCAGACAGAGACAGTCGATTCACTTCAGGATTTTGGCAATCCCTACAGAAAGCCCTTGGTACTCAATTAGACATGAGCACAGCCTACCATCCTCAAACTGATGGACAAAGTGAAAGAACAATCCAAACCTTAGAAGATATGCTTAGAGCATGTGTGATTGACTTCGGAAAAGGTTGGGACAAACACTTACCATTGGTTGAATTCTCGTACAACAATAGTTACCAAGCTAGCCTAAAGGCTGCACCTTTCGAAGCACTTTACGGAAGAAAGTGCAGATCACCTATCTGCTGGACGGAAGTTGGTGACAGGCAGCTTACCGGACCAGAACTAATCCACGACACCACATAGAAAATATTCAAAATCAAACATCGTATCCAAGCCGCTCGTGACAGACAAAAGAGTTATGCAGACGTGAGAAGGAAACCCATGGAGTTTGAAGTTGGAGATAGAGTTATGCTAAAAGTTTCGCCCTGGAAGGGAATGATACGCTTCGGAAAGCGTGAAAAACTCAACCCAAGGTACATTGGACCATTTAAAATCCTCGAGAGGATTGGCCCAGTTGCCTATAAATTAGAACTTCTGGAAGAACTCAGTAGGGTACACCCTACATTCCACGTATCTCAACTTAAGAAATGCCTATCGGACGAGACTCTCGTCATTCCACTAAAAGAGATTAAACTGGACGACAAACTTGTATTCACAGAAGAACCCGTAGAGATAATGGATAGAGAGGTTAAGCAGCTCAAGCAAAGCCGTATTCCTATTGTGAAAGTAAAATGGGACTCTAAGAGAGGACCGACATACACATGGGAACGCGAAGACCAAATTCGTGAAAAATATCCACACCTATTCCCGTAAACCACTCTTATTAGCTATTTTAGACTTGAATTCCGGGACGGAATTCGAATGAGGGAGGAGTACTGTAAGATCCTGCGAAAAACCCTTGTAATCAATCTTAATGATTAATGATGATCTCGTATTACCGTTACTAAAGCCCATTTTTGCTAGAAATTTAAACTTTTCTATTATTAATTATTAATACCCCGATGCATTCTATATATATTTATATTATACACGCCGTACTCGAGATAATATTTCCGACGCAACAACACATTTTTACAATCGACGACAAGTGATCATACTCACCTATTCATTACACTACACTTAACACACTTAACCAAAATTTAATTACAACACTAATACTAATCCTAACCTTAAACTACAAACCGGTTGGACCCTTACTATTCGGCCCATCACTTCCACCCAACCCAACCGAATTTCACAACCCAACACACCACTTCATTTTATTTCCTTTGTTCCTTTTATATTCGATCGACATTACCTTCCAAAAACCCGGTGGCATTTTAAATGTCGAACATAGACATTACATATTTTTATATTTTGAGTACACCACCCAACTAACTACTATAATACAAGGACACCGCTAGAAATATCAAGTATTCGTATAGTAACGAAACCTATTTTAAATGTCCTATGATCGACTCGAAATTATAAAAGTAAGTCACGAAACACAACCGAATTACACTCTACTTTTTCCTATAATCTTTCAACTATATTCCCAACTAAATGTGATACTTCAAATGAAAAATGAACTAGAACCACGACTTGTAGCTAAGTAGCTCGACCTTGGCCAATGTTGATGAAAATCGAATAAAACACAAAACCAAAACCAACCCATTATGAACTCCGATTATTAATGCAATCTCAAATGATATTATACGAGTAGGACAAGAAGCTAGAAATGAAATGGTGGCTAGCTAGTTTAAGTGTTGGACAAATGCTAAACTCAAATCGAATAAGGAAAAACTCCAAGAGCTAAAATCCAAAGCCACAACCACCAATACTCAACTCCACACACAATCTAGATAGCAACACACAAGTGTCCCATAGTTACAGTGTATCCAATTATAGAGTCAATAGGTCAATGCAAATAGGAGATATTTTGCCTATATAAACTACTCCTTCGATCTCTTTCTTTCCCTATCACCTATCAATCTCTTTCACAATCAAATACATTCCTTAAAAAGCCAAATAGCTTTCTGTCGTGAGGATTGGAAACAAATTTAGTAGAAGCATAGGCGTATAAAGTTTTTCGAGTCCACTGCTTTTCTTGTGTCTTCTTCGAACAACCACAATTCCCTCACCACCTTTCATAAAGCATTGTAAGTACTTTGTAATCTTTTGCTTTTATTTCATACACACGCTCATGCATGTTTCACTCTTATTTCGAAAGTCGCATGCATGCTTTAATTTTCACTAGATCACATATATATACTGAGTCGAACTTATCACATTTTTATTTACATGCAACCTTGTCACGTTTAACTTTTCCATCGCATACAACACTAGAACGAATATCAACTTGATATTACACACTAAAGGAAAAACAGTAAAACGAAATTTAAAATATGCCAAGAGGGTGTGACTCGTGTGTATGAGAAAACCCAAAGAGCCGTAAGGACAACCCACGTCGCACATTAAATCACACATTAACTCGCTAAACGAACTAAAATCTTAACAGCTAGTTAAAATTGGGTCATAATGTTACTAAGTAATCTAAGCCTTAAATGTTAGTCGAACCGCCCACTTAACACCATGTTAATTTGTAAAACTTACATGTAACGCGTATATATTTTTGCACCGGTCAAAATGTCGACCCAGCCACCTTCAACTTTTATTTGTTAAGATTCCACTCATAATCTCGTCTAGACCTTTAAATCGAACCATGTAAAGTACTACTCGATCGAGTATTTAGAAACAAGTAAAAATCTAAGTATTATAACCAAGAAAAACAACTCGACCGACCTAACTCATGAAACTTTTATGTCGAATTCATGAAAGTAACATATATATATTTCTACTCCTCTCGATAGTTCGCCTGGGAAACAACATTTTTCGTATTCTAAGCTCCCACTCATACTTTCACCTCGACGCTTAAAATAAATCATTTTGAATGATACTCGACTAGGGTAAAAGACTTAGAAAATAATAGACATTTTTTTGGACTCAAAACCATGCGACGAGGCTATAAACCTCAAATATATTTTCGGATTTATAAACACAACACCAAGATATTTTAGTACAACTCAATAACACACCTAGCAAACTATATTTTTCATGTTTTAAGTTCGACATCATAAGCTCACGAACACGCTCAAAATAAATCCTTTTGATCGACCCTCGAATACTTGTTTCACATTTTCAGAAAATTCACTTATAGTATTTTCCGAAATGGACTAAACCAAAGCCCAATAAGAGATAGTGTTAAACCAGCCCATCCAGCCCAAATGAAACATTTTTAGAATCCTAAAAATAGCCCAAGTCTAAGCCCAAAACAGTTTACACGCCCTCGCCTCTAAAATTCTTAATGGGCCTTAAGTAGATTCGATATATGGCCCAATAATGTGAAAATAAGCTCTTTTCTGAAATAAGAAGTTGAAATAAGTTAAAATGAACTTAATAAGGTTATAGAAATTTTTAGAATATTTTTCCCGTCATTTTTATGCAAAAAGGACTAAAAATGTAACGCGATTTCACGTTAGAGGACTAAAACTGCCAAACTGTGAAACCTAGGGACTGAAGCTGTGAAAACAGTTTGTAGAGGACTTAAATTGACATACCATTGAACTCCAAGCTTTGTATGGACATATGGACAATTATTGGACTATTTTGAACTATGGACTGAACAAGGACTAACGACGTAACGCAAACCACGGTTAGGGTAGAAAATGTAAAATCTGGAAAGAACAAGGACCAACTGTTATAACTTGTCATTCTTATTTTATTTTTTCATTTTTGCACCATATCTTTACTTCATATGCATATTCGCATTCTAATTGCATATTAGTTAATAGCGTTAGAAATATTTCATGTTAATATTTCATATCAACTCATTTACTCTTTGAAGATATGATCTTACGAGAGCACAAGCACCATAATCATATAACACCTTCACCTTTAATGATTAGATCGTTATATATCATTAGTTAATCAGCATCCACTATTCATACACACACACCACTAGAAATTAGTCAGATTCTCAGTTATTTATATATTTACCAGGTTCTATATCGAAGTTGTTATAATCACCCCTGAGTTTATTTTCACCATCACCAGTAACGCTTAAGGTGAGTCATGGCCTCACTTTTAAACTCTTTATACTTTTTAAACTCCGTGAGGGGGATACATGCTATAAACAAATCACAAGTATTTTTCTGTATGCTACCTGACTTGATATATGCCTAAGTTACCATATTGCCACAAGACCCTTTATCATGAGCCATTAATCACTGCGGTGAACGCGAATATAATGAATAGATCTATTAGAGGCTGACGACCTATCCCACTAATACTGTGACGGAATGCTTTTTGCTAGTCGTATTAGTCGCGATGCATTATATTTGAGAGAAATAGGAATTGGCAAAATCACCTATTACACGAGGGCAAAACCTTCATCATTAATTTGGTGGACACCTCCGTTTATGCGGTACTTTGTTAACGTTTGCGTGTCATGAGACTTAGGGCAATATATGAACTGCGATATCAACTTTTAAACTGATTGTATCTTCAATACAATCATACTTGTGAATTGAACTGATATTTAAATTACAAACTCCATGATTTCACTCAACATTATGTTGACTTTTAAGCATGTATCTCAGGGAACTAGAGGAGCAAGGCAAGGCATGGAGCAGGCGCACCCTATCTTAAATAAATGGTGTAAAATAAAGTTGTAATTCAGTTAAATTGATGTTTCTTTGGAGAAACCTAGCACTCTGATGTAACGCTTTGTAACTGAATTTGTATTATGGACCTATGTAAATTAAAAATGCCGTCTCAGGCTGTTTTTCTATGATTTTGTTTTCGATCCTCACAGTAACACCCAAATTAATCTTCCGCTGCTATGTTTAAAATTTGGGGGTGTTACATTTCTCCAGTGAGCTCTTTTGTATTTGCTTCTTTTTGTAACTGCATGACTCGCGTTTTATGAGCATAATAATACTTACCATTTTGAAGTGATTTAAATGTTGAAATTATAATATTTTCTTTGCTGAATAAGATGCTAGTATCTTAGACAATCGCTTTCGCCTTGTTTTTCATGATCAGATATTGAGCATTGCCATAAATATAAGAAAAACTCTTAAGTGAATCTTGAGCTTTGGTGATTATAATTATATTCCTTATCACCAACTGTTTGGCAAACTGCTACATCAACTTCAACAACTCAAGGGCCAATGACCAGCTTTAGGTTCAGACTTCACATCAGAACTGTTGAAATATACAACTCTCTGGTCCCTTCTGGCGAGAAGGCTTAATTTTAGTTTGTTTGAGGGGACACAATGTTTTTGTTTAACTGATGAGCAACATGATGCTCGAGTTTACTCATATATGCTTAAACTGTAATGTTGGCATAACAAGAGCGATTATCTACACCTTTCATTTCCGTGTTGTTGAGTAAAACTAGTTTGGTAATTACAATTCAGTCAGGCTAAATTGGGTACACTATATATAGATTTTGTCATTATTAAGTAATAAGGATAACCAAATCACTTAACTCGTCTTTCCAAGAAAAGCAGAACTTATGAATAATTAGATTTTGTCATTGTAAATCACTTAACTAGATTTTGTCATTTTAAATGATTGTCGATTCATTGATACGCTCAACTCAGTTGCTCTATAACTGTGTATATTTCACCTGTGAAGATATGCATCAAAAGGAACAAGATCTTGTGAACATGAGGTTTTATGCATCGAATATGCATCATCTTGAAATTATATTCTCTGAATTACGAGGTTTTATGCATTAAAAATACCCTTTTGGGCATCTATCGAACCACTTTCTACTACTTATATTTTTTCCTGTTTGACCCGTTCGAGATAAAGCATAATCAGAATCGACCCATTCATGACTATTTGGGTCAAAATTGTCACTTTTCAGTTTTTGGAACACACATGGAGTTACGATAAATGACACTATATATAATGTTTTCAGATTCAGTTTGACCAACTTTTAACTTTTAAAATGCTACTTGTACAGGCATTCGTGGTGGACAAGTACAATAGACCAATGCCAAAGTTAAGAAATACAACTACCGAGACCGGGGGATATGAACAAAGACCAACTCCACCAGGAACCTTAAACGTGGCACAGCCTCGCCAAATCATCCTTCTATATCAAGGCAAAGCCGAAGATCACAATGGCCCAATGGACGTCAACCAAATCGCAGAAAAGTTTCATGTAGATATTGCTCAGTTCAACGAGCCGTGCAGTTTCTTTCTATACCCCCAGAATATTTCGATAAACAGAAAAAAGATCCAAGATAATGCTTTCACTTAGCGAGCACAATTTTACAGGGATATAACAGTAGCATTATACTCGTTCCAAATAAAACTCAGAAAACTCAGCATACTTGGGATTGCAACTACTTGAACCGATTTGGTTCAAGTTGTGAGGTTTAAGTTTAGCACATTAGTCAACTTGTTGTATGGAAGCCTGCGGGAAGTGGTCCGATTTTTGTTGTAACGTGATTATGCTTGTGTGGTGGTGGTGGAGGGTGGTGGTGCTGGTCGTGTGGTGGTAGAGGGTGGTGGTGATGGAGGGTGGTGGTGTTGGTCGGTAAGTAGGAGTAGAGGATGGTGGTGGGAGAGGGTGGTGGTGCAAATTTCGATGGTGGTGTTTTTGTGTGGTGGTAGAGGATGGTGGTGGGAGAGGGTGTGTGGTGGTAGAGGGTGTGTGGTGTGATGGTGGTGGGATTACAATATTTTCAAAGAAAACAAAAGAGAGTAATTGTGGGAAGAAGACGATGGTAAATTAGTCATTTCACATGGCCACTATCGGGAAAATTTAACGAGCATTAGCAAAAAATGAGAATTTGCAACTACAATAGCGCCTAAGGGGCATTTCTTGCAAAAAACCCAAACGTTAGGTACAAAGCTCGAAAAATTTCAAAATTAGGGACATTTCTCGCAAAAATGGCAAACGTTAGGGACATAATTTGCAGTTTACTCTTATAACTATTTGGCTAAACACTTTTCAATTAGATGCATCATCATATATTTCAATAATTTACACTCAATATTACGTAATGAACAATTTTATAGAGTTTTTTTTTTTTTTTGTTAAACCCTATTTTGATAGAGCCGTATGCGTTTAAGCTTCATTTAACTCAACTTATTTTATAACTATTTAGCTAAACATTATGCAACACGTCTCAATTAGATGCACCATTTTACTTACACTTCAATAATTTACACAAACATCACGCGATGAATAATTAGATAAAACCTGTGTACATCGCACGGGTTCGTAACGCCTCGTATATGAGTAATTTTGTATGCTCACAAGTCACAACTTTAATTATCGTTTGAATGTTTCTTTATTAGGCGTCAAAAAATAATCATTAAAAAAAAAGATAAAGCCACTTTTCGCGTTACAAGCAAGCATTAAAATTACAATACTCACCGCTAGTGGTGCACAAATCGGATTATTTTCAAAACCGAACCGGTTTAAAAACCCGTTTCGGTTCTCGTTGACCAATCAAAAACCGGTTTTGGATAAAATCGGTTCCAATCCGATTTGAGGGAGGAAAAGCTTGAACAGGCAATGTAACACCCCGCCTTATAGACCACAATATTGTCCGCTTTGCCCGTAGGCTCACGGCTTTGCTTTTGTGGCCCTCATGTGAAGACTTCCCGGCAGGTCACCCAAGCCAGTACTACTCTCACATGAGCACGCTTAACCGTATGGGCGATTAACCATTAGACCACAAAACGCGTTGTTGTCATATAAGGCGAATGTTAACATATGTCCCAGCATCACTCCAAGCCGTTCGGGATGTGGGGCAAAACTCATCGAGGACGATGAGTCCTTAAGGGGGGGGGGGGGTGAATGTAACACCCTAGGCAAATCCCACATTGGCTGTGACTTGGAGTGATGCTGGGACATATGTTAACATTCGCCTTATATGACAACAACGCGTTTTGTGGTCTAACGGTTAATCGCCCATACGGTTAAGCGTGCTCATGTGAGAGTAGTACTGGCTTGGGTGACCTGCCGGGAAGTCTTCACATGAGGGCCACAAAAGCAAAGCCGTGAGCCTATGGGCAAAGCGGACAATATTGTGATCTATAAGACGGGGTGTTACAGGCAATAACCGGCCGGTTTTTCGTAACCCGGTTCCACAAACCGGTTTGTGTGAAATTGTACTTTGGGAGTTCGGGTGGGAAGAACGCCGGGTAAAAAGACCTCTAAGTGCACATTTACTTCACTTTTTCATATGTGTAGACTTATTTATTTTTACTTTGACTTGTTGCTTTCAACTTTTTCATTCTCCAAACTACCACATTTATAGAACCCACAAGAAATACTCTTTACTCTATTTAATTTGTTAGAACTGTACAATTGCTTTATGACTAAAAAAATTGCGAACACTTTTTCTTGGACAATAAAGTGAGAAAAATTTATTGGGATAACATATACTACTTGAAATGTGTAAAACGAGGATTTGGTCATGCTCTTTAAGCTGAACACAATGGTGACACAGGGCGACCTGGATTTGGCCTGTCACGTCAGCTTTCTCTCTTCGACGACGTTCACACGATCAAGTTGACACAACAATGACCTTCTTAATTTTTTTTTAAAGGTGAATGGTTTTTTTTTGCGAGTAAGAACTCGGTCGAGTAAACGACCAAGTCGTTTGAATTTGTTCCAGCCGACCGACGCCGACCGATTAGTCGCGATGCCCACAACGGGCGACCATCAACGACCGATCGGTCGACCTAGAGAGGCGACCAACCATTGTGTTCAACCTTACGGTAGTAAAAAGTAAGTATAGCTATTAAAATGTTCTCATTTGTCAAATAATCTAATTTAGTCAAAAGTATCACGTCATTCACCAACTTGCTACAAAATGGCGGTGCTTCAATTGTGTATGTTGAAAACGTTAGCCCGAGCTGACTATTGCCCATGTTCCAATAAAAAACACTCTACTTTCTTTTAAATTGCATTTTAAAAGACTAGGATGGTTAGCATGTAGAGTATGAGTTATATAAATGGTATTTTATCTGGGAAATGTAATACTCTCTTCATCCCAAATTAATAGTCACTCTTTTCATTTTTGGTTGTCCAAAAATTATTGTCCCTTTTCATATATAGTTGTGAACAATGTATCAAATTTATCATATTACACTTATTGTTACTAAAAATTACAAACATCATTCGAAGATTTAATTAATTTTTTTGGGTAAAAGGTCAAAAGACCCGGTAAATGAAAAAGATTTAATTAATTCCATAAGGTAAAAGTGACATTTTTGCAAAAAAAAAAAAGAGAGAGAACGCAGTAATTATTATGTTTTCTTAAACTGTGTGTTTTTTGTCAGGGGACAATAATTTTGAGACGGAGTGATATGTTGATAAACTTTTATCTAGGATGACAAGTTGTAAAGAGAAATTATATGTTATTGAAAGTGGTTAGTTTGTGGAGAAAAAAAAAATTAAAAACAGACATCAAAATGTTTCTTGCATACATAAACGAAGATACGAAATATATTAAAAAAAAAAAATCGTCTTCTTGAATAAGGCACAACCAAATTTTTTCCTGCAAGTCGATCATAAAACGCTTTTAAAGTATCTTTTTGTCGTAAAACACTTTCAAACATCAAACAAGTGGAATTCTATAGGGTAGGTACGTCCCAATTCGAACATAAACAAAGGGAATTTGAATCGGTACAAAACTTGATACATCATTTGAATCGGTACAAAACTTGATATATCTATGATATCGATAACTACTAACACTAAAAATATCTTTTAACATATTTTTAAAACCATTTTTTGTGTTCCCGATAACTTCTAACCCGGCTTGCACAACCAAATTAATGATATGTGCTACACATTGACTATGAAAAAAGACACCTTTGCAAACCGGTTTGTATTTTAGTTTCAATTGCTCAACCGCATTGGTGTTGTTCGACGCAATATCGAAAGATATAGAAAAAATATTTTCTTCTAAATTATTCGTTTTGATGACATGATCTAAAATAACATATAGATTATCACCGGTATGGGGGTATGCAAACATTTCAAAGGTAATCGTACGCTTCATTATTACCCATGTATTGGGATTTACCCAATGAGCGATAACGCAAAGATACGCATCCGGTGAACCATGTGGAGCCGTCCAAACATCACACGTTAAATTTACACCGGTTTCTAACGATTGAAATCTTTAGCCATTTTCCACATTTTTAAACAATCACGTCTAACTGTCATTCGACTTACATGGGTATATCGAGGTTGAAGCGTTTCTTGGATAAGCGAGGTCATTCGCTTATTGTCGAAGTGGTCAAAAGGCAAGGTTTCTTGAATTACAAATTTTGCCATCTTATCCCGAACCCGATCCGCCTCGTATACCCACAACGATCCATCATTCCCCATTGTTGTTTGATTAGAACCCGACGCTGCTTTTAAAACGGGACAACTTTTGTTTATATGATTTCTCAACGTAGTATTCCCGTCATGATTGGAAAGACCCCTACATTTCTTACATCTTGCTTTTCTCGAACCGTCCGACATCCTACACAAATCGAAGTTTACCCAAATTTTCGGGTTTCTATTCGTCGATACGATAGAAACCACCGTGGGTTGGGTTGACGAATTCCCAACGAAAGCTTAAGATTGCCCACATCAGGATGCCATTTTTTGAGAGCGTTTTTTGTGTTTTTAGTGAGTGTTTTGTATTTTTTGAAAGTGTATTTACCCTCAACCCTTAACACACTTATATAAATCTACTAAATACAAGCTCAATAAAAAAGGACAAAAACATTTATATAATCATCTACTACAAAATTTGATATAAAAGCTCAAGTACTATAATAGGATATAAAAGCTCAAGTATAAAACCATCACTTTTTTTTGTGTGTGAATAAAGTACAAATTACTTGATATAAATCACATTTATACAAATCCATTATCCATGTACTTGATATAAATAACATTTATCTAACCATCTACGCTACAAATTCACTTTTGTCAAAAGCATGTGCTGTCAAATCCATCTTCTACGCATTCAATATTTTCTACAAAACATTTATGATTTATCTAACCAATCTACTTCACATTCAATATTTTCTGCTACACATCTATAATCTATAATGCCTTGTAAAGGAGCAATATCCCCAACCATCAAAACCTAAATTTAAAACTTCTATTTTTAACATTCAGCCATCAAAACCTAAATTTAAACATACCAAACCACCATACAATCCTAAAAAATTACCAAACCAACAAAACCATATAAACCTCCCACACCATCCTCCACTAGTATTTCAAAAAAAAAAAAAAAAAAAAAAACACACACACACACACGCACATCTCACTCTCAAAAAAAACTCACACAAACACTCCCATCTTAAAAATAAACTCTCCCAAAAATCATCACCACTCACACCACAAACACCCTACGTTGCCACCACTCTACGCCTCCACCACCAGACGCCGCCACCATCCAACCACCCAACGGCACCACCAACCGACGCCACCTCCACCGAAACCTTCCACCATCAAGTTTTGAGGTATTTTGTAGATCTATAATTTTTTTCGTAGATCTATAGTTTTTTTTTATAGATCCATACATATTTTTTCTAGATCTATTGATTTTATTTGTAGATTTATATGTTTCTTTTATAGATCTAACGTTTTTGGTATTTTTTTGTTAGTGCCGCCGCTTGCAACCACTTTTTGCCGCTTGCCACTGCTGTAGACGCCACCTTGCCACTGCTGTTTTCAGCCGCTTATATATAGTTTTTTGCCGCTTGCCACTGCTGTATTTTTTTGAGGTATTTTTCGTTATATATAGATTTTATTTTTCGTTATATATAGTTTTTATTTTCTTTTATAAATCTATAATAGTTTTCGTTATATATAGTTTTTATTTTCTTTTTGCATGGTTCTAAGTTTATAGATCTATAATAATTTAACCGGGATCTTAGATGTTTAGTTGTTTTTGTTCGTTTTGTGGTTTGAAATCTGTTAAGATCTATCTCGAATTTTTGCAGTATGTTATGTTGGTTTTGACATGTTTGGTTGTTCTAAGATTTGTTGTGTTCTTGCTTTTTTTAAAACTACTTTGATCGATAGACATGTTTTTTTATTTCTCTTTTGGTGATTTTGGCTGAGTTTGAACCAAGATTTGCTGCTCAACGAAATATAGATAAATATACAGCCTGCAGATTTGAATGCCATTTTACACGCTTTTCACACCTAAGATAGATTTAAGATTTGTTTTAAATAAATTCAAAGGTCAAATATATGTGCACACATGTGTTTATAACAAACGTTTTGTTTTTTATGAACTTTTTAGTTATACGGGTGTGAGATGAACGGATTCATGGGATCATTGGATATTTGGATCTGTTATGATCTGATTCAGGGGTGTTTAAAATTAATTATGTTTTTTTTTTGGTCTGCTTAGATCTGATTAGAACTAATTCCGTAATTGATGTAAAAGGGGGCGCTCGTGGCTTGCTATAATCTGATTAGAACTAATTCCGTAATGCAAAAGTTAAGTAAAAAAGAGTTGGCCATGGCATCTTTGTCAGCTTTAATTTGAAAAATTCATTGTATTAAAGAAAAAACAGTCTACTAGATGACAACTTTAACCGGATATAAGATAAAATTCATTGTATTAAAGAAAAAACAGTCTACTAGATGACAACTTTAACTGGATATAAGATGATGTGGACCTATATTTTGCATCATGGACAAACCAAAAGCATTGGACTGTTGTGATTTATTTATGTTAAAATGTTAGACTGGACCCAAAAACTAATACTTGATCCTTTGAATAATTTAATTTGCATAAAATGTTATAACTGAGTTATGTTGATTATTAGCTAATATAAATCAATAACACCTACGGCCATTCTCATAATTTGCATAAAACCATCAATGATTAATCGATAGTTAACATAGTGGTATGTCTAAAAAAACAAAAAAATGCACGCACAAACACGAACATACACGAATATTACTCGAAACCTTGCACATACAAATAAGAAAAGCTAACACCTCAATCGAACTTGGTTCAAAAGTGCGACATAGCAAAAACAGACTATATATGTTACGTAGACTTGAATACTACACCAAACAAATATCGATGTGACAGTAATTATTGAAGAGACAACCACCGATACACCGGTGGTTGTCTTAAAAAAATAAACACAAACACCTAAATCGATACACCGATACAACCACCGATAATCTGCTCGACTATCGTTATAATGGTCGTCTTAAAAACAATAAACACAAACAAATATCGATGTGACAGTAATTATTCGAACAATACACTGGTTCCGCTAGGCACGGGTAATTGGAAAAACAATTTCCCAAAACACAATTAAATTGGCTTGACCGTATATTAGAGCTTGCCTTAACAAAAATTATGTCAAATAAGAAAGAGAAAAAAAAAAACATGTTTTTTTGTGTTATTTGGCACCCATAAACTTAGAACCATGCCATCGGAAAAACAATTTTTCCGAAAGGATTTCCTAATGATAGCTTATAGAAAGAAAATTACTCGCCGCTGAAATTTCGTCAAAAAATAGACACCGTTGGCGCTAGGCGCGGGTACTTAGCTAACTAATTGTGTGCAACTATGCAAAAAAAGGCACACACAACATGGCCTGAGAAAGGGTTTTTTTAACTCAAAGACAAAACTAAAAAACATAGCTTCTCGAACAAGCTGATTATCAGTAAATATTTGTCGGCGCCACTATGCACCAATACCACATTAACGCTACTATCTAACTATGCCATCAGAAAAAACAGTTCCTAAACAAGGATTCCTGAGCGCTACAAATACAATCTTTTGAAAGAAAATCATTCGCAGCTATAATTTTATCGAAAACTAGACACCGCTGCCACAAGGCGCGGGTACTCGGCAAGTCCCTTATAAAGCATCTATATCCCCAACCAAAATCCAAACCTCCATCTTTAAGAATCGGTCCCATACCAACATCACATCTAAATTTACACGCACCAAACCAATATCCGAACCTAATATAATATCCAAACCTAAACTACTACACTA
This sequence comes from Artemisia tridentata subsp. tridentata, assembly GCA_021014915.2. Classification (NCBI taxonomy): domain Eukaryota; kingdom Viridiplantae; phylum Streptophyta; class Magnoliopsida; order Asterales; family Asteraceae; genus Artemisia; species Artemisia tridentata. The sequence continues at coordinate 78,207,220 of CP139505.1, forward strand.
ACAAAAGTACATAATAAAACTCACGATACAAACAAATACCCTCACACTATCTCTCATTTACTCCCATTCGTTTTCCCTTTCTCTCACATAAACACGCTCAAATACTCATCATCTAACCTCTCTCTCACATACACACCAAACAAAAACTCTTTTCACCGCCACCACCCAAATCGCATATCCATAACCGGCGACCCTCATCTCCACCGAGAGCCTCACCACCACCGAGAGCCCTACCACACCGAGATCCACTGCTTTAGGGTTTTTTTTTTTTTTTTTTTTTTTTAATTCTCATATCTATATTTGTTTCATGTTTTGAATATTTTTTATAGATCCATAGTTTTTTCTGCATATTTGAAATGTTACAACACTTTTGATTGATTTTTTTTAGATTCATATTTTTTTTCAAATCTTAAATGTTGCTGCCGCTAGGATAGGACGGTGCCGCCTTTGCAACGATACGCCACTGCTACTCTTATAATATTGTCTTGGTTTATGAATTTTCTTGTAATATTATTTTTATAATTTGTTGGCTTTGATATAATTTTGTTGGTAATTTTTTGATAAATTTTGCATATAAACTATTAATAACTAAAAATTCATTAGAATGTGTACATCATATTACTTAAAATAAGGTTTGTTGATCGTGCAAACTGTTAAAAGAAAAAAGTTTCACACCTAAAGTTCATATAAACAAACAAGTGTTATAACTTGCACCTACATTTCATTTTCTTTTCTTAAATCATTAACTATCTAACAAGCTAAGATAACTCAACAACGTCGAAAAGTTAGGTAATCTGAATTTAAGAGACACTTGTTGTCTACCATAACCTACGGTAGATTTGTTTTTTTTGTCTAATTTGGGAGAATGGGAGTAGGCTACTAGTGATTCATGTTCTGTTAGTATGTAGACTACTAGTGATTCATGTTCTGTTAGTATGGATTAACTTTTAACCGGTAGCTTTGTTTTTTGGTCTAATTTAGGGGTTTTTACTTAGCGGTGAGTGAGCTACATGGACGATAAGAGTGAGCTTGATGAAGTCTCTATCTCGGACATAACTTTTCGAATGAACCGCCTGGGGTTTCTTTAGGAAATACGTGAGAAAGCTCTTTTAGGCGCCGTTGAAGTTGAAACTTCAACGAGCGAACTGGTGAAAAAGATCTTGAAAGTAAAAAATTCAAAGGCGGTGGTGAAGCCATTAAAAAAACACTTGAATATCAAGTTGGTAGTTGACGAAATTGGGGAATTGCTTGTCTACTTAAGCCTTGCAAATTATTACTTGATTGCGTTTGGTGCCCCACGAGGAAAAATATACATTTTTAAAGATTTTGAAGGAGAAATTAAAGGGGCTACAACATTACCTTATAAATCAAGTTACGGGAAGAATATGGAAAAACAGATCATTTTAGTATGAGTGACGTACCATTTGGCTATGTCTGGTTCCTAACATCTGTTAGTAATTTAATTGAAAATCTTACCTTACTTAGAGATCTTAATGACGAGAAACATCGGATTGTAATACAAAATTCATTAAAACTGTAGATGCTGACAGTCGTCATATTCTTGGGTGAAGGTTCCCGATTTACGATTCTTTGCACATATCCCCACATAAACCAGATAAGCCACACAACAGAGCAAGAACAACCTTACAGTAGCATCATTCCGTACACTCCATCAAAAGTTGGGATGTATAAGACTACACAAGAAAGAAAAGCTTTGATGAAAACACCCGGATATTTGGAGAAGCCAGGTAAGTTACCTCCAGAGTTTGAAATATATATTCAAAACTGGTCAAATATGTCACAGGTCGCTAGGAAGTACGTCCTCCCAATTGAAGATGATAGAATTCCTCCTCACTCCTATGTGACTAATCATGAAGAAAACATTGTAAAAGGAAACAAGCTAGTAAAAGGAAACAAAGCTAGTAAAAGGAAACAAGCTCCTTCACCACAGCATGAAAGAAGCTTGTTTACTTTTACAATGTTTTCTTCATGATTGGTCAGATAGGAGTGAGGAGGAATTCTAACATAGTTGTGGGTTCTTGTTTACTTTTAGGAGCTGTTTACTTTTAGGAATTCTAGATAGGAGTGAGAAGGAAAACATGCGAGCATTTGATAAAGGAGCTTGTTTCCTTTTATAATGTTTTCTTCATGATTGGTCACATAGGAGTGAGGAGGAATTTTACCATCTTCAATTGGGAGGACATACTTCCTAGCGACCTGTGACATATTTGACCAGTTTTGAATATATATTTCAAACTCTGGAGGTAACTTACCTGTCTTCTCCAAATATTCGGGTGTTTTCATCAAAGCTTTTCTTTCTTGTGTAGTCTTATACATCCCAACTTTTGATGGAGTGTACGGAATGACGCTACTGTAAGGTTGTTCTTGCTCTGTGGTGTGGCTTATCTGGCTTATGTGGGGATATGTGCAAAGAATCGTAAATCGGGAACCTTCACCCAAGAATATGACGACTGTCAGCATCTGCAGTTTTAATGAATTTTGTATTACAATCCGATGTTTCTCGTCATTAAGATCTCTAAGTAAGGTAAGATTTTCAATTAAATTATTAACGGATGTTAGGAACCAGACATAGCCAAATGGTACGTCACTCGTACTGAAATGATCTGATTTTCCATATTCTTCTCGTAACTTGATTTATAGGGTAATGTTGTAGCCCCTTTAATTTCTCCTTCAAAATCTTTAAAAATGTATATTTTTCCTCGTGGGGCACCAAACGCAATCAAGTAATAATTTGCACGGCTTAAGTAGACAAGCAATTCCCCAATTTCGTCAACTACCAACTTGATATTCAAGTGTTTTTTTAATGGCTTCACCACCGCTTTTGAATTTTTTACTTTCAAGATCCTTTTCACCCGTTCGCTCGTTGATTCAACTTCAACGGCGCCTAAAGGAGCTTTCTCACGTATTTCCTGAAGAAAGCCCCAAGAAATACTGGTGGTTCATTCGAAAAGTTATGTCCGGAATAGGGACTTCATTTGAAAAGTTGTCCAAGAAATACGACAGTTTGACGGAGGCATTTGGTTCGTGGGTTAGACGCAATGGTGGAAAGGTACACCTCTTTAACATAGTTTTATATTGGTGGCGCATACTGATTTGCTGCTGTAACATCTTGCGAAAACACTTGAGATCAATTGGTCACAACAGAATCAACGTACGTTTAGATAAACCTTTTAATTTAAACATTTCTCTTTGTAATCCGAAATAACAGAGCCTCTCATTTTCAGTCTAACAGTTTTGAGTATATTTTCAACTGAACAGGGTGAAGAAGCGAGAACAGCAAAACAGATTGAAGCAAAATTAGAAACGGGTTAAGAAAAAACTTGAAAAGCAAGATGTCTTGAGGCAAAAGGTATTTCTTTTCCATCTCGATTCATGTTGGTGAGCTGGGTAATGCGTCGAGATAAATAATTAAAAATATGTGTCAAAATACAGGTTGGTTTAGGTCACATTGAGTTGACCCACAAACACTTTTGTTTTTGTCCATTTGTGTTTTGAGTGTCATGACAAATTGTTTTGTTCAGTATCATTACAAATGCATCAGATTATCTAACATAATTATTTAGGAGGTTGTAAGCGTTTGAGCACATTATGGGCAATCCCTGATTTGTTTTACGCATATGACATATCTCATCATGTTAGTAAAAGTAAAGGCTTCCATTTCGACTCAAATGCATATTACTTGGTTCATAGGGGTTGATCTATATCCGTTGTGTTTTGCGCAAATAATTAGTTAAGGGGTTCTTTGGATTAGCGTTATGAAGTGATGATCCTGATAAAAAAAATGCTTTTGTTGTGTAGATAGGCAAATACAATACGTATCATTTAAAGGACAAGCTGATGAAGCTATAAATATGTTTGGATTATAAAGTAATTGTTATAAAGATGAACCAATTAATGCTATAAAGATTGACTAAATACTTAATATATGCTAAACTTTATTTTATAGTTTTGACAAACTATTGACTTTGACCAGCGTCTATGTTTATCTAATATACAGCATAGGTGGTTGGAAGCTCTGAATCATCATTCGGCGAAGGAAGTGATGCGGCAGGGAGACATGAAGTCCTTGAAGGGTGTTAGAAGGGTAGCTTTGATCAGGTGCTTACACCACTAATCTACAAAATGTTGGTGCTTTTGTTAATTGATGACTAGAGCTTGTTAGATTGATAAACCATTGCAGGTAGTACGTGTCCTTCCTTGTAGAGCAGTCCAATTGTTTGCTGAACGGGAGCCGTGGCAGTAGAGTTAATTCCGGTATAAAGTGTTATTTCCAGGTTACTCTTTTAATATTTGTTCAATTTTCTGAATTGCAGATGTCATACTGATGTAAGTTTATTTTTCTGTTTAGGCTTCATGTTGCACATGCTCAGGGCAAGTGTATACGGTGAAGCTGATAAGCGGTTTTAAATGAGCTTATGAGCTTCTCCGTTTCCGAATGTGCTCATAAGCCAAAAAAATACTAATAAAAACACTCCTGACGTTGGTTTTATTTGATTATTATTGTTAATAAGTTTACTGAATGGCTGGTGTATACTTTAATGATATATAGACACTCCCATATCCATAGAATATGCATGTTGTGTTTCTAAAAATGATGGATTAGATTTGTTTAAGGTTTTTAAATATGCATAGGTTGTTGGGTTTATTTGTTGTTTTTGTTGCAAAGGGTATTTTGATCCTTGCGTCGTTATGTGGTTGATACTTGTATTTTACATGTGTGATATTAGTTAAGAAAATGTGATTTTATGAATGGCCTTCATGCTGCATTGCTATGAAATTAATGTGCAGCTCAGCTGAAAACAAATCTACCCATTTGTAAGTAAATAAGCAAATAAACTGTTATACGGAATATGGTTTCGTATGTATACTCCTTTTATATTTATTTTGGATGAGTATTACATTGCAGTTATGGGTAGAGAGTTGAATGGAAAGGTGAGTCATGGCGCTGGTATGTCACAGCTGTTACAGTTGCTGCTGAGTTTCGCATGCAGCACGTAGCAAAGAAACTTATGAACCTTATTGAAGAGATCAACGACAAGATGTGAATTGATATTTATGTAGTTTGGCACGGATGTGTATCTTAAGCTTACATAACCGGTCCTTCGGAACTTAAATTCAACGAATACTGTATTAATTACGGTGTAGAGCTTGTTTACTTTTACGATGTTACTAAGTGGGTTCGCTAAGTGTCTTAACAAAGTTGTGGGTTCTTCTTCAGGTATAAATGGTTGTTTGTTTCAACAAGAAGCTTTAACCACCGAAGTACCCAAAATGCCCAAGCACCGACACTTGCCAAGATAAATAGTGAAGATAATGAGAGAAAAAATAGATATGACATGTATTAAATAATGAATTTGATTAGTCATGTCTTTAGGCATATATTTTAGTGTCTATATCACCATTCATCCTGAAAATACCATCAAGATGATAAAGTTTAGTGTATTGGTAATATGCTACACGGTTCTTTGGTTCAAAAGAACGAAACTTGAATATCTATAACAGAATTGTTGCAGAAAGGAAATTCAAAATCAAGAAGATTGACCTCGGAACGGAAACCATATTATGATGTTGTATATGGTTACAACTTTAAATACCCTACAGATAGTATAGGTATGTCTTCTTGAACTTTTCGTTCATTGGAAGAGTCTATTAGATATAAAATTGTGATCTATACTTTAGTGTTAGAATTATAAATAGTTGAACAAATCTAAGGTTGTGTTTGTTTTTAAAAAAAACATCTGAATACCTCTGATGTCTGACCGAATCAGAGGTTTTCAGATTTTTGGGTGTTTGTTTTCTATTCAGATTCAGAGCTAAAAATGTCTGGATATCCTCTGTTTCACTTAGACTTGGGTAGATCTCTGATAGCCTCTGATTACATCATTTCGTTACAAAAAAATTCATACAACTTTATTCTCTGCTCTTCCTCAAGTCTTCAACCCTTGGATTATCCAGTCTCTTCTAACCATTTCACTGTCCCAGCTAACACCTTTGCCGTCGTCGGAAAATAACGCCGTTGTTGCCGGAAGTTTAGATTGAAATTAAAATCTATATTCAATTTTCTTCAATAAATAATCATCGTTATTATCGTTGTTGTATTTCTGCTGCAATTATTGTGCTTATGTAGATGATGACCACAAAAAAGATGAAGAAGATAACTGTACAAAAGAGATAAAGATGATGACCACAAAAGAGATAAAGAAGATAACTGTACAAAAGAGATGTATCGTACAAAAGTCAACTTGAAGTTTATATGGGTATTTTTTAGTTTTACCGGCTTTTAATGTTATATTTTAGGATTATAAAAAACTTTATCTTTTACATAATCCGATTGAATTAGCGAAAGGATTGTTTTTTGTTTATTCAGACACTTTATAAAAACAAACAGTCTAAAATAATTTAGATTCAGACATTTGGACCACTAATTTAGATTCAGAAATGATATTCAGATTCAGACATAAAATGTCTGAATAAACAAACAGCACCTAAGTGAGTCTTTTTACCAGACCTAAATTCTCAAGGTTCGTGTTGTATTCATGGCAAGACTTTTTTTTATTTTTTCGAACAAGCATGTCTAGACTTCTCGCCTCACTGTAATTAAAACTCGACCTCAAACCATGTAACAAATGTTGCCAAAAAAAGGTATATGCTTTCTAGATCCAATGCAATCTGCTGGTTGATAGATTTTTTCGCGGCAAGTAAATGAACGAGTCGGATCATTACTAATGTCGTATACAGTTTGGTTAGGAGTGTTAATATAAGATAGCAAGATGCAGTGGGCATCTATAAATTTTATAGGCGCCGTCACGTCAACATGTATCTTATAACACTCCCATAACATAAACATCCTTCCCAATAAAAATTCTATAACACACCAAAAAAAATACCTACTAAAAAAAAAGGGGGTAACACAAAGTAAACCGAAAGGCCATGACACCTATAACTTGATTGGGCGGTGCATTATAAAATCCTATATGGGTGCCATAGGTGCCAAAATGGCACCTATAACTCATTATCCGACACTGCACCGTGCTCTCTAATAAGGTCTTAACTTTGAGTCTCGCTACCTTCAAAATTTTGAGCTCATCTGCCTTTAACTATACAATCCACCATTATGGAGAGCTAGTGATTTAGCCTCCATATGTTTTGTGCGTGATAAAAGGAAGTACTGTATTTACGAAATGTCAAACATGTGACGCACACATGGTTATAACCTGAGTCATTCCATAATGTGATGTGATTTTGGAGGTTTATGTTGCAACTATTCTGTAATGGTAGGTTTGGTAGTTAGCGATTAAGACATTTGATATGATTTTCCAAGGAGCATTGCTGGTTAAAGTGAGGACAAATTGGAATGATACATTGCATCTGATTCTCACGGAATAAAATTACTTTTGACAAATTAATCCAATCTTGGATTCTCCACTTATTGGGGGATAAGGTTCTATCGTTGAAATTGATCAATTTGCTTGTGAATTGATAGTAACGAGTTGTATGAAAAAAGGCAGGGACGAACCAGAACTAAATATAACTATGTGCACAAATTTTTTGAAACCGTAATATAGAAACACATTTCAATAGACCGGGTGCATTTTAGATACATATATGATAAATTGATGTTTTTTTTTTCAAAAATTAACACTACATCAAAAAAAATCCATAGGGGTCCCGGGTACCTGCGGGAACCCCTGGTTCCGTCTCTGAAAAAAGGGTTAACAAATTATCCAAATTAAGGTTTTACACTAGATTTGATAAATTTCTTGGAATTAAAGAGTCGTTTCCATCGTTTTTATTTGCAACTTAAACATTTTTTGCGACAACTTACTGACAATTTACCAATATCTCAAAGTTCGAATACTAAGACTAAAGGGAGTGAGGCTACCCAACTAAGGGGCGACTCGCGACACGTGGCGCTGAGTCAGCAAGTTGGGTAGCCTCAAAAAAAAGGGGGAGTGGGGCTACCCAGGAGGGTGGGGCGACTCGCGACACGTGGCACTTGTAATGATTGTTTTTTTTTTTTTAAACTTTTTTTTTTTCATATTATATAAATAATAACTAAAATTACATATTATATAAAAATAACAATATCACATAAATAATAATCCTAAAACATAAATATTACTTAAAAATTAATACAAACATAAATATTGTTCATAAAACATAAATAATAATCCTAAAACATAAATATTACTTAAAAATTAATAAACTATGCATCGCGATATTTTTGAATAATTTCTTGTTTCGCTTTTTCCATGATTGATCTTTCGGGTTCCGGAAGATCACTGTAGTCAGTGGTCATCACTTTCAACTCGGCAAGCTTTATTTTACTTTCCTTTGCCTTCAACTTTCTATCCCCATACTCCAATCTTTTTGCAGTGAGATCCATCAACCCTCTCAATTGACCCGAAATATCGTCCAAAGTATTATCCAACTTCCCCTTTCCCTTGCCCGAAGAACCCCCCACACTCGAACTCGATTTCCTAGTCGTGTCTCTTCCAACCGGGCGTTCCCGAAACTCCGGCTCCTCATCCTCGTCCAATGAGTTAAGATCTAAATTCACACGAGCATCCGAATCTTGACTTTGATAATCGCCGGATGATGACGTTTTCGTTCTTTTCTTAGTTGGTTCTCCCCGTCTTTTTCTTACGTCTGATGAATCGGTAACGTAATGAAACTTTGAACTATATCTTAACTTATCCCACATCTCCACAAATCCAAAAGCTTTTCCCCAAGTCCCCTGGTACTCGGCGAGGGCCTTTTTAACCACGTCGGCGTCATTCGCACCACTTTGATGGTTGTTCGCATTTGTGAGCCGAGTATAGATCATTTATATCCGGTTGATTTGGGACATTTGGACGTGCCAAACGATACTCGTACGGGCTGCCAATATTATTTTGATTAGGATTTGGATACATTTTTTTTATGAAATGAGAGTGTATATATGTGAGATATAGTTTGAGGATATATGTAATATGTGATGTATGTATATATAGTGAGGAAAGGTTGAAAAAAAAAAAAAAAAAAAAAAAAAAAAAAAAAAAAAAAACTACTATCCGTTTGCAAACGGCTAAAAAAACATCAAAAGCATCAAAACTTTCAAACGTTTCGGGCGATACATATAGATCGCCAGGTTGCAAGTCGCCGGGGGGGGGGGGGGGGGGCGGTGTGGCCGGCGATCCGGCTGCTTATCGCCTCTGGTTCGCTCCACTCCGCTTAGCCTAAGAGTTAACACTGGTGGTAATGTATTTAATATCCCTGCCAAATGTGGCCTTGTGATAAGGTCTATGGTTTCTTCAAAAGAGATCAAAAGTTCAAACATCGCTAGATGTGTAAATTTGCGGATAATTAAAGAGCAAATGATTAAAAAAAGTATCATACTTGACATCGTTTGTTTTTATGGGTAGAGAACAATGTTTTTTGCTTTTTCGGGTATTTTTATTTCAGATCCAGCCTTTTTAGGGTATTTTGCAACATTTTATGACATTTTTGCCCCTCTCAGCTAATAGAAATTTTTTTTTGAAAGGCAAAAATGTCAAAAAAATGTCGTAAAATACCTCAAAATGACAAATTTAAAAGAAAAGTACCATATAAGCAAATTTTTTTGTTCGATACCCAGAAAAAACAAACGATGGCAAATATGATACTTTTTTTAATCATTTGCAAATAATTAAACTACTATTTTAAACACCGACACAAAAATGAATGTTAAATATGGTGGCTGTTTATTCCGACACTTCCTTTGACAACAAATTAGTCTTGCAAGCAACTGTACACAGTCAAAAACTACATACATAACATAAAGTAAAAAGTATAGCTTTACAAAGCACATCACAACTTCCTACGTAGAAGAGTCATACAACTTATTATCAACTTGTACTATAATACATCCATGCACAACTACCATAATAGTATATCTGAGCAAATTATCAAAATAGTACAAAAAGTTGGGTTGAGGTCACCAAATGGTACAAAAATAACACATCTTACTTAAATGGTCATGTGCGTATCTTGACAAAAAAGTAAAAAGTTTGTACCATTTGATGACCACAACCCAACTTTTTGTATTATTTTGAGAATTTGCTCTATATTTAATACGTACTTTAATGTATACATTAAACATAAACTATAATATTGAGTAGCGGCATATTGTTGGATACTTGATTTTTAGCATGAGTACTACTACTACCATAATAAACGAGAAGTACTTCATGTCTACATATGGCCAAACTTTTTTGATCAAATAGTGACTGGTAAGTCATCCAATGCCCAAAGATTGCTAGACTCGCAACCGGGCCCATTGAACAGATTTGACTCATGATCGAGTCCTAAAAAAGTTTCCAAGTTCGAGATTTGTTCATTGAACTCAAATTGACCTAGTGATGGTAGTGGTGCCAATTGTTCATGCACCATGGACTCGGTTGCGGTCAAGTTTTGTTCATTGAGATAGTGTTGATCCATCAACGCGGGTGGACATGGTGATTGTTTGTGTTCAATTAAGTGATCAGAGTCAGTGGTCTCGACACATAGCTTTTTGGAAGGAGGTGTGTTCGGGGGACAAGGGAAGTTGAGCTTGGCCTTATTGCCTCTTATACGTGTAGCGGCTTTATCATAAGCTTTAGCAGCTTCTTTTGCCGTGTTGTATGTTCCAAGCCATACACGAAAGCCTTGGTGTGGGTCTCGGATTTCAGCAGCCCATTTGCCCCATGGTCGTCGACGGATTCCTCTATAGAGGTTCTTTCGGGGTTTAGTCTTTTTGTCTATCAATCTCTGAGTTTGCTTCTCGCTGCCTAAAAAATAACACAAACTGTTAGTCGTATAATGTGTATAGCCCATGAGTCGTTTGTATGGGCTACGACCCAATAGTTTTATGAGTTATGGTTAGATGTCTATATAATGTTATCTCCGGTTATGATCAATGCAATGAAACACTATTAACCTACACAAACAACTTAGCTATAAATTTTGTTACTAAAACTGTTCACGCGTTTGTCATTAGAGCACTCGATAAGGTTGTTTTTAACGTGTCAAATGCACCATTTTTCTCATTTGGCGTGCCAAATGCCTTACCAGGCAAAGTGCCATATTCACGTTAAAAGGAATTGAGCCAGTCAAGTGGCTTACGCCAAATGTAAGGTGTGTGTGTGTGTGTGTGTGTGTGTGTGTGTGTGTGTGTATTGTGAGTGAGTGGATATTTTTAGTGGGGTATTTTGTGGGACTAAATAATATGTTAGTGGTGTGTTATGAGAGAAGGGTGTTTAAGTGATTGGTGTGTTATTGGGAGGAGTATGATGTGGCGCTGAGGTGGCATACCAATAACGTGTTAAATGTTACAACGATACCTAGTGCTCTTATTTCAGGGATTCAAGGACTTAAACCGCAATATATAGTTCATCAGATTTAAAAACCTTTCAATTCGATCAATTTTCGACATAAGCATACTTGTATTTCCTATTATAATATTATTTAATTACTCAATAATCATAATTTAATTCTTTTATTTGTTAGTCCAAAATATTCGATGTGAAAACAAGAGTAGTCTATGTTTAAGATCATGTACCTAAAATAGAAAGATTGAAGCAATATATAACGACTACTGCTATTTGTATTTTTTTAGCAAATTAGAAGCAAAGTTAAAATTTTACCTCCTAATCAAGTTCAAAGTGTAGTTGTTAAGATCCCGATCCTGATCTTAGGATCTTACGATTTTACGATTCTACAGAGCAAAAACGATCCGGATCCTACGTAGGATCTTAACAAGCTTAAGATCTTAGAGGATCCCGATCTTGACCATAGAATCTTAAGATTTACTCCGATCCGATCTTACTTTTCTCGAACTACAAACTAAAAGATACAAATTTATGGTTTATGTTTTTATATAATTTAAAAAACAATATGTGATTCTTCTTAAACATTCAATATTCATAATTTAGGACAATATTTCCATGAAACATTTATATAATTTCGTGTTTATAATATATAATAATTTGTAGATTTAAATATTATTATAAAGATCATTAAAAAATGACCTTATAGTAGGATCTTAGGATCCCGATCCGATCTTACGATCACGATCTTGCAAAGACGAAAACGATCCTAAGTAGGATCCCGATCTTAAAAAACTTGGCACTTCAAACATACTAAACTAGGATAAAATACAATAATCAAACGTCTACTTCCGAATAAAAAGATACTTGGAGTATATGTTAGTTAATAAGGTCAGCACACTTGTGTCAGACTATTAGGCCGTCTAGCATTAAGGCATCGTCTTTTTATTTTGTGTATATATTTGTTGCTTGCACAGACTTTTCATATTTATCAAGTAATACAAGTTAGTCAGTTTTTTGGTTCGTTAGTTTCTACATACATGGATAGCTGGTATGAGCATACTCATAGAATCAAATATAATATTCACCTTGCTTGTGCTTTGCAGTAGATTTGTTGTTCATGGTTGTGTGAAGTAGAGAAGGTGGCTTGATATCCCAATCAAACATATCATCATATGTGTCAAACTCGTTCAAAAGATCATTAGCAGTCATCTTCCGGCTTCGTTTCATGATCGGATCAACGTCGGATATCACTGCTCCACCACACATTTTTGCTGTTTGCTAGATGGAAAAGGAATAGCACAAAGAGAGAAAATAGATGGGTGGAAATAAGATGGAATTATTAGGGAATGAGTATTGACAAGAGTATTTATAAAAGACTCCTACGTACGTAGTAGTACAAAATAATGACACACTCAACGAATTAATCATTGGAATATTGTTATCGTTAATCTAATTGTTTTTAGTATATAAAATGCCACCGAATACAATGAGGAGACTGCCATTGATGACCTATTTTGTTAATTAAAAAAAAAAAAAAAAACCTTTGAAATTTTCTTTTTCAGTTTCATTTTATTGTATAAAGAATGATTTGTAGCCTTAAATTTACAAATTTGATCGATGCAATTAAAAATTGATTGGTAAATATGAGAATGAGTGTTTAAACATTTGTTAAAATGTGAATGAAATAGACTTTATGGCGTATCCTAGGCTTTGACCATAGCCTAGCTTTCGAGTTGTACACGCATGATACTCAAAGTGATCATTGTCGTAAAGCCTACTAGACTACTGTAAGAAAATCCGTCAATACATAAGAGTCCATCTCACGAAGCCCGACCCTCCGAGAGGCCATAGCCTCCAAAAGAGAACTAGGCTCCGCAACTAGAAGACAAACAGGGAATATTGCGTGGTCCCTTCCACCAATAACGGTTTCCTATATTCGTGTTCGTGCAACAACTGCATATGGGCACCATTTCGCAGCTCAGAGCTTTCCTATTGGCTAGAAAGAAGTTGAGACACGTGGCAGGATATTGGTTTTTCATAAATCATGCGTATAAATATCATTTACACATTTCAAGTATGTCATCACTCATTGCTTATTCTCTTTCTCTTTCTCTTTCTCTATAACACATTTATCCTTAAGCCAATGACTTATTCTCACACCGAAGCCGGTACACATGGTTTATCCCTGCGCTCCGACTAACGTAGCTTGTTTCTTTGTCTTGTTGTAGGTCATCTCAAGCTTTTAAAAGTGTTCAATATACATCTCAAGTAGGTTATGATCATTAGATACAATCCATTAGGTTATTATCATTAATCCATTGTACGATCAAAACTTATTTGGTACGGCTATTTATCATTACACTTATTTTATGAAGTTTTGCTAAGGTCAATCTTGAAAGAAATGCGATTTATAAAAGGGATCCTACTATGGTTAGATAATATTTCTTAACACCCTCTAATGGGTGGGGCCCCCTATTTTAATGGAATGTACAATCCAACAAAGCAGACAGTATAAGCGGCGACAGCAGGAGAAAGTCAACACACCCCCTACAGGGGGTGTTCGGCTATAATCACCCTTTATAAAATGGATGATATGGTTAGATAATATTTCTTAAAATAGCATATAAATCATTAGATAATATGAATTTGTGACAAACTTTTTATTGGAACTAAATAAAATAATTTTACTTTTATATCAATTTACAAACAAGTCTACAAATGAATAGTGTTTTAAGGATAGAATTGTCTTTTTTAAGCATACTCACTTTTTTCTTTTTGTTTTTTTCAACTACTTTTATGAATTTATATTGCTTTTTGTGATTCACGACTAAAAGTATAAATTTAGATATTCTATAAAAAGGTTAATATCAAATAAGAATAAAAATTAAAATGATAATGATTGAGAAGAAAAAAGAATCACACATTTTAGATGCATTTACAAAAATAGAAGCATCTCACTTTCTCTTATTTTAATATAGGCAAAATTCTTTCTCTTATTTTAATATATGTGCCTATCCTTTTTATTTTTCTTATTTTATTTTATTTTCTTACCGGATCAATTCGTATTGTATAAGATCTTATAACTATAATCGACAATTTTACTTTCAAACTTTTGATAGCCGAAAATTAGTTGACAAAACTCGCTTACCTGTCATAATGCGTGGGCAATTAAATCTACTTTACGATCAATTGTAATAAAACAAAACCTGTTAATCTAACCAAATCCCAACTTTTTTCTTTTTTCTTTTTTCTTTTATTCACTTGTTCATAGGAAGCCTATTTTGTTAAGAAGATGTAATTGCAATAAAATTGTGAACAAAACCTTGAACTCTTGACCACTTTACAAACGAATCTAAAACTCCGAAATTCTACAAACTTCTTCAAAGTAACGACAAGAGTGACAACTAGGGGTGAGCAAAACCGAACGAAACAGAAAAATCCCGAAAAACCGACCGAAACCGAGTGTCCCGATACCGAATTAGTGAAAGTCGGGTCGGTACTCGGTTTTAATTTTTAGTGAAAGTCGGTTTCGGGTCGGGTTGAAAACCGACATTATCCCGACAAAACCGAATGTCCCGATTCCCTTTTATATATACCCTTTTTCAGTACCTACCAACACAGATCTATCTCTCTCCCAAAATTATCGCGCCCCCATATCTCTCCCAACTCAGATCTACACAGCTCTCCATCATCATAACCCAATCAATCGTCTCATCTCCATCAATACACAATATACAGCTCAATCGATCTCATCTCTGAATAACTAATGAAGAACAAAGAGAGTGTAGGCTTCAAGGTCTCTTAGTTTTGTTGTTGTTGTTGTGTCTTTAGTTTTGTTGTTGTGTCTTTATGTTCGAAAAAAATAAAGAAGGTGAACTTCTTATAGATCGATGATGATGCATATCTTTCGTTTGCTTGACCTTTGATGGTCTCGATTTATCTTTGAATGGCACGAAAGAATGATGGATGAGATCTATTTAATTATAGTTTAGTGTATAAATGGTTGTGATATAGGTAGTCAGTGGTGGTGGTATTAGGGGTGAGCAAAAACCGCACCGCAAACCGCAAAAACCGGTGGATCGATTTCAGGAAAAAATAAAAACCGATTTTGCGGTGCGGTTTCGGTTTTCACCGAAAAACCGCACCGCACCACTCTAAAATTTATAATTTTTTAAATATATTTTTTTATTTTTTAGAATAACACACTAAAATAATACACTAAAATTTATAATTTTTTATTTTTTAAATATATTTTTTTATTTTTTAGATATATTTTTTTAAATATATTTATTTTTTAGAATAACACACTAAAATTTATAATTTTTTTATGACAAAATGATTTTGTTTATACTTTTATAATAAATTTTTTCAAACACATTTTAATTGTTAATTATCATCTAAGTTTTTTAGGTAATATATACCAAAAGTTATAATTTCAAGGAGAGAAAAAAAAAAAAAAAAAAAAAAAAAAACAACTTTGAACCAAAAAACCGCAAAACCCGCAAAACCAACCCGCAAAACCGAAACCGCAAAAAACGCGCGGATGCAGATCCTCATTTTTTAAAAACCGCATTTTGCGGTGCGGGGCGGTTTCGGCCAAAAACCGCACCGAACCGCCCCATGCTCACCCCTAGGTGGTATGGTGGTATTGTGGTGGTATTTGTAAGAAATTCTTTGTAAAAATACAGGCTTTGTAAGAAATTCGGTTCTTGGTGATTAAAACCGAAACCGACCCGATTAAAACCGAGAAAAACTGAACCGACCCGACTTCTAATCGGTTCGGTATCGATATGGGTTTTCTGCTTCTTTCGGTATCGGGATTTGGCGGGTCGGGATCCGGCCCGATGCTCAGCCCTAGTGACAACATTGTAGTTGTCAATTTAATAACAATAAGAGCACCAGGTGCAATGACAAGCTCAACTTACTCATTCAGGCCTCACGGGGTACCACGTCATCATGACATACCTCCCTTTACAACCCCTCATTCCAATAACATACCACAACTTACTCATTTGGGCCCCACCACTATCTATTTTTATTTCTTTTATTTAAATACCCAAATAAACTAAATTCATTTCATTAAAATAAAAATACAATACATCAAATTTAAACACATACTAAACATAAACTTACGATACGAAAAAAAAAACGATACGGGAATTAAAATAACGATACAACAAATACTAATAATACATCAAATTATAAAGAAACTAATTATGTTGTTGCTGTTGTTGAAATTCTTCCCACTGATGTAGTTGCCAAACATGATCGATGAGATTTTGTTGAAACGCTGCGTGTACGCGTTTATCGCGTAGTTCCCTCCCCTTCTTTCGTTGCACATCGCATCGCTCAATCCATGTCCGTTGTAAATTTATTCGCGGACAAATATACATTTCACTAATTTCGGATATCGCAAATTGTTGATCTTTCAAAATCATGTTATGCAATATGATGCACGTGTACATGATTCTCCGTAGCTTGGACACAGCAAATGCACGCGCCGGTTGGGCAATAATATGCCAACGTCCTTGGAGGACACCAAAAGCTCTTTCGATATCTTTTCGAGCACTTTCTTGTTTCGCTTTAAATGCGGCATTTTTTTGGGTATGTGCAACCGTGAATGATTTGACAAAAGATGACCACTCCGGGTAAATTCCGTCAGCTAGATAATACCCTTGTTTAAATGTACGCCCGTTTACTTCAAACGGAACCTCGGGGGCGATGTCATCAAGCAGGTCGTCGAATAAGTTAGAATTATTCAAAACGGTAAGATCGTTATTCGCGCCCGCTACCTCAAAAAATGCATGCCAAATCCACAAATCATATGAAGCAACGGCTTCAAGCATTATAGTTGGATACTTTTTATCACCTCGGTGAAATTGGCCTTGCCATTCTTTCGGACAATTTTTCCATTCCCAGTGCATACAATCAATGCTTCCCAACATTCCAAGTAACTTATGAACCGCATTATGTGCGTTGTATAAGTTGTGAATGTCATTCACGTCTGGTTTTCTTAAAAACTCACGCGTATACAACTGGATTATGCACATAGTAAAATTATCTAAACAATCGCGTGCACAATGATCTCCCATTTGTAAATACTCATCAAATGCATCAGCTGTTATGTCGTACGCCAATTGGCGTAGGGCGCTTGTGCATTTCATGATCACACTAAAACTCATTAGACCCGCGGCATTGGGTCGGACTCTAAAGAATTCAAAATGTTTGGGAAGAGGATGATGAGTTTCAATATATGTTTGAATACCTTGTACTATTTCTAAAAATAGTTTACGGCTCATACGATAGCGACGCCTAAAATATTCTTCTGGATATTTTGGATTGTTACTAAAATAATCACCCATTATACGTGCTTCAACAATTTGAGGATCTCGAGGAATGTATGCCCGTTTGCTACTTCCGGGTTGTTCTTGCTGCAACGATTGCTCCTTCTCATATTCTTGAATAATCATCTCGAGCTCTGCAATCTCTTCAAGATCACTTTCGCCGGAATGAGATGATTCACTCATTTTTTTTGGTTATTATTTTATAGAGTTTAGTGTGAAGTGTTGTGTAGAATGTGTAAAAATATGGTAAGATTTTTAGTATGTGTGGCTTTTTTGATAAGATTTGTGTGAGAAAATTATATGTATATGATATGATATATATAGTGTAGTGTGTTAAGTTGGTTTTTTTTTTTTTTTTTTTTTAAGGGACAAATGGTTGTATTTTAAACGGTAATGTTACCGTTTCAAATTAATTTGGGAATATTAAAACGTTAGCTTGTCAGATTCTATACTCGTTGTGCAGACGAGCAAGTCCACAACAGCGAGCTATGGCGAGCAGTGAGGGTGCAACGGCGAGGCAAGAAGAGATGCCACATTGGCATACGGCGAGGCACAAAACAATTGCACCGGGTGCTCTAATTAGTTTGCTATTCATCGATTTGTTTTGTTATTAAATTTGATCCAACGTTTGACAAGGACGACACATGATATTTAAGTAGGTGCGAGAAGCAATCTAGCAAAATATCAGTTTCGTGGTTGGAAACTCGGAATTGCCGTTTTAAATTGATACTAGTTTGATTTGACATGCTCTTACATATGTTTTTTTACCGAAAAATTATTGAGATAATTATGACCAAGTGTAATAGTCGGTGGACCACAAAAAAGGACGCGTCGGCACCACTACACCCGCTCACATGAAACGCGTTCTAGACCAAGAAAAGGAACGAATCAGTCGAGTTTTGGACTGACTTGTGTGAGCGTGTGTGGGTGTGGGTGTCTATTAATTGATTTTTGTGGGGTATATTTTTGGTGGTGTCATCGGTCTTCTTATTACACACAGTTGGTCATGAAGTTGACGGTGGTGTCATCGGTTCTGTGAGAGTCACCATTACTCTTAGCCTAAAACATTACTAATTGTATGCCTAATATGATGTGTCAGCATCTTGTTAGGTGCGGCACACTGACTCGCTTTTTCATAAACTAATAAATTATTGTTACACGGTTTAGTTATACAATTAAGCATGTTTTAGTAATAACATCCATTTTTCTTTTTTATATATAATAATGGCAGACATAATTATGGGTCACTATTCTTTTTTCTTCTTTTATTTTTGAACTTAGGGTCCCTATTCGTTGAGTTAAGGTTACAGGTTTAATATCTAAAAGAAAAGGTTATATCAATGTAAATGTAATGTATGCAATAAAAGTATATAATGTGGTCTTTGAACATGCAATTCAAAACTGATGATCTAATACTGAAACTTGAGGTCCTGATAGTCACTAATCAGTACTTGTATCTGACTTTTGAGCGAATAATTTGGCCTAACTAATCAGTACTTGTATCTGACTTTTGAGCGAATAATTCGGCCAAGGGTTAAGCCGTTAGGTGTGGTAAGGGTTAGGTTCGTTGTTTTTCTTTGCTTATTGTAAGCTGCACAGAACCATACTCAGAAACAAAAATCTAAAACCGAGTACCAAACCAGCACACAGGCGTCATATCAGGTTTGGTGACTTTGGTCCGACACCAAATATGGGTATTTGGTGGTTATAGTCCACACCGAATTATACACACCCACAAATTTAACAATCCTATATATCATCATGCTAGCAAAATAATGTGTTGCAAAATATACTATCCAACAAAGGAAACACCATTTCCTATTTCACATTCCTTCGACTCGTATGTAAGCTATCATTATGTATCATTTTCTTTCATCTTTTATGTTGCAAGTTTGGTATTTATCTTATAGACGTTACAAATAAGACACAAACCCATGTTATAAAAACGCAAAAATGATAAAACAAAGTAACAAAAAGACAAGTTTTTATGATGTATATTGTCAAATAAACAAGTTGCACAAATCAATTTTACAGTAGATAAAAGATAAGAAAACAAAATGAAACAAACCGCTATAATGCAACATGAGACGAGGAATACAACACTCTTGTGATCTTGTAAAATCCGATGGCATCAAATAACTTTTTATATGATTATTGCCCTTAAATTTGATATTAAAGGGAGTATAATATCGAAACTTGTGAACACAAAGAAAAGAAAGGGTGCGTGACGACACTTTTTTTATATCCTTGCTTAGCTGGCCAATTTGGTAAGGCGGTGTATGGTACTTCTTGCAACCCTGTTTCCAGGATCAATGTTCATGACAGTTCTGAGGTCTTCGGCTCCAAGCTTGTATTTTTCCATGCTCTCATACAACAGCGCACGTTGTACAAGAACTGAGACGTTTTTGCCATCTTGCTCTAGCACCTACACAGCACAAGAAATATGATGATGTCTGGATTTATTTAACAAAATAGATAATCAGTCTTTTTCTTTGCAGATTCTATGATCCCAGGAGATGGAGTACATGCTTTACAAATCCAACTTGTGTGGTAAACAGATCAATGTCGTAAAAAGTGACAAGGAAAAGCCGAAAATGGAGTTTCAGAGCATCAAATATGTACCAGATCGAGGGGGGGGGGGGGGGGGGGGGGAGCTTATTTGATGGGCTTATGAGCTTATCAACTTGGTTATAGCTTATATAAGTTCATAAGCCATAAAAACTGAGCTTATATAAGTTCATAACCCCATCAAATAAGCTGAGAAGGGGGGCGGGGGGGTAGACAAACACCCCCAACTATAAATTAAGTTAAAACCAAACATATTAATGAGAGCGATAGATACAGAAGAAAATTGAAATCTGGAAACATTAGGCTGCTAGAATCAAAAGTCTTATGATGTTGGTATCTTCCATACAAGTGGATAAGAATCTACGAACTTGAGGACTTTTCAAAGTAAACAGATGCTACTACTTGGCGATTAATAAACATGGCCTTATTTGTTTTTCTAACATATTGTTGACCAAGTACCATATAGTAGATATAAATAAATAAACAGGGTGAAGAATATGAATGTGAAGGAAGGCCCTGAAAAGATGAAAGTAGGTGAGGCGTTGAGCTCATAGTATTCAGTATTCAAATGTACAAAAAGTAAAGTAAAGTAACTCCCAATACCGTCTTCCACGGGTTATGGGTCCCAATACCGTCTTCATTCAGTATTCACATGTAATTTGGGATATTTGTAGAATGGCTCACTGTGTTGCTAGATGTTATTTATGAAACAGAAGATACGCAAAAGGAATAAGCAAGTGCCATGGTCTTGATCTACGAGAAAAAAAAAATTAAAAACCAAATTATGGTCATCACCAATTTTAAGAGCTTAGGATGCATGGTGTGAAAAAAAATTGTAATTGGTGAAAGGGATAAGAAATATTAGAAGAGATAAAATGAAGTTCGTGAAAACTTTAAAGACTGAACATACAATGATGCAATAAGTTGGCCTTAAAAAATAGTTCGTGAAAGGAAACTAATAATGTCTTCAAGACCTAGAAAGTTTTCATCTTATGTAAACTATGCTGTATTTCATATTTCGCCGAAGGGCCTAACTAATTACAAGATAAAAGGCTTGTTCATGTAAACAGGCACAACCTTTACAGTTAACACCTAAATTACTAGTAGTAGTTAATTAGTTATCGTATCATTAATAATGATGACTGATTAGAGAAGACTTTAAACCTAAGGCTCATCCCACATGATACATCAGTGCATTGAATATTGATGTGCGCATCAACTATGCATAACTTTGAATTACATAAGATGCAACACATATCTAGTTTACAAATAAGACAACAAACTATTTCGACAAAGAAAAACTGAAATAGTACCTTCGAACAATCAGCAACCGCCTTCTTGTACTCCCCTACTTCCTTATAACACGAAGCCCTCGACGACAACACTTCCATAGCACCACTTTTATCACCACCCTTTTCCAAAAGTATCACAGCCCACGACAACCACTTTATAGCATCAGGATACTGCCCCGCTTTATAATTATCCATCCCCTTACTCTTCGCTGAAGATGACGTCACACCAGCTGGCGGTGGAGGAAGCCCTTCAAGCTCAGTCGTTCCACCCACATCACCTCCTCCGCCTATATCAGATTCGAAACCCCAATCCTCAGCCCCTGCAAACTGCTCAGTCGCAAAATTATCAGAACCCTTAGAAGCATTATTACCAGCTGAAGCTGAAGACGTCGGAAATAGTACATCAAAATCATTCCCTACAGATGATTGAACTGACGCCTGATTTCCCATGCCACCAAATCCAAAATCATCAAACGTCGAGCTCGAACCCATGCCTGAACCCATAGACGATGACTGAACCGACGCCTGATTTCCCATACCACCGAAACCAAAATCATCAAACGTAGACTGAGAACCCGTACCTGTACCCGTAAAACCATTTCCACCACTTTTCGTCGCATTTTGAAAACCACCAAACGCATCACCCCCCGACGCCGCTGGCACACTCGTCTTAATCCCCGTTTTCATCCCACCACTCCCCTTGGCACTAAAATCAACTAACCCTCCAAACGGATCCTTATTCTGACTCCCACCCATCCCACCTCCTCCAATACCACCACTCTTCATCGAGGGACCTCCAATACCCTGACTCTTACTCGTGTTATAATTCCCATAACCACTGTTTACACCATTACCGGTTTTCGGCAACGAACCCGCCATACCACTCATCGAAAAACCACCACTTTTGACACCCGTTTGACTCGCAACCGATCCAACGTTTTTCAAAGGCACATTACTACTACTAGTACTATTAATCTTATTCGCAATATTCGAACCCCCAAGCAAATCACTAAACAAGCTACTATTCTTACTCGCTATATTCGCAATGCCGATACCATTACCCGAACCCGAATTCCAGCTCCTCCCAGTAATATCACCCACCATTGAAGTGGGCCCATTTAAGGAGGAAGTGGATGACGTCATGGGGGCAGCAGGTTGGTGGGTCCAAGAAGGCTTGTTAGTATTAGATTGCCATGATGATGATGACGTCATGGTAGGGTTTGAATAAGTGTTTGTGTTTTTTTGGGCATTTAATGGTTTGTTGGATTTGTTTGAATTGATACCCAGATCGAAATCGAAAGTGTAATTGGATCCTGATTTATTTGAATTCATGCTTTTGGGGTTTTTTTATATAATTGTGATAAATATTGGAATAAATAGATCCAGATCTGATGGAGTTACCTGTAACGGTGTTGATGACGGTGGTCGGAGATGGTGGATCGCCGGAGATCAGATGAGGTGGAATTTGATTAGATTGTGATTGTGATGATGATTGGATTCTGTTTACAGAAAAGAAGCGTTATTATGGTCTAAACGTTTAAAAGGTTAGTCATTTAAAAATAGGGAAAAATGATACGGAGTAGTAATCTAATTATATATAAAAAGAAAGAGTTGCAAGTTAAACATTTAATGAATGTGCGTATTAATGGTATAAGTTAAGTAAGTCAAATATTAAGATTAAGCTAACAAGGTTCTTTAATGTGAAGCTTCTTTTGAAAGCTTTTAAGAGCTTTTAAAGTTGCATAAATGCATGTTTACAAATAACCTCAAATACAATCGTTGTTGTGTTGCTAAAGAATTAAACTTCACCAAATACTGATTGGACTAAAAAATAACAAAGCTCTTTTCAAGTCTCCATTATTTAATGTTATAGTCTTTTCACTTGCTTGCAAATTGCACATTAAATGGATTATACACAACATCTTGCCTTCATTTCTCTATATAAAGACCACCACCTTATTTTTCCCTCCTCACAACCACCATATTTGTCTCTAAACACACACCTCTTTCTCTATATACACCACCATTCACAACCATGCTCGAGGCACCAAACGACCACATCGCGACGACGATGTAACTTCTAACCCTGATGAAGTCCAACAAAGAATACTATATGAAATATTTGCACAAAAGGCTAACATCGAGTACCTTAGTCGATACTGTCTTTATGGACAAATTGATCGTGAAATGTTTATCTTTAATATGTGACTTACTTTTTTTTCCCTTGCATTTGCAGCCGAAATGAGTCGAAGGTGATGCCTTCTCTCAACCTTTCATCCTTATATTGTAAGATTCTTTTTATATTTATGTTTCTACAGCTGCTCAACATGATCAACAGAATGATAAGTCATGTCGGTAATTGATATAAAGGCAGTACGCTCACAAGAAGATGAGTATTTTGGGGAGGTAAAGAATGTGTGCTTTAGTGATATATCTAATTCTAACGACAAGTTTATTTCATGACCTGCTTGCCAAGAACCGTGCTTTTGCAATCATATATTTAATTCAGAAAATTATCTAAATTTTTTCCCATATTTTGAATGCCTAAACATTGTAATGCAGGCAATCCATACAATCTGACTCATTCAATACCAGGTTATACTATGTATCTGCAAACAAAATAGCAAGGACCAGCAAAACCTTAGAAAATATGATGACAGAACATTAAGGTTTTAAATAGAAGCAATAGAATGTCCAGCAGCGAAACCCTTTTTCACTCTTTCAATAAGTTCACGACCACTACAAAGCTTCTGTAGCAGCAGTAACTTGATAAGAACGAGCAGCTTTAAGTTCTTCAAACAACACAAAAACTTGCCCTAGCAGTACAAACGACCATACGTTGACAATACTAACTTGATAGGGCAGCACTAATTACCTTCGAGCAGTACAAACTGATAACACATGAGGAGCAGTACTAATTTTCCATGGCAGTATAAACTAATATAAGCAGTACGAAGGACTTACAAGTAGTACTAATATTCCCCACAAGCAGTACTAAGTGAACAATAGCAGTACTAACCTTTCAAACGCAGCAGTACTAACGTAAATGCATAGCAGCACTAACTTTTAAACCATCAGCGTATACTAATTGGGTGGATCAGCGTATACTGAATAAAACTATCAGCATAAACGTGAACAAGTAGCATTAACAGATGATGCGGAGTTGCTTTCATTTAAACATGTGCTTCTTTTAATCAACACCATTCATCTATTTTAAAAATGATGAAGGATCTGATAGTGTAGTAATATAAAAACACCTTTTAAATAGCTTATGTGTACAGTTGGCTCCTTTCTGTCACAAAATAGTGGTCTTCAAAAATAAGGTTAGGGTGTGCTTGATTTTCTTATTAAAAAACATTAAGATATTTTATTAATGTTTATATAAAACATCAATTGCTAATCCTATTAGAGAAAGGTGGGAATAATATTACAAATTTGTGTAAATACTCTTTCTCTATAACTTACATCTGCCCATATGATTCTATTAATTCTCATTTTCTTCACAAATTGTTGTTTTAACAGATGCAGTTGTCTCCAGATTCGATGTTGTCTATGCAATATGGATTACTTTATTATGTAAGTCAATGTACAGTATTTGAGGAAGATATTCAAGAAGGTCTTACAAAGAAATAAGGCGTCAGCAAAATATGGCAGATTATTTTATGATATGAGAGGTGTGATGGAAAGTTTGGTGAAACGGGCTATTGAGATTTCTGGGTAGAAAATGCCTATTCAAACAAGATTGATTATTCGAGACGCTACAATGAAAGAAAATCATCCTTAAAAAAAATGTTGGTTCTGTGCATTATGTGATCTCTTTGTTGCGAATGTGGATTATAGGACTACCATTACGTACATTATGACTTGCTTAGGAATAATATTGTAGTATTCATTAGATTCATCTGATAACAGTTGTACCCGAATTTTATATTAATCGTTTGATCATGGTTTAGGATTGCTTCATGCAATCTTTGGCTCAAGCTTATAGATGTAAATGAATTTTTTGTTTTATAGATGTAAATGATTTTTGTCGTTTTTTGACGGGTTCGGTCAGGTCTTGGTGGATGGTAGATGTAGTGTTTATTTAGCTGCCAATGGTTGTTGAAATGGTTGAATTTGTTAAGGACATACACAATCATATAAAGAATGAGTTTCATGGATGAATGTTAGCATTAATGCATCTATACAAAAAAAAAAATCAACTCAATTATGATAACTCAATATATAAACTTAACGCATTAATGCATACTAGCATGTATATGAAATGCTTTGATGAAACTAAACAATCACTAAACCCTTTCAAGTTACTATGTCTCTTCATGTCATGCTTTAATGAAACTAAAAAATCACCAAACTCTTTCAAGTTACCATGTCTCTTCATGTCTTTAAATTGAATGGTCTCGAAATTGCTACTTAATGTGGCAAACAAAGAGACATACTCGAAATTGAATGGTCTCTTTAAATTTGGAAGTATACAATTATAATTATAAAAAAAATGTTTATGAGTTTTATTGATTGAGCAAATGATTATGAGCATTATTTAGCATTAAATGACAGTTAACCTTGCATGAAAATTGAGTTGTGATGAGTGTGTAAATACTCATCATTTTAGACCCATAAAAGACACAAAAATGACCAAAAAACACCCAAATAGATCAAATATTGTTGCAAATATTATTGGTTTGTGTTTTTATGTGTTTCAGGTACAAAAGGATTGAAAACAGGGCAAAAACAGACAAAACCGAGCTTGGATGGGAAAAAGAGCAAAAATGGACATTGCCGGATCGACTCGACACCAATTGAAGCATTTAATGAAGAAAAGAAAAGTCAAAGTCAATCCCGGAGTAGAGCAGTGGAATGAGTATGGAAAAACAAACCCGACACCAAAAATCACTTTTCACTAATTATCCTAAACCTAAACCTAATTACCCTAAACATTACCTAAACTAATTACCCTTTTAACTGAACCCAAAATAAATAATAACACAGCCTGTTTAAACCCATGCCAAGTTTTCCCGCCAAAACCACAATCAACGACTGGGATTGATTGAGCCCAATTGGAGGGCTGGGATTTGATGAAGAGACTGAGTGAAGCTATTTGGAGAATATAAAAGCCCCCCTCTCATACAAAAAAAGGCAGTAGTTAATTAATTAGGAGTAGTGTAATTTTATGAGTCGTTTTTATAGTTGTAAGATGTAATCAGTTTCATTTTTAGTTTCTAAGTTCAATTCAAGCTCATTTAAGATTGTTTGTTTTCAATTTATCCAGCATTGTTCTAATTTTTCTGTTTAATGAAAATTCAAATTTCCAGTTAATTAAATAATTCGAATTTGTTGTTAGTTAGACCTCAAAAGCTTTCATTTCTGTGTCATTAAGCTCTTATGAGCATATTTTAGCTTTTGTTAAAATTAGTTTAGATGAATTCAGTTTCAAGTCCTTAAAGTAAAAAAAAAAAAGTCAACTCTGGTCAACAGGTACTGTACAACTGCTTATTTTTGATTAATTTCCTTTTTTCTGCTTATTCGAACTCATTAGATTCCTATTATGTCAATTCCTACTTAGTTAATGTTCATTTTCAATTTTTCTCCTTAACAGTCAATTTATAGCCTTAAAAATGCCAAATATAAGCTAGCTTATTTTAGTTCTTATTCTTTGCTTGAAATTAGCTTTCTAGGACTCATTATAAGTTAATTCATGGTTTTCCTTAAGTTTGATAGCTTAGATTGGCTGTTGCCTTTGTAAAATGCCAAAACAGCCACCATTAAGGGGTGTTTGGCATATGGGTCAAAACGGGTAGAAATGACCCATCACTGTTCATTTGCACTCTTGATAGTTTTAATCCTGCTTAACTTAGCTTATTTAAGTTGATTTCAGGTCTCCATAAGCTGTTTAGATGATGTTTCTATAGTATAGTGTGTTGGTCCCTTTACACGCTTAGAGTTAACTAGAAAGTTAATCTATTTGTGTTTATGACTAATACAATGTTTATGATTAAATCTAACAGTTATAAAACGTTAATATAAAAACACAATATTTTTCAACGTTTAAATTCTTATTAGAAATAATTCCAAGAATCTATTACCCAAGTGTTTTGCGGAACAAACACTGGGGATTGAATAGACAAGGGTATGGGGTGTCTCCCATCGAAACTCAAGTTTTGCTTGAGTGGTAACAATATACCCACTGAGCTATCTCAGTGAGTTGTATACTCTTTGTAGGAGAGAAGTTACTTTGCAAAAGTTCTAAGCTTTCAATATACAAAGCACACTTTAACTTCTCTCCCATCTGATCTATTTATACACAAGTAATCTAAGTATAAGTGATTAAAAATAATACAAGTTGTTGAGGTTGCGTGTCTGACAATTACAAATAGTAATTGTCATTTCCAAGAACCAATAAGAAAGGGCTAATAAGACTTTGGGAGTTGTTGGCTGACACTCCATGACTTTTAGCCGCAATAGGGAAGGTTGGATCTGACAAGAGAAGAGTGTTGGGCTGACACTTTTATCTTCTCAGATCTTTTCCCTATTGTTCCCGCCTTTTCTTCAGGCGTTGGTTCCTCAGTATTTCAATCACTTTGTTTGTTGAGGAGACTGGGGTTCAGTGAGTTCTTGTCCAACACTCACTGAACCATCATCTTCTTCTTTGGCTTAAGTCCTACTCAGGGAGCACCGCCTTCCTGAGAGTGAGTCCTTTATTGAACTCGCCTTAAGCATCCTGAAGATGACTCACTGAGAGACTATTCTCTCAGTGACTTGAATTGTTCTCGGTTTAGCAAACACTTAGCTTAATTTGTGTTCAAATCCTGTTTAAGATAATTGGGTATTCAACGAACCCAACATAGTGATTTTGCCACATTTTAGGCTCTCAACTGTTAAAATGAGCTTATTGTAGGGATAAGCAGTTGAGAAACCTCTTTTCTGCCAATTTTATGTTGATCTCAGTCCCTAGTAAATAGTTGATTAAGTCTCCTAAAGCCTTGGTCAAAAATATGCCTCAATTCAGCTCACACTAGTATAAGCAGACTGCAAATTTGGATTTTCCAATTTGCAGCCTCTTTTGTTGATTTTTAATTTCTTCATATTAAGTTGTTTTAAGCTCCAATTTTGCACTGAGTTAGTTGGGTGGCTTGTTTATCCATTACTAATTTTTGTTGATTTTTAAGATTTTATTTAGACAGCTTTTGAATGGCTTGAAAAAGCCAGAATTTGCCCTGAACCTGCATATCAGCAGACCTCAGTGAACTTTTTGGCTTAATTTGTGATTTTTTAGTGCTTATTTGCTTGCTTTTGTAGTTTATCTAGTTCCCTTTTAGCCTTTTGAAGTTGTCTCAGCTTATTTGAAGTTTCACTTTAGCTTATTATTGGCTTAACAGCCCATTGGTGCCCAACCTTAGTTTATTTTCTCCTTTTTGCCAACTGTCAGCCTTTGTGGCTTAATTTCTAGCTTATTTTTATGTTCTCTGAAAAAGTTGTAGTTTTCTAAAATGCTTATTTCCATGTGCTTATTCAAAGAAAAATTAAAAAAAAATTAAAATAAAATAAAAAAATTCAATCAAGTCTCTTATAAGCGGCCACCTTAATCTGCTTTTTCTGTGCTTATTTCAAGTTTTCATAAATAGTTGTTTTTGTAAAAGTTGCTTATTTTCTTATGTTTATTAAGCTTTTAAAGAAATAATAATAATAATAATAAATAAATAGTTTTTAAATCATATTAAATTAAATAATTATCAGAAAAATATAATTCTTTTTTTTTAAAATTTTCTTTTATTATTTAGAATTTAGGAAAAATAGATTTGTACCTGTAGAGTTAAAATTTCTTAGATCTCACGTTTTAGGCTCGGGATTTCCCGGTTTAAACGCGTGTTTAGTTTTTCTTTTCGTTTTTGGCCTTGTGTGTCCTAGATTAATTGTTTCCTAGTTTATTTAATTGTTTTTAGTTAATATTTCATCATTTTAGTTTAAAAACCAAAAATCTCTTTGTTTTCCTTATTCACGACACGTATCACGAACCGAATCACGAATTCCATTCAAACCTTCGTTGGGGATAACGACTCGGGTTTACATATTTCCTTTGTAAATCCTTTGGAGAAAAATATGTGTTGATTCCAGCGAATCAAGTTGGTACACGTTTTGTATTGCAAAAGCCAAACAATTTGTGGTGTTTACATCAAACTCGAGACAAAGTTAGCAAGACTCGCGGGGGATACATCAAATTTGGTTTAACAATTCGTCTTTAATAAAATACCAAAAAAACACGCACCTAAGTTATACGGAGTATAAACACTTCTTTTTCCTATTAAATTAGTTTTATAATTATGAGTTTGTGTTACGATTATAAAAATCACTCATGCATTTGATACATTCTTCTTGAAATCATTCTATTCACAAGAAATAAATTAGATGGAATTTGTGTATTCGTTAACAAAATAGATTTCACCTTTGCAAACTGAAACCATAAAATATACGTGCATCGCACGGACATATTTGCAACTGATACCACTTGGAGATATAACGACGCAATCGTTGCAAAAGGAAGGCACGACTCGAAGTTGGTACATCAATTTTGGTGTAAGAGACAAAAGAAATCAAACCTAATAATTAAATATGTATAACCCTTACAAAACTACGATTCTTTATGATGAACAAAGCCCGTCCATCGCACGGGCCATGCTGTCTCGTAAAATAAAAAAACAATTTTACAAACATATTTCATTAAATGTTACAGTAAATTTTTATTCACAAACAAACTACTCATGAAGCTAGTAAGACCTTGCAAAAAAATTTTAAAAAAAATTGCAAGACTTTGCTAGTTTTTAGAAAACTAGCAAGGTTCATCTTGCTAATTGTTTTACTAAAGAAGTTCACAAAGTCTTGCGATTTTTTTAAAAATTCACAGGACTAGTTTTCAGAATTGCATATATATCCCTCCCAAAGTGAATAATTGCATATATATCCTTTGTACAAGTTTTTGATGCATATATTACAATGGTTTTTATGCATGCTTTGGATATACTAGCAGGGTACCCGCGCGATGCGGCGGCGGGTACCCTGTGACTATATTTTCTGGCAATGTGATGTTATGCGACCATATTTTTTTTAACAATTATACCAATAATTATCAAAACTTAGTATCAACAAATTTTAGATAACACATTGGTAGTCCATTTAATCGTCTGTAACATTGCAGCCCATCCAAATCATCCAACAAAAATCCAATCCATAAGCCATATAGCCCAATCGAAGTAGAAAACCACAAGCCCACTAAATGGTTCAGTCCAAAAACGAATGAAAAAAAAAACCCTATCTCTTATAGCGCCTCTCTCTTACCTCCATTGTTATCATTTCATTAACCCTAAACCACACTTCCATCTGATAGCGCCTCTCTCTTACCTCCATTGTTATCACTGCCCATGACAACTATCTCTTATCAAATCTGACGACATCTCCATCTTAATAACAAATCACTTAACACTTCTAATCTCAACTTATCACATATTCTCGTTAACAAATCGATACATCACCAATCTAGAATACCACCTCTGTTACAACATAAACACGAAACCCACCACTCCTTTTCTTGGATAGTTCAGCTACGAGACACAAGACCAAACGATTGCGGCTTCTTCAGTGTCCTTTTTAAAAAAAAGGGTCTCTGGTAGGTGTAACTCGTTGTTTATGTTTTTCTTTGAACGAATCTAAGACTGAATATAACATGTTTGTTATCATTCTTTCTTTATAATTCAGATATACAATGAAGCTTTGCTACATAAGATCGATGATGGTTAAGTTTATACCCGAAAATCTTTGAAGATTGGTACCCTTTGTGAACGAAACTGAGATCCTTTGATGTTATTATTTGCGTGACACCTTTTAGATCGATGATGTGTTTCTTTTACTCGAATAAGTGAGTATAAAGAAAGAGAACTGAGATCAAATTGTGTGGATATGTATTTGTACATTGTGCTTTACATTTTGTATTAATTGATGATGGGGTGTATTAATTAATAGCATTAATGTTGTAAGTCTGAAAATTACAGCATGCTTATGTTGTTGTACACTATGCTTATTTTGTTGTAAGTCTGAAAAATGTGTGCATTAAAGTGTTGTAAATCATGTTTCATTTATTGTAAGTCTGAATTTTAAGACCACATAGGAGAGAGATTCATTTGTGCATTATATGTAGTATAGATATGCAATTATGCATTTTCGGAAGGATATATATGCAAAAACCCCAAATTCACAAGACTAGTTTTCAGAAAACTTGCAAGGTTGACCTTATTAGTTTTCAAACTTACGATTTTTTTTAGAAAAAATCGCAATGTCTTGCTAGTTTCACGAGTAGTTTAGCTTTAGATAAAAATTAAGTATTTAGTAAAATATGTTTATAAAATAGGTTATTTATTTTGTCATTTTCCCTAAAAAAATTACCAACAGGTTCTCTTTCACTGACTAGGTAAAATGAAGTTAAGAGAAATGATATATTCTCATGCACATGCTCTTACTTATATTCCTACCATTTAGGTTCCTAAAATCGTTAAACTCATAAACATTGTCCACTTTTTCCCTAACTGTTAGATGGTTAACATCTAAGTAGTAGGAAGATAAGTAAGAGGATGCATAAGGATATAGTATTTCTTCGAGTTAAAGTAGTCATGTTATAACTCGGTAATTACGACACGTTATTGGTACTGTAAGAGGGCTATAACACCCCTCTATCGTGATCCCACACATGCATATGGCGGCGCTTTAACTTCTATAGTGTGGCTATAACATTCGATACCGAGCTCTCTTAGCGTGGTCACTTTACAAAAGCAAACATATTTGAATCAGAGCGGAAGCACATGCACATCCTTTGAGCATTATCAATGTTTTAAAATATTTGTTTTTAATAGACATTTAATATTTTGATACGAGTTTTATGTCCTTTTTTTTTAAAAAAAAAAAAATTAAAAGCTCATGCCTTCTGGTGGATCTCTAGATATGCCACTCTCGTTTTTGGAAATATTTAGCGAGTTTTAACATCCCAAGATGTGTATTTAGCGAGTTTTAACAACAAAAAATATGTTTTAGGTACAAGAGAAATATTACTCAAGCTATTTTTGGTGTCTCAACAAATTATCTCGGATTTCACAGACCACGAAACAAGAGCCGTAAAGATTGGTAAATCATTAACATCGACAATTGTGTATCAATGAGAATCGAACTTGTGATACTAGGACTCTTAAAGCTCTTACCATTAGACTACTCTATTGTTGTTCAGTTAAAAAGCATAAAAAAATATTTACTTAAAAAGTATAAAAGAAATTAATATTAAAAAGAATAAGTTTAAATAAGTAAATATTTGAGTTATCGTACAAGTAGATAAACATAACAACTAAGAGCTTATTTACATATCAAATGTTTTTTGCATATTGAATGATCAATCCTAGCTACTCATCATTTATATTAAACGAGTCATGTTGTTGAATCAGTGAATAACTTCTCATATGGTTCACACGACTTTTGGTACCAAGAAAGGCAAAACCATTCTTAAAGCAACATTAGTCGTAATACTAAAATCAACAATGGTATCACGCCAATCATGTCTTCCTGTTCAAACTCTTCGACCTCAGATAAGTTAATGGCTCAAATTGGATACACAGTTCATAAATTCATAGCAGAGGTACATTCATCTATCATTCTGGAATCCTAGTTTAAGAACAATCAGTGATTAACATGTTCGTTTTCTCATTGTAGTCAGATTCACAAATAACATCGTTGGCACACAAAATGGTTCAACCAACTGAGCAAAGTGATAATTCCTTTGTAATTGAGAGAATTTGTGACCCTTTCTCTGGGCACCCAGTTACAACTATGCTCCTGGAAATTGCCAACAAAATTCTCTTCAGATTCATGACCTACCAAGTGTTAGTGTCTCAATCCATTAACTATAACCGATATTCATTTTATAGGTCCTATTAATAATATAATATATTGTATATAAGCCGAAATAAAGATACGATTGTGAGCCGATTTGCCTTCAAAAGGGGTAACACCGAGTATAGTCATATAGGAAATCAGTTCAAACAAATAAAACCACATGATATGCAAATTTTACACACTATGATACGAGACCCAAAATAGGAGTTGATCACGTAACAATCTATCATATGTTATTGAGTAAATTATATAATGTGGTTTGCTAAAAAAAAGGAATTCGTACATTACAAACATGATCCCCAGAAAGCCAGAATGCCAACTTTGCTATTTTGTATCTTGTCCTTCGACTTATAATACAGATAGCAGGCCTATTGGGTTTGGACTATATTATACACAGTTGGATCCCGGCCCAACACAACACAACACAACAGATAAACAAATACACTGGACGCCACCGAAGGCCAACCACGAGCAAGGTGCGGACCAGACTTACAAAGACGCACACAGATCATCCGAGCAATGCTTCCGTAGTACGCTCACGGACCAGCTCACGGCCGCGGAAGATGATCTGTGTCCGCAATCACGATTAAGTTACAGACCCTTGCCAGACAAGGGTCCCACTCTGGCCACTAATAACAATAAGCGAAATACTACGAAACCCTAGTATTTAGCTCGCCTATAAAAGACAACCTTTAAACACATTTGCGAGGTATGACTTTCTCACACATCCCAATACACACATATTCTCTGACAAACATGATTACTTACTCTCACGCCGGAGCTTAATTGTGGGGTCCGTCCCCAGGTAAGGCTAACGGTTTACTTTCATTTGTGCAGGGAATCATTCCATTACTTGAATTAGTGCAGATCCCACTCACCGGCAGTCCGCAAAGGCAGCCCAATACGCAAACTAAGCCCAATCCATACTCATCACACATTTTGCACTAACAAGTTGGCGCCATCCGTGAGACCCAGTGCACAACTGCGTTCTTAAAAAAATACTCACCATGAGCAATAACCCCGGCCCCTTTTCTTCCGTACTCTCACCCACCGTGCGAAATACGGGTGAAAAGGATAAAATACTGGAAGATCAAGGTAGGCTCGCACCCGGTGCAGCTCCCCGAGAGTGTGGTGACGAGCACTACTACCAGTTGTCGCCAAACATAATTGAGAAAGTTCATGAAAAAAAAACACCTAATAGAAGAAAGAACTTCAAGGGGAAATACAAAGTTCAACAACTCCAAAACGTGTCCGGAAACCCCAACCCAGGGGATAAACAATCAAGCTCACCAGAAGAAAAGGGTCCTGAGAGAGAAACAGTATTCAGAAGATTGGAAGAAGAAGTGCTTAACAAACCAGGAGATAAAAAAAAAAAAAAAAAATAAAAAAAATTGAAGCACACTTGTACACCTACAGGATCCCAAGCAACAGACCTACCATCGTGAGGAAGTAAAAACAGGAAGTGACTATCGAAGATTCCAGCCAAAAGGAACGGAATGCACTTCCGAAAAGATGGGCGAGCCAACCAAGAACAAGGGCAAAGGTGGCGGAAATTGGGAATTAAAGCAAAAAAAGCAAGAATCAAGTACCAAGGAAGGCGACCCAGCGTACCCATGGGAGCAAGGGGAAACAGATCCATTTGTTTCCCACATCTGCTATGCCGATCTACCAAAAAGAACCTACATGCCAAGTCATGTCAAGTCATACAGTGGAATTAAGGACCCTGTTGACCACCTTAAAGTTTTCCAAGCAGTAGCCTGGGTATAACACTGGGATATACCTACCCAGTGCCACATGTTAAAATCCACGCTCATCGGGTCTGGTTTAACAATCTCTCTCTGGAATCCATAAGCAGCTATCATGAGCTGAGAAAAGTATTCTTAACGAATTCCCCTCTACAGAAAAGGTATATTAAAAATTTCGGAGAGCTCCGTTATGTTAAGCAGAGAAAGAAGGAGTCGGTACAAGATTTTGTGCGACGGTTCAAGACGGAGGTGTAGCACCCCCTAAATTATGAGTTAACAGCGGAAGACTAATCGGGGTATTACGAGGATGATCATAGTCATAATCATAGAAAACGGCTCAAAAGAGGCATTTTGAAAGTTATTGTCATTCAAATAATATTTGAGATACAAAAGTGAAATATCAGAGTAGTGAAATCCCATAAAAGGGTGTAGTAATTTGAAATAAAGGACATGATTTATTTTACACCACAAAACCATCAGTTAGTGCCCACTCCGTGTCTTGTCTGCTCCGTTAATTACCTGAGATAAACATGCTTAAAAGTGTCAACACAAAGGTTGGCGAGTTCATAGAGTTTATAAGTAAACAGTTGATTTCAATATTTTCGAGTGTGAGGTGATAATTGAAATAAATACCAATATTGATGAAATAAGTAGTGAGTTACGTTGGGCGAAAACCATAAGTAAATTGCATGTAAATCAGTTTAACACAAGTGTAGGATTTCATGTGAATTACAATCATAATTTGAAATGGTGATGGTACCGATTGCTTGAGAATTACAATCATAATTTGAAATGGTGATGGTACCGATTGCATGAGAATTACAATCATAATTTGAAATAGTGATGGTACCGATTGCATGAGAATTACAATCATAATTTGAAATAGTGATATTGCAGTTGTATATATATATATATATATATATATATATATATATATATATATATATATATATATATATTGCCCTAAGTCTCATGACACGCAAACGTTAACAGGGTACCGAGCTTCGGTGGGGGAACACACCAAATTAATGGAGTGAGTTATGGCCCTCGGGGAATAGGGGATTTGGCAATTTTCAATTTTACTCAAATATATTGCATTGCGACTAATACGACTAGCAACTACGGCTATCCGTCAAGTATTAGTGGAATAGGCAGTCAGCCTCC
Organism: Artemisia tridentata subsp. tridentata; assembly: GCA_021014915.2. Classification (NCBI taxonomy): domain Eukaryota; kingdom Viridiplantae; phylum Streptophyta; class Magnoliopsida; order Asterales; family Asteraceae; genus Artemisia; species Artemisia tridentata. The sequence goes on from CP139505.1 coordinate 78,243,603, forward strand.
AATAGATCTGTTTACTATATTCGCGTTCACTCGCAAGTGATTAATGGTTCATGATAAGAGGGGCTTTTGGCAATAAAGTAACTTAGGCAATATAAAAAAGGTGTAGCATATATAAAATACTTGTGTTCTATTTTGTAGCATGTATTTCCCTAGGAGATTGGAAAACATATAAAAGTGAGCATGTGAATTCATGGTAATTCGTAAAAGTGTATATTACTTATGGGAGTGAAAACAAGAATTATGTTTCAATAAACCAATAGAGAGTGTCATCATTTGAGTACAATGTTTAGGGTAAACGAGTAAATTTGTAAGTAGAATGAGCATGTATCTCCCTCAAAGAGTTTAAAATAAGTGAAAGAAGAGGCTATGAGTTACGGTAAACCATGAGTGTTTTTAGAGCGCTTGTGAAAGTAAATAAATATAGTTGAGCATGTATCTCCCCCAAATAGTAATTCAAAATGTATAAAAGTATGGGCTATGACTTACCTTGTGTGTAACTGGCAAGGTGAAATGTGAAATCAAGTGAATTACGGGTACGGATCCAACACACGACCTGATTAATGGTAAAGTCCGAGAATTTGACTTAATATGAATAGTGATTGTGAAAATGAGTAACCGATAACGATCTGAATGGTGATGTGAGTGTGATATGCTTAAAATGCTTAAAGTTTAAAAATAATATTGTATATAATATTATCTTGTTTTTATGTCTTTAAATCCATAAATATCATTTTCTCGAAAGTGGTGGAACGAAACGTTAGGTTAAATCGTTAAAATTCGTTATATATAAATATAACATACATGTTTAATTATATTGAACGAAATGTGTAAAATGCACGTGATTGAGTTGAAAAGTGTAAAATATGAAATAGAAATGAAAATGAAATAAAGTTACAGTTGGTCCTTGTACTTATACCAATTTTACACTTTTTACCCTAACAGAGTTAGCATTGCACCGTTAGTCCTTAGTTATGTATATTTTACATTTTTAGTCCAAAAACTTCCAAAATAACATTCCAAGCTTACTGTTTAGTATTTTAACATTTTCTACCCTTAGTTTTCTGATTTGGCAGTTTTGGATATAATTTTATAAAACTTACACTTTTAACCCGCATAGTAAAATACTTTGCAAAACTAGTCCAAAAATCACAAAAAAGTGTGAAATGATTTCCGAAAATTTTAGCATCCTTATTAAGCTTATTTAAGTTAAATCCAACTGCTTATTCGGCCGAAGTGCTTATTTTTAAGTTAATGGGCTTTAACGAGACTTAAACAAAAGCACATTAACGTTTTACGATCCAAAGGGTTTTAAGACAAGTTGGGCTTATCATTGGGCTAGTTTTAAGGTTACAAAATCATAATCAAATAGCTTATTCGACTAGCTTATACAAAGTACTTAAAAATGGCTTATTAGGCTATAAAGCCCAACCGAATATATTATAAAGGTTTTTAACCCGGTTCGAGTAGCATAAGCTTTGAGGTTCAAAAAGGGTTCATATGAGCCTATCAAGGAAAACTTATAACATCAACTTATTAGGTGAGCTTGTGAAGAATCATGTCGAGGAATAAAAATTACATGTTGCATGTGTAGTTTCGATTTTATTGGGCCATTTCTAATCATTATAAATGAGTTGTACAAAATAGAAAATGACTTAAATATGTGTTAGTTATTATATACGATGTAACAAGAATTAAAAACGAGGTTCGATATGAAATGAAATGAACATGTGAGTGTCGTGTGATGGTGTAACCATGATTTCTAGCCTTCCATCAATAGGAGGCAAATCATGTTTTACGAAAAATGAATATAAGAAGCTTAAAATGCATGTAAAATATATATACGTTCGAATTAAATATGTAACGATGCATGGTGATATATAAACCTTAGAAATGAATATGAGATGAGTTTGTAGGACTTACAACACTAAGATGGTGGAGAGTTAAACGTGAAAAGGATTAGAAATCGGATAGAAATCAAGTAACCCGCTAGAACTATAAACAAACAATCGAATGGGACTTTGTGACTTAGATTGTGGCTCGAAATGATTATAGAATGGCTCCTGGTCTTCTTGGGGGCTCAAATAGGGTGTGAAGGATTTAGAAAAATATGATGAATGACTTCAAGTGTGAAAGAGAGTTATGGCAAGGGAAATAAGTGTACATATATACACGTATATATGGGATTTTTGAGACACAACTTGATCAAACAGTAACATGGCAGTGATTTAAGGACTTTGGGGGGATTTGCACTTAAGTTCTAGTGATATTTAGGAAGGGCTAGTGTGTAGGATTGACTATGCGTCGAGTTGTGTAGATATATGTGAGAGTCGATATCTCAAAAGTCCAAAACAACTATATTAACGTGTGATATTGCATGAGATGGTGAGAAATATACTTGGGAACTTATATCTGATCCTAGAAAATAAAATGTGCTAGGTAAAATAAAGTTGGGATCGATTTGGGTAAAAGGAATATAATTCGAGTGAACATTGTACATGTGTTGATGGTGATAAGCTTTAGACCTTTTTTTGTGTTCAAACGTTGGAATTAAAATGTGGGATCCGACATCATGATTCTTTGGAGTATAGAGATTCGAGAGGTGTAAAAACTTGGGTGTGTTGTGTGTCGAATTCGAGAGAAATCAAGGCCAAGTGAGGATGAGTTGAACGAGTGAAATAAATGAAATATTAAAACTTATAAGTTGGGTTGGGTTGGTGAATAGTACCTGGCCATAGAAAGTTGGGCCGTGTATAGTGTGATTCGTTTAGAATATATTAAGTGTATAAAATGAGTGAGTTTATTTCGTCGTGGTCCGCGTGTGAGCTCGTTCCAATATTTGGTGAATCACGTATGAACGTGTTTGAGTTATTATAATGTAATAAACAAAAGGTTCAAAATTTTCCCATAAAAATGGTTAACTAAACAGTAATGGTGATTAATACTTGATTAACATCTACAAATTACTGGGGAATTTTATAGATTGCTACAGGATGGCAGACATAAGAAGGGAACATTGGTGATGAGGCGAAAAGTGTACCGCTTTTAAGGGGTCATTTAAGCCCGAAATCGTATTTATTTGATCAAATATTGCCCTAAATCGTTCCTTTTGTCATTTTAGGTACTTTTGAGGAGAAATCTGGAAAAGGAGGCATTTTGGACGTTTTTGGAGCATTAAAGTGAAGAAAACGGCAAAGTCTCAAGAATCGGCTAAAAGTTACTCTTGACGGCGTCACAATTAACATGGGACGGCGTCATGCCTTGGCAAGAAAAGTTGGATGTGAAATTTACTCATGACGGGCCAGTGAGTTTGCATGAGAATTCTGACGGCGTCACGCTTTAACTAAATCAAGGGCGTCACGGCTTAAATCATAAGGGGACGGCGTCACGTTCAGGATCCGACGGCGTCAAGCCTTGATAAGCCAGAATGGATTTTTGAAGAGCTAAAGAGGGACGGCGTCAAGATGGTCATCCGGGAACCCTAAAAGCGGCGAGGTGACGGCGTCACAATGCATAAGGTGACGCCGTCAGATGTCAAAGTCTATATATAGTTTTCTAATTTTTTGTCATTAAGGGAGAGCTTAGTGTGTGGAATTTTGGGATAAAACCCTAAGACGATTTTAGCTAATTTTTCAGGGCTTTTTGCCTTGAGATCTTCCATGTTTCATTGAAAGATAAGTTATCCCTTAATCATTCAATATGTCTATGTGTTGTTTGATTCTATCTTATGCTTGTCTTTTGTTTAACATGTTAGGTTAATTTTATCTTGTGTTTGCTTAGATCTAATGAAACCTAGCTATTGATTATTGGTTGTTAGTGTGTTATTAGTTGTATTGGATGATTGTTTATCTATGTTAGGCTTAAGAAAACTGGCTAACTTCCTATTCGGTAACTTGCTTGAACGTCTTAAGAAACATGAACCAAACGCGTACTAAAGGTTTTTATGGTTGTATTTAATGCACAAGCGAATTCTAGTGATCCCATGTTAGGAGCTTCCTAGCCGGCTCGACATAGGAGTGAAGTAGGAGCTTGTAGAGTTTGGGGAAGTAAGTACGCCACCCCACGAATGGTATTAAGGAATACACCCGTCATCCACGCGACTAATACACACTAATTAACCGGTAAAAGATAGTTAGGGAGTAAGGAAATCTAAGTAAACACATTTCTCTACACATAAGTTTCTCACCACTTTTCATTTTTGTTATTTTATTTTATTTGCATTTGTAGTAATTTGGGTTAGTTGACTAGCAACTAATTCCGCCCACTCCTTCAAAACCCGAGATTTTACTTGCTTTTATAAAATATAAAAACATAAAAAGAATCTTCCTCAACCCTTAGACCTAATTAGAGTAGCCTTTCACACCTAACGAACACTATTCCCTGTGGAGAACGATCAATCCCCCGTACTTACCACTACACTATACTACATCGGTCAGGTACACTGCCTGGTGGGGTTGTAAGCCTTTTGAGATCCCTCGAGAGGTAAAACCTGTTGTAAGGTTGCAAAACCCACGCATCAAGTTTTTGGCGCCGCTGCCGGGGAATAGTTATTGTTTAGGTTGAATTTTTATTTCTATTAGGTCTACTCACTAGATTCCTTTCTAGTGAGATTTTTATTTTATTTTTCTAGGTTTTCTTTAGTCTATCTATTTTCTTCGTGTCTTTGTTCGTAACCATTACCGTCCGACATCATGGAAGATGGTAATATCCTTAACCCACACAACCCACCACCACAACAACCACCACCACCTCCTAGAGCCCGTACTTTAGGAGAGTATTCCCGTCCTAGCCCCCACGGCTATCGAAACACCATTGAGCTCACTCAAGGAGCCAATATCACACCCTTGCGATCCGACACCATCCGGTTGGTGCAAAGCGGATGCGCATTCCATGGACTTCGTTCTGAAGATCCTAATCAACATCTCAAGGACTTTCTTAAAATCGTTGATTCTATAGACCTTGATGTTGCCACTCGAGAGACGACCAGATTGCGTCTCTTCCAATTCTCTCTGCGGGACCAAGCTAGTCAGTGGCTAGAACGTCAACCCGCAGGATCCATCACCTCTTGGGATGATCTCACCACTCGTTTCCTTGCTCAGTTTTTCCCACCGGGAAGAACTACCAAGCTAAGGAATGATATCTTGATGTTCCAACAACGTCAAGGCGAAACTCTCTACGAGGCATGGACTCGATTCAAGGACTTACTACAAAAAGTCCCTCACCATGGCATAGAACTTTGGCTCCAAGTCCAAATCTTCTATGACCATATCAATCTCTCCACGAGGCAAACCATTGACCAATCGGCCGGTGGCAAGCTACGTGATCTAAGTGCGGAACAATCATGGGCTCTCCTAGAGGATCTTGCTCTTTATGACAACGAAAGTTGGAGTGATCCCCGTGATTTGAATAAAACGGTCAAGGCAATATCTTTGCCTTTGAACAATTCAAGCACTTCCGACCGTAGGATCATAGAACTTGAAGACCAAGTCAAGTTTCTCATGAAATCCTACGAGGCTCCTAAACCTTCAAGCCAAGTGAACAAAATCACTTCTTCATGTAAATTATGTAGTGGTCCCCACGACACTCATGATTGCATGGAACTTCCCAAACAGGCTTTCAAAGAATTCGCATCCTCGCGAATCGATAAGGCGGGAGATAAGTGGCTCGCCACTAATTATGGGCCCAAAAATTCCGAAGATGGGTATGAGGCATGGAAGAATAAGCCAAATTTTAGTTGGAACCAAACTCGTAGCGTATCATTCAATGACTCTACCCCGCTCACCTGGTCTGAACATTATCCTCAGCGACACACGCATAAACAACAAAATCGCGAGGAATCACTGCAAAAATTCATTCTCTCTCAAGAAACACAGCTTTCCAAACTTGAGAATCAATTCAGACAACAGCAAGTTGATATGAACAACAAGGTTGATAACCTGTTAAAGGTTATCAATGATCGCCTTGCTGGCAGGTCAAATTGTGAGTTGGCACGAGTTAATGAGATCAAATCTGTTACGGTAACCCACCAAACACCCCCTCCTGTAAAAATCAAGCACCCTAGTAAACTTTTCAAATACATATCACAGAACGAAAAAAAAACAGGAGATACTCATACCCTTTCGAAACCTCTCCACTTCGTGAACACCATTACAACAATACCTGTTCCTAAACCAAATCTGGACCAACAAACAGCCAAGAATGTGGACAATGAAATGGAGGGTGAAGTTCCCGAAAAGAAACCCGAGGCGCCCGACTACTATCTAGACTCACCAAAGAACTCGAGTACAATAAAGGTGAGTGATGAGGAGGGCTCGGAAGAGAAATCCGAAATGCCTCATGGGCTTGCAGGACTGCTGGACCGCCCCCTGGTAGAGGAACTTGAGAGGGGCACAGCAAGGTCGCCTATGGGATTCGGAGAGAGAATAGAGGATGGCGCTCCTAGGGTCTTTAAGATTTCTTGCACCACTAGGAAAAAGTTTATAAAAGATGCCTACATAAACCCCAACTCTTCTATAAGCGCAATATCCCTTTCTCTATATAATGAAGCCTTCACTGAACAAGTCAAATATGAAGGGTCTAATATCATCGGGGTAATAAGGAGGGTACCAATTGTGATAGAAAAGTTCCTCTTTCATATCGAGTTAACTGTAATTAATAACATGAACCCTATCATCAGCCCACCCTTAACTGGCCTTGTTCTAGGCAAACCATTCATAAAAGCAACGGGAGTGATACTCGATGAGGATGATAGGAGTGCATTATTTACCGATGGTGTCAGGAAAGTGATTTTTCGGGATGGCTGTGAAGAAGTGTATGAGTATCAACCATCAGCGAGTAGCAACACATGGGGGTTACGCGGTAGAAGGCCTGGCCGAATTAAGCGATGTGATCCGAATAATCTCAAAATACCTTGCATGATTGGTCACAAGCATTTTTATAATGTTTACATCGACACATGTTTACCCAAAAATGTGATGTCCCTGTTTCATTATAACAACATTTGCAGATGGGGGATGATTCATAAAGGGAAGGACGACATTGGCATAGATGATGATGTACAGGTGTTTGTAGGAAACATGACATTCACTATGAGCTTCGCAATCGTCGATAATATCGAAAAGTACATCGATCCCAGGTTATCACAAGTTGTTTTTGGGGCACCTTTTTGCAAGGCCACAAGCTTGGTTGTGGACGAGCTCAATGGGATCATGACTTTCACCGATGAGATTAGGGAAATCTCATACCAAACGCCTCACAAGATGAGAGAATTCAAGGAGATTGATTATGATGGGCTCGATAGGTTAAGTTCCCAACTAGTGTTGTGTGATGATGATGTGAGAAGGGGATGTAAGGACACTTTTGACCTGTCAAGTGGATTCTTTAAGCATGATAAGGAGCTTAGTTCTAAATACCGAAATAATCCCTTTAATCTCGAGGACCCGAAATACCTTCACTATGAAAGTGATTCTGATAGAGAATCAAAGGAGAATGGCCTAGGAACCGTGACCGATGATGGAGTCACGTAATGTACGTGACTTTGAGTCTAGCTAAAAGACTCGTTAATAAAGAAAAGCGCTTCTTGGGAGGCAACCCAAGCTTTATTTATTTTATTTGCTTTGTGTGTTTGTTTATTTGTTTGATTGTTTTTATTTGTTTCGTATGTGTGTGTAATTTTTATTAGTATTGATTCATGTTCAAAAGTACTTTGTGAAAATGCTTTATGTTGTTTTTAACTTCGTCTTAACTACATATAAAGGTATTTTGCAAAAGATAAGTGTAAGGGAAATATAAATCGATTTATTAGAACACAAATTAACATGAATCGTAATAATAATAAGTTAGCATACATATTCGTATTTGTTTGAGTCAAATGCTTGTATCGAGTCATAATGATGTTTTGCAGGATTTCCAGGAAGTAAGGTAAAGGTTTTTCAAGAAATTTTCCGGAAACTTAAAATGAAAATTTTTGTCAGGTTATTTCTGACGGCGTCAGGGGTTATAACCTGACGGCGTCAGATTTAATTTCCAGAAATTTTTGAAAATTTTGTTTTCATAAAAAGTTTTTATTAAAATCTCCAACTTATAATCTCCAGGAATCTGCAAAGTTATCATTCCACAAGCATTATATCCTTATATATAGATTTTATCCCGCCGATGTTATGCAGGTTTTCGTGTTTGTTTTCTCAGGTTCAACAGGTTATTTTGGACAAGGAAATGTTTTGAATCAAGCTTATGGCGATGCATTAGTCATGGAGCTTCAACATTCTCTTTGGAGGAAGATTTAACCGTGTAATTTCATTATCCAACGAGCGAATCAGGGGAGTATTTGATTTCATTCTTTTACTTTATGCTTTTACATTTGTCATTTGAACATTGGGGACAATGTTCATCTTAAGTGTAAGGGGAGGGTAAAAGTACGATTTTTGAGAATACAATTGCGCTTGATTTTTGTTTGTTTGATGGTAGATGTGTAATAAAACTGAGAGAAATACTTGTTAAGGTAATTTTAGTGCCAAATTTAAAATTTTTTACAACATATAGGAGTGAAACTTTGATCTTAATGAGCGTCTCATGGATAGGAGTTATATGACTAGCACAAAAACCGTACCACTAAAAAATTTTCCACCCCCAAATATGTGAGGTTCGCCCCTAGAATTGGTAGGAAAAGCATTTATGCTATGATGTGTGTACCGGTAGCACTTAGATTCTAGAACTTGCGTTAGGACCATTCCGAGGCCACAAGTGAGACTACATTCGTGTAGTTAGATTTACTACATGATAAGAGGCATTAGGATTAACCCATGTTTTACACCTGTGTTTTTGTTATAATTACATTGGCTACATTGGTCAAGTAATTCTCCCACACCCTTTGCGTTGTACTCATTTTTAGTACACGATACCCCTAGTACACCCCTCAGAGCCTATCTTTTCGTTTCGACCTTTAAGCATTTTACTTAAAGGAAGAATTTGTTACACCTCACTTAAATGTACACCCAAATCGCCTTAGCCTACCTTGTATGCACTCATCTTTAGTGCATTATTGTTACAACATTTGTTTAAACCCAAGTTAATTATCTAGTTGATTACATGGTTGCTAAGTCGAGTCATATCCTTGTACATATTGTTTTGGGACGATTGGGACTCGTGGGTAAAGTACTAGTGTAATGGAGTAATGGGGAAGAACATCATTTATTACCCCCATATGTGCTAAATGTTTTAAAAGTACTTCAAGTTTTTCAATTATCTTAATTCGAGTCATTAGAATAGTTATTTGTAAAGTTATGTAAAAGTTCAAGTGTAAGGGGATGCAACGCCCCTATGATGTATTATTTTGGATGGTAGGGTAAAAGTGTATGCAAAAAAAAAAAAAAAAAAAAAAAAAAAAAAATCAAGAAAAATACAAAAAAATGAGAAAAAAAAAGAAAAATAGAAAAAACATACGGACTACCATCCCGTTTCATTTTATGTTTATTTTATGTTTATGTTTTGTTATTTTCTTTCATTAGCTTAAGATCGAGTCTAGTCTTGGCTTAGCAACGTTGTATAGTACATGTAATTGATCAAGATCTTTAACTCGCCACCAGTAAAATATCCTTTATCCAACAAAACCGTGTTTTCCTTTTCCCTACACCTAACGTTATAACCCATTTAAAAGCCCTCTTTGATAGTTTATCTTAGGTGCTTACGCCTAGTGGAGGAGGTTTTCGATCCTTTCCCAAGCCTATGGTAATCTATTTGCTATGACAGGTAGTGAGAGATATTTTCCGTTTTCATTTATGAGATTTATTTTGATGACACTTGAGAGATGTGAGTATCTAAACACTACTTGTGAGGTGCTAGTATGTAATCTCCGTGCTTATTATGATTGAAGTGGAACGAATATTTGTTGTAATTACTTTTATGTTTGCATTAAATGACCCCTAACTTGTATTTTGATTAGAATAAAAGCGCATTTGCTTGAGGACAAGCAAATCTCAAGTGTAAGGGTATTTGATGAGGCGAAAAGTGTACCGCTTTTAAGGGGTCATTTAAGCCCGAAATCGTATTTATTTGATCAAATATTGCCCTAAATCGTTCCTTTTGTCATTTTAGGTACTTTTGAGGAGAAATCTGGAAAAGGAGGCATTTTGGACGTTTTTGGAGCATTAAAGTGAAGAAAACGGCAAAGTCTCAAGAATCGGCTAAAAGTTACTCTTGACGGCGTCACAATTAACATGGGACGGCGTCATGCCTTGGCAAGAAAAGTTGGATGTGAAATTTACTCATGACGGGCCAGTGAGTTTGCATGAGAATTCTGACGGCGTCACGCTTTAACTAAATCAAGGGCGTCACGGCTTAAATCATAAGGGGACGGCGTCACGTTCAGGATCCGACGGCGTCAAGCCTTGATAAGCCAGAATGGATTTTTGAAGAGCTAAAGAGGGACGGCGTCAAGATGGTCATCCGGGAACCCTAAAAGCGGCGAGGTGACGGCGTCACAATGCATAAGGTGACGCCGTCAGATGTCAAAGTCTATATATAGTTTTCTAATTTTTTGTCATTAAGGGAGAGCTTAGTGTGTGGAATTTTGGGATAAAACCCTAAGACGATTTTAGCTAATTTTTCAGGGCTTTTTGCCTTGAGATCTTCCATGTTTCATTGAAAGATAAGTTATCCCTTAATCATTCAATATGTCTATGTGTTGTTTGATTCTATCTTATGCTTGTCTTTTGTTTGACATGTTAGGTTAATTTTATCTTGTGTTTGCTTAGATCTAATGAAACCTAGCTATTGATTATTGGTTGTTAGTGTGTTATTAGTTGTATTGGATGATTGTTTATCTATGTTAGGCTTAAGAAAACTGGCTAACTTCCTATTCGGTAACTTGCTTGAACGTCTTAAGAAACATGAACCAAACGCGTACTAAAGGTTTTTATGGTTGTATTTAATGCACAAGCGAATTCTAGTGATCCCATGTTAGGAGCTTCCTAGCCGGCTCGACATAGGAGTGAAGTAGGAGCTTGTAGAGTTTGGGGAAGTAAGTACGCCACCCCACGAATGGTATTAAGGAATACACCCGTCATCCACGCGACTAATACACACTAATTAACCGGTAAAAGATAGTTAGGGAGTAAGGAAATCTAAGTAAACACATTTCTCTACACATAAGTTTCTCACCACTTTTCATTTTTGTTATTTTATTTTATTTGCATTTGTAGTAATTTGGGTTAGTTGACTAGCAACTAATTCCGCCCACTCCTTCAAAACCCGAGATTTTACTTGCTTTTATAAAATATAAAAACATAAAAAGAATCTTCCTCAACCCTTAGACCTAATTAGAGTAGCCTTTCACACCTAACGAACACTATTCCCTGTGGAGAACGATCAATCCCCCGTACTTACCACTACACTATACTACATCGGTCAGGTACACTGCCTGGTGGGGTTGTAAGCCTCTTGAGATCCCTCGAGAGGTAAAACCTGTTGTAAGGTTGCAAAACCCACGCATCAATTGGAAGCCATAAAAATATCGGAGTTTACACACGAAACAACCAACCCGGAGCTAATCAAGCGCCTGCAAGACAGAACCCCAAAGTCAGCAGGCGAAATAATAGAATTTACCGCATTTTCCCCCTAAGGGAAAAGAAAAAAGAAACGGTGGCAAATCAGTAGCAAAAGAAATTTCCGCTATATATATATATATACACTAGCTTTCAAAGCCCGCCCGATGGGCGGGCATGACTTATAAATATTGTTTGAAGGTTTTAATTTATGAATAATAAGATATAAACGTACCAATTTTTATATTGAATGCATTAATAATAAAAATAAATGAAAGTTAACAATTATAGAATAATTAAAATATACAAAGTTCTTTGTAACAACATAGTATATGTTTTAAACTTAAATGTGAAATAAAGCTTCTTTATACACAACGTTTATTGTTGATATTGCGTATTTATACGTCATTGATTCGCTATCAATTTCTTTATAGACACCTGAATATGAAAGGTTCCATCAGATATCTGACGCATGGAAATACAAATTCGAGCATTCTAACTTGCTTACAATTAGTAAATTAAGAAAAAAGGACGGGCTAAAAAACACCTGGTGCAATTTAGCCGTAGAACTAAGAATAAGTAATTTGTCTACCCATCCCAACTCAACCCCGATTTGAAATTGACACGTACCTGTTTTGACCCATTACCAGACTAAACTTGCACTTTTTGTCAACTCTACAATATATATCCATATAGGTGCTCTTTTTCAAACTAACACTATTGGCTACCTGTTATGCGCTGATTGACGATTGTTTCTTGCTACTCGGATCTCCTAATAGAAATAAATTGACGATTGCTTCTGGCTACCTGGAACATTGCATTGGCTGCGTATGAACGTTGGAATACCCGTATGCGATCCAGCAGCCATGTTGCAACCCAAGTCATGTAGTTATGGGTGACACCTATATACGGCTTCCCTGAAAATCGTAAAAATATACAATCAAAAAGTCAAAAAAAAAAAAAAAAAAAAAAAAAAAAAAAAAAAAATCCAGCCTGTAAAGGACTTCTTTATATACAACATTTGTTGTGTAATTGCAATAGTTGGCGTATTTATCACAACATAACACTTTTAGACCTTTCTTGCTTTTGACCCTTGATACAACTACATGTAGTTTTCCATGTGAAAAAAACGAACATTCCAGGTATAGACCAACCTTGGATAATGTTTGCCCTTGACTTTTGACCCATTTACATTGAAGTTAATGCGAGAAACATTTGTTCAATGGATGGGTCTAATTGTATGTAGATCTTGCAATGCCAAAACCATAAATATATTCCAGGATAGTACACACATACCTCCATGGTAGTCCATACATCCTTGGCCTACCACTCTCCTTATTTTCCATCTTCACTGAAATACCGCAACCACTCAGAAAACTTGAGTCGTCTATTCCAGGATAGTACACACATACCTCCATGGTAGTCCATACATCCTTGGCCTACCACTCTCCTTATTTTCCATCTTCACTGAAATACCGCAACCACTCAGAAAACCTGAGTCGTCTTGCCATCCCACCCGTCATTTGGCTAGTGTTTGCAGGATGTGTGGGACGACTATCAGTAATTATTGAAACACAATTTTGATAAGTGTCATGAGTCCCTGACATGATATCGTATGTGACAAACACTCTCTTTGCTTTAGGGTGCGTTTAGAAATGAAATTTTATAATAATTTCCTTATTCAATCTATTCTGTTCCTACAATGGAAGGCCACCATTATTTATAATTATCATTGACATATGTTTGTATAGCGTAAGAAGGGTTTTAAAGTATGGCTGCAAATTATTGCCTTTCAACCCTAAATCCACAATACATTGGGCCGATGTGACCTGCAAATAAGTGTGGATAATTGTAGGGTTGGAACGTGTGAATTGAGTATCCCAAATGTTAAACATTCACACACTAAAACAATACCAATTATGTTCTTCTTGGAATCCTTTTATTTTTACTAAACAACAATAATGCAGTACCAGAATATCCTAATCATAGTTTCAAAAGTATGAGCAGCAGCATTATCCTTAAACGTTAACAAAATTATCACAATAGTAGAAACCTCCAACTCTCCATGAATTATTTGCGTTCAAAGATTAAAGCACAAGGTATACATATAAGTCATTACATCATATTGTTTGCACGAATAGGCTTGTTTACAAAGCTCCACTTTTTCCTTATTTTTCATTCATGTTCTTCATAATATTTTGTCACCCTTGGTTGAAGCCTTTGGAATGTTGTTTTCTGAAGATTATTCTTCTGAGCATCGTTTAAGTTTCTGTATTTCTTCAACTCAGTTTCCATATGTTCTCTCTTGTCGTTCAGCTCTGTCATCAGCATCTTTACGACGTACTTTTTCCGAAGCCCGAGTAGTTGATTATGTTGTATTTTACCTTCCTTTTTTAATCTTGAATTGAATGCCTTTTTCCTTCCAGCATATGTTTCCATGTGGCGCATGAGAAATGTTCCATCATCTACATGATTCGATCTTGTTTCCCATTCCAGCTTCATTATTTGTGGTTTTGTTGTTAACATTTTGAATGCACTGGCATGTTTCACTGAATCTAGGTAAAATGCGAATGCTTTTGTCTGTCATGTAATAAACAGTCAGTGCAATTATAACTCATTTAGATGCACATTTTTATATACTTGATGCACTAATATTGAAACACTTTGTAATACTTACCAATGAACTTGGAATGTCCCCGTATCGCTTACGTATGACTTGACTTTCATCATGCATGTTATCGAGTATATCAACTTCCATAGTCTTTAAATTATATACAATTAGATAGTAGTGGTTAAGCTCCTCCCCTGCCTTTGTGATTGGAAAAAACACCTGTTTCATATTCATCTCTGATTAAATACCATTTTTACATTTATTTATACATGCATCTTTAACCTAATAAAACATAATGTTTATTAATGAATTACCAGATCGACTTTGTCAAGATTCGGGCGCGTGGAATATGCAAGCATCTCCTCCATCTTTGTTTTAAAATGTTCTTCCTGCCTTGTTAGATTTAAAACACGAATCACCATACCACAAACTTTGTTAAAAAATTACCAAGTATATGCAATAACCATACTTAATGATGCACTAATATGTCCATAGATGCACTAAAAAACCAAACAGATGCCCTTTTATGTTCAATGTTGAAAGAAAGGGTCGTAAGCTTATGAATATTGGTGACATATTTGACTATAGCGAAAAGAAGGCGGGTAAAAAATGGCTGAAAAAGTGACAAAGGAATAAATTAAGCAATGGTTAATGAAGTACGAATATCGTAAAATATTTATACAGTGAATAAAGAACAGAAAGAAAAATAACTAACACTTCTTCAGGGGACTTTTTAAGCTTATGCACAAGTCTCTTTAAAGTTTCCTCAATATCAGATTCGGTCATTACATTAGCCTCGTAAACAAATCACCCTTCTTCAGTTTAATCCTCCTATGATAAGCAATCTAAACCTCTTTGGCCAAATTAGCCAAGTTAAGCATGTGAGAGAATGCTTTTGCAATGACAATAGAATCCCCGGTATCTAAACTTCTCAACACACTTCCATGCTCCTCAAGCTTCTTAGGATCATGCTTTCCTTCATACTCAGCGGAAAGCGTTGAAATCGTCTTGGTGGCCTTCTCATTATAATTTTTTTCCCAGCAAATCTTTCAAACATTTATAATACATATCGTCGAAAAAGATCCTTGTGGAACCTCGAATCAAATTGAAAATTAAGTACAATTATTTTCCTTGGTGGCTTATTCTACAACAAAAACTACAATACCCAATCCCGTCGGAGCTGTGCGAGCTTCATGGATTATTCTGTATAACTAATCTGATTCCTATGTCTTGATATGCTTAAAGTGAGACTGATCTAATGTATGTTAAAGTGTCGAATTTCATATATTGGCTTGATATATATACTTTTTTTTTTGGAAAAAAGGGCAGTGCCCCGGTAAATTTTATTTATAATAATAAGAAATATTTAAATGCTCCAACGGAAAATCCTTGGAAAGCTACAATTTAACCTGCCTACCCAAAACATGCTTTGGGAGAACGCATAGCAAAGATAAACTAATAAAAAATATGCTCTCAGAAATTATAACTATAAAAAACTCCAAGCTGCACTCAAAACCTTTTGCACCAAAATTTGCAAATGAAAAACCAACTAAACCATATTCAATTCTTCTGCAATCAAGCTCCATACACAAACTAGAAATAATCTGCTCTTGAGAAATATCCATAAGCATACCAGAATTCCACCTATCATCCACAATGACACTCTTTATATTTACACACCAAAACCCACAATACCGAAGCTCCACACTACTACTGGAATCAAGGACAAAGAAACTTTGAATAGCTTGATATGCTTATTGGCACATCGGCAGGCAGAGGCCTTTCCTGATATTTGATTGGTATCTGTAACAACACGGTCAAAAGAACTAATATAACCATGTTTCTTGTGCAGAGTAGCAGAATTCGCACACATGTGCTCTTGTTTGAGAACGGATTTCATTATGGTCTTTGAGAAAGAACATAGATAGCATTGCACCCTGAGCAAAAGCAAGCGTTGGCTGAATTAATCCGTTAAGTAAAGCACCTATGCAACCCATTAGAGCTGATTTCCATTCGGGTCGATTCATCTCGATCAAGTGTCGCCATGATGGACGGCTATCCTCTTTTTCTGCTCTTTGATTGTTTTGTTCTTCATGACGTGAAGCAGTTACTATCAGTCCTGTTTTCTCTGTTATTGCCACATCATCAATCAATGTCTTACTTTCGGTTAATTCAGTGGGCAATAAAGATTGTCCATCAACAACCAATGCTTTCTGTAGCTGAACCATGACCGAATACGGTCCTGCCGTGTTCTTGATAAGTTGGTCGTGGGATCCAGACTCGATTACTTCTCCTGATTGAATCACTACGATTAAATCTGCGTCACGAAGTGTGGACAAACGGTGAGCAACGATTATTGTCGTTCTTCCTACTGACGCTTGAGTCAAAGCCTCCTGAACCGCCTTTTCAGAATGCGAATCCAATGAACTCGTGGCTTCATCGAGAAGCAAGATTTTTGGGTCTCTTAGCAGGGCTCTGGCAATGTAAATCCGTTGCTTCTGTCCTCAAGACATTTGTGTTCCTAATTCTCCCACCTGAAGGAAGTAGAGCAGATGATAAGCAATGTATTATGTTTCTGATGGAGGTGGCAGTTTTGACCTATTTACTTCTCAATGGGTTGACTTGGGATGTAATTATCGTTGCCCAAGATCTATATTCATACAACCTTTTAAGTCGTTTATATAATATTTAGATTATTTACCTAACAATATTGTTATTTGTTCCTTTAATCATAATACACCCAGTAAAATAGTTATATTTTTCTTAATAAATCTGCTATAAGAAGCAACCCGATCCTGTTTTTGACCCATTACCTGGGGATCTTGCCACCTGTAGTTTCCGAATGAATCAAATAAAAACAGTAAGCTAAAGAGGGGAGGTGCCAAACAGGTTGAAACTTTAAAGTGACCAAAATTCTATTTACAATGCATGCAACCTTTTAGTTAAATATTTAGACTATTAATAATGTAATATATTGTTTGCGTAATCTTAATAGATGCCTCATAAATTTGGTGTTTTTTTTAAAAAAAAGTTAGCGGGTCAACTAAACCCAGCCTCCGTCATTTTGACTCGTACTAAGTGACCTGTCCCTTTTTAAACTGTTACCCAATCCGCTTGTGTTGCCACCTCTAATATCCAACAATCTGACAGTTACAGGTTTAACCCAAGTTATGATTAAGGAACAGTTCAGAAGAAGCTTGTATCTACTCCTGTTTGGGTCTTTAAGCCCCTAAATCAACTACATTTAGAGTAATATTTTAGACATGCCTGAAGAATGCTAATAGAACTGGACTTCACATCCAGTTGAAATAATAACCACATGGTTTACCTTGACCCAGCCCGAAACAGTTGACCCACAACCCATTTGACATGTGTTCCCATTTGACCCATTAGATTGTAACCCTATTGTAACCCATGACCCATTATTAAGAAAACTATTAAACTAAATGATTCGCGTATAAGAAAGTGTTTACAATGGGATGCCCATGATATGTGTATCTTGATTATTCAGATGGTTTAGAGGAGTTATAGGTAGTTATTGCAGTATATACTTGTTTTGAATTTGGATAGTAACAAAAACAGGCTATGATGAAAGAGTTGGGAGCACAAGAGTGTCTGTTACAATCTAAGTGGCAGTGCGGTAGGCGCAATTGTAGATGAGATGATAATCTGATATGCTAGCCTAAACACTCTTTGGTAATTTTAGATGATAGTAGATTAGATGGCAGGTTGATATGCATTTTGATGTTTCAGATGTAGCATGACTGCATGAGATGTGAAATTAGTAGCTTATAAGTTATTCTAACAGGCACTGAAATGTAACGATAGATATTATTCGTGGTCTAGATGCTCCTACTTACGAACACATCCCAACACTCTATATATAGAAAATCCCGTGATATGAGAAAGAGTTTAAAGTTTGACTCACAGGGCCAGCTTTTACGAACTTGAAGGCGGGGGGAACCACTAAAACAGTAACAGCTAAGAATGTCAAAGTATCCAATCCTAGGTCATAATGACCTCAACTGCACAAAATTATTACGAATTAATAAACCAAAGTAAGAAATGTTAAAGTTTCACAAAATTATCATGAATTAATGACCACACATCATTCTACAAAAGTACATCGTTACTTTGTACATTACCTCCATGAAGTTTGGAAAAGATAGTCTAGATTGTGGAGCACTAAACCTAATCTGCACAACAATAGAAAATGTCACCTAAAGCTTATTCCGCAACAACAAAACATTCAAGTATATACATCTGATAATTTCCTTAGCAACTTGAGAATGTCACATTATAATCAGGTCGAGAAACCATAATAAAATCAGCAATATAATCAATTCTGACATCATACAACACCTAACCACTTTAAAAGGCCCCTTTGTATGTAAGGTGGGGGATTCATGTATAATTGTAATTCTGGTTGCTAAACTCCTCAAGTAGGGTCAAAAGAGTTTCTAAAAAGAAAACTGATAAAAGTGATTCACCCAGTTGGGCAAGTTAACTAACGGGTCAAAAGGGGTAATACTCTTTGAACGGTTCAGGATGACACCAGAACACGTTTTAAAACAGTGTGGCAAATGTGATTACAAAGATTATGTTATTCCAAGAGTAACTTAAAGGTGGCTTTCAACCATTTTCCTACCAATTTTAAAGTTTAGCCATTTGATCCATTAGAGATTAAACTTATCCCAAATTGACCCATTTATAGATAAGTGGCTCGAAATTACCATCTCCTAACTGTAACCGGTACTTGCATATCTCTAAATAAGTTTATATACTATGAATAAGCATATCTCTATAGGAAAACAATAAAACTTAGACTTCCAGATTATCTATCAAAATAGCACCTCAAAAAGAGAAGCTATGTACAAAAGGACATGTATAAACTTACCCTCTTAGTTGAAAACAAAATCGTTCGCATTAGTTTCCCTTTGGTTGTCTCAAACCCAGTTCGTAAAACAATTGCTACACAGCCACCATCAGGAGTTCTCATATAAGAAGTCAAAAGCAATGGACAAAAAAACGCGTTAATTTTGAACTACAGATCGAAAGTAATTAATATAATTATATGTAACCTTGTGCACAACCTTGTCAGGACTATGCTGCAATATCTTTGGGCCTCCAAAAAGAATATGTTTTTGATCTAGTTTACATGATAAATGCTCTTGTGGTCCTCTACCCAAGATTGAAACCTGTAAAGCATACATTTGTTACAGGGTCAAACAAACATTTTACATCCACATAAACATACTCCTGTAAAAAAAGACTCATTATTTTTTTTATAATTTGGTGAACATAACTATTTATATCAATCATTTTATAGATGTGGAGAAATTTAAGCAAAAAAAACTCATTTTGAACTGCTAATGAAATCATTACCCAACCTGCCCGGTCCGCCTATTTTGCCACAGCTAATGAAATCTAACTAAATGTATTTTGGAAAAATGTCATACCGATGCCCCTTCGGTTATTGGAAGTCGGAGAGTGCTTGACTCTAGATCTTTAATAACATCAGACAAAGAAAGATCGTGTTCTTTTTCTATTGAAGGCCATAAGTTGAGGTAATCCATCTGAATCAAACAAATACAAATAACAATAAATATAACATCAATACAAACATTTAAATTAGTAAATATAAATGGTTCAGGGAAATTAATTACTTGTTCATTCAAAACTGAGTAAAGCTTTAGCCTCACTCTCAACTGATCGAGCTCATTCTGCTCCAACATCTTGAGCTTCATGATTCTCACATATAATCAAGGCATCAGAACACTGTCTAACTACCTCAGAAACATCAGCAACCTAATTTACAATAGAAAGGTCTCAACTTTGAGATCAAATTCTAATCTTTTTTTGCTATCAGATAAAGCTAATAGTTTAAAATAATACTTTTCGACATTATGATTTCTTTTTGTAGTCCAAAGTATGAGAAGAATCTGGGAATTATAGAAAGTTGCTAAAGGTGTTACCTCTGGCGGGATGCATCATGCTAGCAGCATCACCAAACACAATGTTCTTTTGCTCTCTCTATTGGTGGGAATTATAGAATTGAAGACATATTCCCCCCGTAACAAACTGTGTAGAGTCTTATTGATAAGGTAACATTTTTTAAATGGTATTTACTGACCTCTTACTGAATATCTTCTCACAATCATCCTCATATTATTATCACCAATGCTTATATTATGCAATTTACTATCCAAAATACTTTTATTAACAATCCTTAACAAATAATTAGCTATTTTTGAAATGGTATAATATTTGTAGTACTGTTTGAAACACTTACAATTAACAATAATAAGTCAACCAATCCGTGTAACTTTTTGACCCATTATTAATCTGCCCATTTTGCCATATCCCATACAATATCTAACTAATAAATAGTTTAAAATGAGATACAATTACCAAACGTTCAAATGAATCAAATAAAGATGAAAGAAACAAATAAAATAACAAATCAATTAATGACTAAAAACCAAACCCATACCTTGGATCAATTGTGTATACATTGAATCGAATAAGGTGCTTGATAGATTAGGGTTAGCTGATTTGATTATGTGTTAATCGAATTTAGGGTTTTGATGATGAATCAGTGAAACGTTTTATGCATTTGTTGAACTGGTCTCCGAGAATTTTTAAAATCAAACATAATCATAGTGATATATTTTGTTTCCCAATACCTATAGAGTATTAAATAATTATTTTTTATATGGATATATTATTTCTTTTAATGTTTTTGTTATATGTAATTGTGGTGTTACTTTTTATTATATATATATATATATATATATATGGTTTTAATTGCATGAGTTGCATGTACACTTATTCAATTATATTTTTGGGTGTTTTGATGTATAAAGTGTTGCAACTTTAAATTAAAAAATAGTATAAAATATGTTGACATTATGGAAGATATAATGGATAAAGTATGGAAATTTTTTATTTATTTATTTTTTTTTAATATGGGTTAACATATATACTTTTGTTGAAATACAAATTTATAATTTTTTACAAATGTTGAAGTTTCAAAAAAGGACATTTATAATTTGGAACAAATACTCTAAATAAGTGTTGATATAATGTAGTGCTTATGATATATAATATTTAGTATATTCGAATTTTATTAAAATGAATGAATAAAATAACATTTTTTATCTTAAGATACCGAAACGTCTTATTATTTTATTATTGGAAAAAGAAAGAGATCATATTGTTTTTGAAAAACTTATAGTTAAAAACAGTTTGAGCACAATAAATATAATTCATCATGTTAAATAAGTTTGAGAATATATTTATGAACTTGTATTTTAGTAGTTGATTATGAAAAAATGAACTTTTATTGCTATGGATATGTTGGAAATACTTTAGATATAACTGTATCTGAATGATTAAAAGGTTTCTAATCATTTGTTATTTGAATTTTTTTTATACAATAAACTATTCTTATGGTTTAGTTATTTAAAAAGCTCTAAATAAATTTTATACAAACATATTTGGTTGTGAATCGGTAAAGGCCTAAAGAGAACAGTTTACATGAATCGTAAAGTTACAATATTACATTAAAGTCGATTTTTACTGAAGTCCAAAGAGTTTGTGACCCATCTATGGATGGAAAGGGTGATAACTGATAAGCATTACAATGGTTTACGATTTTTGCTCTTTTAATGGTAACCCTGCTAACCAAGTAACAGGTTTCATTCCAAGCTTCAACATTGTCTTTACACTATTTAACCTTAACATCCTCAATAACACCCTGAACAACCTTAGCAACGTTTTCTTGTTATATAAGAGCTATAATTGATTATTAGAAAATATATAAAAAAGTATGACTCTCTAAAGAAACATTTAATAAATAAAATTTCAGGATATTAAATGGGTTAAGTACATGTATCGAAAGGCTTGTTTCACAGCAAGTTCACCATTCAAATGCTTGTCTTCATATCAACTTTCTAGTTCCTTCCATCTTGTTTGTTCTCGTCTTTTTAACCATTTTCAGTGCAACTATTTTATAACACAGTTAATGATTTATTTAGAGATCATAGCAGCAGGAGAAGCAAGAGGAAGCTTAATAATTAAGAAAACAAAAACTTTAACATTTCTTTTTCTTGAAGCATATCGACTTGTGTGTATTGTGCGCTTTATCTGAATCCACGTTTTGGACGCCGCAGCTTGGGAGACTCAATGCGAGAAGAGAAACAAACGACAATAGCAGTGAGATTGTCGCTTATGTGTAGGCGCAACGGTTGATTAATGAGTTTTGTAGCACACCAATGAGGGTCATTGTGTTGCATTAGTTGTCTCCGGACAAAGCCCACTGCTTCTTCATTTAACATGACATCCCATATCCCGTCACATCCAATTATCATAAATTCATCATCATCGGTCAACACAAATTGTGTCATTTCTGGTTCAGCAATCAGAGGTGATTCTGATTTCATGCATCTGTCTCCAAAGGCCCGTGTCACATCAAGTTCACCATTCAGGTACCCATCGTCAAAGTAACTGCCTAGTTCATCCACTATCTTCTTTTCTACTATATTAGACGGTCTGTGATCATTAGACAATTGCATTGCATCGTTTTTCCTAGAAATAACCGCACGACAGTCTCTAGCGTTTGATATCAGTAAATGTCTCCCGAGTACTAAAACAGTTAATGTTGTGGTTCCACAACAATCACTAATATTGCATTCTTCCTTCAGATCTTTGTCAGCTTGTAAAAATGCTTTGCATTGGCAGTGTTGTAACTTCTTTAAAAACAATTCATCTAATGTTGTTGTTTTAGGTACATCATCACCCAGATGCTTAGATAAATCATCGATATGGATGTGTTGGTCATCATTTGATCTGCGTGCTCCAATGTCCGTGTGATTTCCTGATCGTATGCTTGGACATAATACCGGGCTCTTGGCATCTGGTTTGAGCTGCAATCCAAGAATACAGTTAGTTACTTTCCAATGAAATAGTAATATTAAATAGAAAGTCGGTCAACCTTGCGAATTGCTAAGTATTCAGTAATCCTTTGTTTGACTTTAACTAAGCCATAGTGGTCACTGTCGAGCCGATCTTATGAGGCTTTTAGGTCTAACTGAACCTCCTCGCTGGTAGTCTCCCATGGAAAATCAGCAAGAAGCCTGGTTGCATCTTTTTCATGACAATTATATGTACAAATAACTAAAGCTATTATACCCTGGTTGCTGAGGTTGCATCTTTTTTAGTCCCCTGATAAAAGAATTTGGTGCTACGGTTAACAAATAGCTGAAATATTCTATCATGACAATTATATATAAAAATAATTAAAGTTAGTGCTAAAGGTTCCTAATAGAAAATGCACAACTCAGACCAGAAAGTATATAATCAACTAATAAGTAATTACCTTGAATTAAATGGACGTATATGCACAAACATAAATCATCTATAAAAATATATGTTTACATATCAGAGTTCACAGATAACACACCTTAATTCGCTCGGTGCATGCTTCCAAATATTTGGAGGCATTCGAGCATCTTGCATCTTTCTTTCAAGAGAAGTGACATCATCGTCTTCATCATCATTGTCACCAAACTCTTGTTTAACAGCCCTCATCTGATTTACATTCAATAAGTACGACTGAAATCCAAAAACATATTTTCAATTTTTCATACAACAGATAAGACTTACAAACTGGCGAAGAAGATATTCCTTTTGTGATTTTGATAACTTAAACCTACAACATATCCATGTAAAGAAGAGTGACAACAGGAACTATATATTGGGCGTGGGGAATGAGCCAAAATGGGTTTAAGCAAAAATGGGCCATTTAGATGGACAGGGTTGAGGCACGAAAAATCCCCATTTATAAATGAAAAGTGCAGTGAATACGATTTCAAAAGCAATGTTATTATAGTAAGTAAAATCTAGATCTATGAATAAACCGATTTATGATTGTTTGCATTGAAAATTAAAATTGGGCGATTTCAACCCATTTGACCCATTCAACCTAACCCCTTGTAGCTATCCATTTATAAGTAAATGAGTCAAAATTCCCTAGCTCGATATATAAGGTTATGCCAAAATGCATACGTTTGACGTATATGCTTCACATATCCAATTCTATAGCAGTGGCGTATATAGGGTTTCCAACCGGAGTATGCAATACATTATAATTTTTTTAAGGGAAAAAACAGTCACTTAAGAAACAACAGAATATACTTGATTCTTCCAAGAGTATAAAAGTAAAAACAACATTTTTAGAACTTTACCCGCTTGAACTCATCATATTTAAATCGAAAGCGGCCCAAAAGTGTATTTAAATTTTTTACCACTTCATTATCTCTCTCTTTGACTACTGAGACTATCATCAAATACCTAATAGGCAATCACAAAAAACATATAATTTTTAGGAATGAGTAATGATAACTGAAACCAAAAGATAATCCAAGAAAAAAATACGGGTCACAACAGGCAATATGTTAGCAAGAGTCACAAAGAGTCGGGCCAAGTTATGTTGGTCAGCTAGCACTTCTTAGTTCATTTTTTATAACTTTGACACATGATTAACGTATCACAAAAGCTATATCATTAAAACAATATCTAATTTGTTTATATGTAGCAACTTGTCATGGTGTTAGTGTACATGCTATATAGAACTCCTAAAACTAAAGTTGGAATTCACTGACATATAATAGCCGTAAGAGTTAAAAAAAACAAAAAAAGTGGATCATTTTTTAGAATACCTTCATTTCCAATAGCCATTTCCAATCATAGCTTAAAGTCGAAATCATATAAATCTGTAAATGATAAGTGATCTTCAGTTAGAACCATTTCTCTTCATTCAGGCATTTCATCAAGCACTAACTATGCATATAATATTATAACTTACATAGAACTTTTATCCATTTGTGAAGATGATGAACTTAAATTCACGACATCACCTGATATGGACTTTTTCCATATTCCCAACAAAAATTCCTATATTTAAACTTCAGCTCTGCCATCATACACCAATTTCATCATAATATCGCCTACCTGATATGGTATTATTGTTATAGTTACTATTATAAGTTGCTAACTTAAAGATATATTTTGACCAAGGAAATATGGTGGTTTCGTAAGTTTAACACCATACCGAGTGGTGCCGTGCAAACTCTAACTTTTCATACAACGAAGAATATAAGGAGAGATGACTCTATAAATGCAGAACTGATTGTATAGTTTTTTGTACGTATCACTCTGAAATACGATCTCATTTTTGCAATTACTGAATTACCTAATAAAAAAAATATACATACGCAGGTAGATGGCAAACTGGGCCTTCAAGAAAAATTGTTATTACTTCAATAGAAACTACCGTCGATAATACATGTTTTTAGTTTTCCACATATGTGAGGCTCTAATAATATATACAATTTTAAGTGTTTCTGAAAGAAAGTATTTCCGATCAACCTGCCCAACCCATCTTGACCCACCTAAATGGCCCGTTTTGACCCATGACCCGCCCATTTCAAAACCTTTAGTTCTTAATGGACCTATTTTCACTTTATGTTTTGGTATAATAAGGGAAAAGAGGGTTACTAATGTTTAAAAGCCTATTGTTGAAGCTAGACTATAATTAAAGCTCGATGCTAGCTTCAACTCGCCTCTTCGGGTTGACATTTGATCAGGTATCTCGCTACCAGCATGATATTGCCTATCATTGAAGCTCGATCTTAACCTTAGCTCCCCTCTACGCGTTGTCATTTCATCGAGTATCTCAGTAGAATCAATTTCAAAGTCATTCACCATGCTTTCTTGATCAGCTCCTTCCTTCTGTTGATAAGTGAGCATTAAAACTTTGAATCACAAATTAAACTATGGATTTGTCATAATTTATAACTAAGATGATCTGATTAATTGAGATCATTTAGAGGTGGGATTTTGGTCATATTTATTGATAATTAAAGATATATAATGAAGAAATAAGTCAAAACATTTGAAAGAAAAATGAAAATATTAGGAATTGATCAATCATAGCATGGTTATAGCGGAGCCGGTTGAGAGTAAGTAGAGGCTATCCAATAGGCTGAGTCATGCCATATGTTGTTCCTGGACCACCTGCATAACTACCATCAGTGGCTCCTTGGTAGCCATAACCTTACATTAGTTAGTTTTTTATAAATTCTGATAAACATCAATCATGTCACCAAAAAAATGAATCTCTATATAAAACTTCCTGTAGCTTATGGGTCTATGCAACTATATCAACAGAGGCACGACCAATAACACAATGGAATAGTTGGTAGAACCTTCCTAACCAAATTGAAAAAAAGAAACATCATCAAATCACAGTGATTAAATTATAATGGTGACTGAAATTGAAAATTAGCAATGGCATGATAGGATTTGACATTATTGGTTTTCAATAAAAGTAAGTTCCATGACATAAGCCTATATTACAACAGTTAATTACCTTTCCCAGATCATCATTCTTTTCGACAATAGCTGATGGTCTTCCTCTTGGTCCAGACACTTCAACTTGTACATATTCGCGAATAGCTATTAGCAGACAAGTAAAAAAAATTAGCATTTACTGTACACTTAATGTGTAATGTATAACAGTAAAAATCCAAGCTCTATAGCTCCAAAACCTACATAACTTGAGTATCATTCCAAACGTTAGATGCAATGCGGACTAATTATCAGCTCTTGCTTATTGCAAGAAGCATAAGCAATTTTAATAAGGGGGCGTTTGGTTATCTTATTTCATTGGCTTATGTGTTTATTTGAATTGGAAAAAGCCCATAAGTTAACTTTTTCGGCTTATTTAGCTATGGGCATCAGTAAGTCACCAAACTTTATTAACCTTGCTATGTAGACCACTCTGATTAACATATTTAACTTATTTTGTGGTTTAAATTTTACAAAAATCTTGTATGTATCTTAGAAAAACATGAAGGTGTTCTACTCATCTAGGAACTTTGCGCCTTGCTAAGCCATAATCAATCAGTAAACTAAGTTGAATTCTTAGACATGTAGATCATAGATGTGACCAAAACTAAGAAACTACTAAATTCATATATCAATTACTCACAATATTAATTAACTTGACCTTCGAAAGTTCCACCATACGGTGAATATACATGAACACATAATGACACGATTTCAGCCGTGTAGGTGCCACATTTTTTTCCTTCAATTGCCTATATGATCAAGTAGAAGTGATAAGGGTGATTTACTTTTAATAATTCACACTCCATAAATTCAAAACCTTGGAGGTTGTTGGGTTCACCCGTCTTAACATAGTGACCAAATGTCATCATAAATGTAGCGTTATGTATTGTTGCAATCTCTGGAGATTGTTGTGATCCAGCAACAAATGTCATCATAACTGTAAAGCATACGGTTGCATTCCAGCCACAAGATTGTATATTTAAGGGGTTTGATAGCAGTAACCATAAGTTCAGATCAGGCTTAGTGAAACACTTACAGAAGCAAACTCAAAAACTTTGATACGACGTGAAACACCGGCAGTAGCAAAAAAACTCATCTTCTTTGTCAAACTCTATGCTGCAAGTAGGGAAAGAAGTGTAACAAAGAGAATTAGCCATCAGGTAGTTGAACAAAATTATAATCAACAATTTAGTGCAGTCAATTCTTCTAATAAACTGACCTTGATATTATATCAGCTGAGTGAAAAAGATCCACAGGTCTAAGTTCAGCAATGACTCGCAATCGACTATATATAATAACAGAACAGTGAGATACTCAATGATCCTGCTAGACAATAGAATGAGAACAAAGTACATATCGACATCAAGACCAATACACTAAACCTGTATCGAGTAAATATTGATAGTACAGACTGGAAGTCCTTAAGTCCTGCGTGATAACCTTTGGTAATCAATGAGGGGATCTCTACAACACTGTTATAGGTTGTTAAACCTTTCTTGCTTCGTGTATATGATAGTTTGAGCTAGTGTAATCAAGTATGCGGAATCTATTTAAATACACTTAGAAGGTTTGTTTTTAGATATGGAAATGGATTCGTGTTTATGCTTGAGAGATTGACAAAGAACACATATGAGTATATCACCAAACGTTTAATATTATTCAAAATATTATTACAAAGGTTCTATGTGTATGAGTTGTGATGTTCTATGTTCTAACTATTATGAGTGTTAACAATTTTAAGCATTACATTCGACACAAGTATTCTATCATGCACACTACTCAAACACTAGACTTTAGATTTCTTTTATAGTCCAAGAAATCTAATTACAATATTACTTTAAGACTAAGTAACAAACTTGTCTTACAAAAGGTCATGTCGAGGAAACGTATTGAAGAATATGTCTTTCAAGTTGTTCTGATGAATTAATGAAAGCACATGCTCAACATGTTGATTCATAAGATATCTAGATATTATTTTTGTATAAGTATGACTCACACAAATAATATCTTCTTCGATCTTATCCTCTTAATCAGCAGAGTGTTCTCTATTAGCAGGAACAATCTATCGCTATCAGCAGAATCATCAGCAGAGTTGTTAAGCCTATCAGCAGAGTGAAATGCTCTATCAGCAGAATCAACATCATCAGCAGAAACCATTTTGCACTATCAGCATAAACAAACTTGGAGTATTTCCCGATCTTGAACTTCATGAATATTTAATTCCTAACAATCCTCCCCTAAACATGTGAACTAATTCAAACATTTTTTCTGAATTAAATGAGAACTTGTGAATATCTTTCAAACACTTCATGAAACTGTTTCTTCTATTCTGAACTTGTCTGCTTGTTTCCTTTTGACTTCAGTAATATCAATATCAAACATTGAACCAATCTTGGACTAAAAGATGGTGCAATTTCCTTGGATGGAGGAATTATAAGAGGCAATGATGCTGTGTATCTTGGATGCTTGTTTCAACAAGTGAAATAATCTAACCAGCATGTCTTTGAAGAGTAATTGAAACTTTTCTTCATTTGATCTAGATAGAACTTTCTCCTTTGGAATGTTCTTGTCATTTTCAACCTCCTCATCATCTTGTATGCTCTTTTCTTCTCCTTCCTTTTATTGGATTATCTTCCTTTTCTGGGCCATTATTTCCTCCCCTGAGATTGTTACCTCCCCTGAAGCAAATAACTTTTGTTTCACCCTCCCCTTGTTTGGAAGATCTCACTATGTACTAAAGAAATTCTCTTCATATCACCTGATCTATCAGTTTGAACTTGTTTTCAGACAATATTGTACATGTTGGCCATCAATTCCTCAAAAGTTTAAGTTTCTGTCCTCATCACTTCTAGGTGTGTTAACTCCTATGAGAGGTGATTCATTGGACATTTGACTCTTGGTCCATCAATGGATGGTTTTTGTGAGTCCATTGAAAAATCCTTTTTAAGAAACTTTTGCCTTAGCAGTATGTTCATGATTTTAGAATTGAAAAATCATACTACTTCCAACCATTTTGAAAGGATTAAGTGTATAACAGACACTCAATCATAATTTCGGTTTAATGCAACCTCTGGTTGTGTGAGAACCAATAATTTTCAGTTATAAATAACTGCCTGTGTAAAGATAAATCTATTCAAAAGATTTTCTTGACAGGTTTTCCAGCTCGTGGCATTTGTTACCTCTAACACAAGTGTTAGATTCACTTTTGCTCGCTGTTCTTTCTATCAGATATCCTTAGATTAACACATTATACTTTGAAAGTATAAAATGATAGAAAGTGAGTTGTATCAGTTACTTTCTGATCAACTAAGCCATCAAGTCAATGTGAAATATCATAACTAGATTTCAAGAAAGAAGTTTTAAGGAGCTTTAAAGTCCCAAACTCAGTCCATCATAAACCTATTATGGTCAGCAGCTAATATCTCAATTCTGCTATTTCCATTTCACTTAAAACATCCTTTGTGTTTACATATTCATACCTGAAATTGTTAGTCTAAAACCAAAAGAACAATGTACAAAGTACTTGTCTTGCATTAGTATATTTATAAGACCAACTATATGAATAACACAATTTACTTTTGTACTAGCAGCACTTTGTGTGCTTTAGCAGTACCTTATGATACATTAGTAGTACTTTATAAAAATAATGACTAACTTGTATCATTCAATCTTTGATTAATAGTAGTATATATTAAACCATCAATACAATAAAAAGCTTATATACAAAAACACATTAGATTGAAAAACTTAAAGATTTAGCATTCCAATACTTGCTACCAAGTAATTGAACCTTTTAACATCAAAAGCTTTGGTAAGTAGATCTGCAAAGTTTTGTTCTGAAGCAATTTTCATTACTTGAATCAATCTTTTCTCATTGCAATCTCTAATAAAATGATGTCTAATTTCAATATGTTTTGTTTTTGAATGTTGTACTGGGTTTTTAATAATACAAATTGTACTACTATTATCAATATAAATAACAGTGTTTAAGAAATTGTACCCATAATCAAGAAGTTGGTTTTGAAGCCACAGAACTTGACCACAGCAACTAGCAGCAGCTACATATTCAGCTTCAGTAGTTGAATTTGCAACCATTGTTTGCTTCTTACACTGCCATGAGATAAGTCTACACCCTAGGAATTGACATCCTCCAGTGGTTGACTTTCTGTCCAAGCTAGCACCAGCATAATCACTATCCGAAAATGCTACCAAATCAAAAGGTGATTCTCTAGAATACCATATACCCAACCTTGGTTGAATTTTAAGATATCTAAAAATTCTCTTGACTGCAGTTAAATGAGAAACCTTAGGAGTAACTTGAAATCTTGCACAAACACAAACAGAGAACATTATGTCAGGTCTAGATGATGTAAGATACATCAAGGAGCCTATCATAGATCTGTAAGTGTGTACATCTACATTTTCTCCATCTAAGTCTTTAAGAAGATGTTTCTCTGGGTCCATTGGTGTGCTTGCATCTTTTGAATCAGCAAATTGAAACTTTCTAAGGATTTCTGCAACATATTTATCTTGTGAAATAAAAATGCCTTCAGATGACTGTTTAACTTGCAAACCCAAAAAGAATGTGAGTTCTCCCATAGAGCTCATTTGAAACCTATTATGCATAAGCTTCTCAAAATCTAAACACATTTTCTTCCTTGTAGATCCAAAGATTATGTCATCCACATACACTTGAACTAGCAAAATATCCTTCTGCTCCTTCTTTATGAAAAGTGTCTGATCAATCTTTCCTCTTTGAAATCCATTCTGTATTAAATAGGAAGCTAGTGTTGCATACCAAGCTCTTGGTGCCTGATGTAGGCCATATAGAGCTTTAACTACTCTGTATACCTTGTCTGGATAGTCAGGGTCAATGAAGTCTGGAGGTTGTGAAACATACACCTCTTCTTCAATTGTTCCATATAAAAATGCACTCTTGACATCCATTTGGTAGACTGTGAAGCCTAAAAATGAAGCATAAGCTAAGAAAAGCCTAATTGCCTCAATTCTTGCAACTGGAGCATAAACCTCATCATAGTCTATCCCTTCTTCTTGTGTGTACCCTTGTGCTACTAATCTAGCCTTATTTCGTATCACTATCCCTCTTTCATCTAATTTGTTCTTGAAAACCCATCTAGTGCCATAAACTTTTGCACCCTTTGGTAAATCAACCAGCAACCAAACCTTTTGAATCTTGAACTGAAAAAGTTCTTCTTGCATAGCTTCTACCCAACTAGAATTATCTAAGGCTTTCAGAATGTTCTTTGGTTCTTCTTGTGAGAGAAAACAGACAAACAAACAGGAGTTTGAAAACTTATGTTGCTTTGAAGCATAAAGGGCATCAAGAAGCCCTTGTTGTGGTTCTGAAGACTTCAATTGAGACCTTGTCTTCACACCAGATTGTGCATCTCCTATCACATTTTCTAAAGAGTGGACATTGTGAATTCTTGTTTGTGGGGTTGTTGGAACTTGATAGTTAAGTGGAAGATTACCAAACTCCACTTCATCTTCAGAGAATTCTGCTTCTTTTGTGTGTGATGGGCCTATATCAAAAGTATTTGGCCCAACAGCAGAGTGAACTTGCTTATCAGCAGAGTGAACTTGCTCATCAGCAGAATGTTCAGCAGGAACGAATATATTATCAGCAGTATCAGAAACACTATCAGCAGCAACATTGTTTTGTTCCTGAGTTCCATCATTCTTGTTATCACCTTCAACACCTTTTGAAGTTGATTCCACACTTGTACATGACCACAGTGGCATCATCACATAATCTTGAGTTGTTTCCTTGTCTAACCTTGCCTCATCTGATGCTTGTGAACCTGAAAGATTATTAGATTCTGCAACAACAGGCACATAATTCATAGAATTGGTTAGTGGTTCAAGATCAAATCACCATCTTGGTCCTTGACCTTCTACATTTGGCTTGTTTTCCAAAAACTCAACATGTAGATTCTCTTCTACTTTCTTACTTCTTAAGTTGTATACTCTAAATGCTTTGCTTTGGAGTGAATATCCAACTAAGAAACCTTCATCTGCTTTACCATCGAATTTTCCTAAATGGTCTAAGGTATTCAGAATTGTCACATGACATCCAAAAGGTCTAAGAAATCCTATTGCAGGAGTTCTACCTCTAAAAAGTTCATATGATGTCTTATTGTGAGGCTGCACAACTAAAACTCTATTTTGAACATAACAAGCAGTGTTGACTGCTTTAGCCCAAAAATTTATAGGTAGCTTTGAATCAGCTAACATTGTTCTAGCAGCTTCAATTAGTGTTCTATTCTTTCTTTCAGCTACTCCATTCTGTTGTGGAGTTCTAGCAACACTAAATTCTCTCCTAATACCTTTTTCTTTGCAGAAATCATCCATAACTCTATTTTTAAACTCAGTCCCATTATCACATCTAATGACTTTTACTTTCTTGCTTACTAGGTTTTCTATCTCAGTAATGAAAGTCTTAAGGATGTTGGATGTCTCATCCTTAGATGCTAAAAAGAAAACCCATGTAAATCTACTATAGTCATCAGTAACAACTAGACAGTATCTCTTATTTTGTACACTTCTAATATTTGTTGGACCAAACAAGTCCATATGAAGCATAAACAAACATTGATTGATAGAGTTAAAAATCTTGGGCTTACAAGTGGCTTTGTTTTGTTTGCCTTTAAGGCAAGCAATGCATGTTTGATCATTTTCAAAACGTTTTTGAGGTAAACCTCTTACCAAACCATTCTTAACAATATGATTTATGGTTTTAAAGTTAATATGACTAAGCCTCCTATGCCATAACATAGATTCATCTAATGTGGCCTTTGCAACAAGACAAGTGAGAGCCTCTTTAGGAACAATATTGTTCATATCAACACTGTACATATTGCCCTTTCTAGGAATTCTGAGAAGCACATGACTTTCATCAGGCATCTTAAAATCCTTAGACAAAACAAGACATTCAGTTTCAGTAAATAAAACATTGTTCTTCTTGTCACACATTTGTGAAACACTAAAGAGATTATACTTAAGCTCTTGCACATAGTACACATCTTCAAAATCTATTTTACTGGTTTTAATAGTACCTTTACCAGTAATCTTTCCACCAATTCCTCCTCCAAAGGTAACATATCCACCTTCTATTGATTGAAAATTTGAAAGGTAAGACTTGTTGCCTGTCATGTGTCTAGAACACCTACTATCTAAATATCCTTGATCCTCTTGATTTGTTGGTGAATGTCCCTGCACACAAAGAAAGAAATTAGTTTCCTTGGGAAACCCAAGCCATTGCTGACCTGGTTGTGCCATGTGCATCTGTATAAAAAATTCTCTTAAGAACTGATGATGCACCATTGGATTTAAGGGGTCTCCAAATCCAATTTGCTGAGGACTTAACAGCTTTTGCCTTCTTTTCCCTAGCAGTGTAATCCTTTGATTTCCAAATTTGTTTATGAATTACTGCTTTTCTTAGAAAAGGTCTTTGAACAGATTTTGATGCATGTTTATAAGTTGTTTTTGCATCCACATCTGTTGATTTTGGGTTAACAGTCACAAATGATCTATCAGCAGAATAAAGTTTTCTTTTAGCAGAATCATTTGGTCTATCAGCAGAGTCTTTTGTTCTATCAGCAGAATCTGTTTTTGACCTAGACTTATTGACTGTTCTGGGTTTGGTTTTCTTAGACTTATCATTAGAGTGAAAAAGAGTTTGAGGGGTTTGCCTTTTGTGGTTCACTTCATTGTTTTCATACCCAGATTCCCTTTGGTTACTGAAAGTTGTAAGATGGTCAGAATTTCCACAAGATAAACAAGCTTTGTTATAAAATTCAAAGTCATCAGTTTGGTGAGACTTGAAGGTATTCCATTTTCTATGGTCACCTTTGGGCTTGTTTGTGGACCTATATTGTTCACAGTACCTTACTGGTTGCCTAGCAAGTTTTTCATTAATCATAGGCCTAGTAGTATGATTTCTATCCAACTTAGGAACACATTTTCCTACTTTCTTAACCAAAACAGGTTTAGACATAACCTGTTTTTCTTCATCATCATCAGATATCCAATCTTCAATGATTAGACTATCTAATTTTCCATCAGAAGACACCTTGTCCTCAGAAAGTGGAGTTTTACTTAAACTCTCACTTACTTTCTTAGTTTCATCAACAACTATATTAGGTTTTGGTTGAACACCATATTGTAGTTCTGGTTGAGGAATTTCAGCTAAGTCTGGATGATCTAAATTCAAATTTGGGGGTTTATGTATTCCTCTATAAGGAGGTGGAACAGTATTGTATCCCAAACCTGATTTTGCTTTATTTATCACTTGACATTCAACTATGTGGGTTGCACTCTTAGACGCATATTCTAGAGCCTCCACAGTTAATTCAATATTGTCACTTTTCAGTTTAATCCTATCATAAGCTTCTCTTAAGAGTTTAATTTCTGCATCTTTAAAGATTATGGTTTGATTAAGACTACCCTTGTGATCAGAAAAAGCAATTTCTTGTTCTTTGTAGTATAGAATTTGTTTCTCTGTTGATTCTAAACCACACTTA
Source organism: Artemisia tridentata subsp. tridentata (assembly GCA_021014915.2). Lineage (NCBI taxonomy): Eukaryota > Viridiplantae > Streptophyta > Magnoliopsida > Asterales > Asteraceae > Artemisia > Artemisia tridentata. Next base: position 78,278,708 of record CP139505.1, read on the forward strand.
TAATTTATAAAGTCTTGAAAAGTTTTGGCTAGCTCTATCTTTTGTTTATCAAATTGCTTCATTAAATTTTGAAGTTCATCAAGAGCTACACAAGTATTTGAACAAGCTTTATGAGATTGTACCTCAGAAGGTGAGAAAGCCATAAGTGCCATTTGAGTAGGAGTTTCTTCTTCATCATCCATGAAGCTCCAATCAAAACCTAAACCATCAATAGCTACCATAGCTTTTGGTTCAGTTGCCTTCTCTGTGTTGGATTTGCTTCCAAAACCTTTATTTCTGCTATCTTGCTGCCTTGGCCTTCTACACTCTCTTGAGAAGTGCCCCAACATATGACAGTTGTAGCATTCTAACTTGGACTTATCAAAACCAGCAGAGTCATTACTACTAATTGTGATCTTCTTCCCAGTCCTTTGAAAGAATTTCCTAGCTCTCATGCTAAGAAGAGAAATTTGCCACTTCAGATCCATCTCCTCCAGATCATCATCATTGATCTCTTGGAGGTCTTCATGAGTTAACATGGACCCATCATTCTTGCTTGTAAGGAAAGCACAGATTGTTTTATCATCCAAAATACTTATAGTATTATTGGATGAACTGGCCGTACCAGATGCTACATCAACATCAACCTTCTCATCTTTAACTGGTCTTGATGTACTAGGGTCTGACATAAAAGCCATATTCCCAGTACTTGAATTAAGAACACCAGCTTTCTTCAAATCTTGTTCCACAATTTTGAAGTTGGTATACAAGTCCATCAGCTCCATCCTTTCAAGATCTGGCTTGTTCTTCCAGACTACGACATGCATAGCCCATTCTTCAGGTAAGCTTCTCAGAAATTTTGAGTTTAAGTCTTCTTGAGGTATTTCTACACCAAGAATAGCTAGTTGGCTCACTATATTCTGAAGCCTGTTGAACATGTGGTCCAATGATTCATTGTTGGTTGAGGTGAAGTTTTCAAATTGTTGCTTAAGAAGGGTTTTCTGGGTCTTCTTGGTGGCTTCATTCCCACCATACCTTGCAATAATGGCCTCAAACAAAGATTTTGCATCTTTGAATTTGCTGAAGTTTAGAAGTTGATCATTAGGAATGGTCATCATCAGCATACTTCTTGCTTTCAGGTCATTCTTCTTCTTAATTCTATCTTCTACAGACGATGGCTTCGTCTGAATATTCGTTATTACCTTGCCTTCAACTGTGGATGTGGTGATTATAGGGGTGAAAGAATCTCCATCTTCAATAATTTCCCATAGTGTATAATCTTGCACCTGGAAATATTGCTCTATTCTTAACCTCCACATTTCAAACTCATTCTGTTTGAGCATTGGTAATTTCGCAGCAACATTCGTTTGAATATCTTGAACATCCATTTCTACTACTTCTTCTACGTCAAAAATATCAACCTGTCTCTGATACCAATTGAGGGGATCTCTACAACACTGTTATAGATTGTTAAACCTTTCTTGCTTCGTGTATATGATAGTTTGAGCTAGTGTAATCAAGTATGCGGAATCTACTTAAATACACTTAGAAGGTTTGTTTTTAGATATGGAAATGGATTCGTGTTTATGCTTGAGAGATTGACAAAGAACACATATGAGTATATCACCAAACGTTTAATATTATTCAAAATATTATTACAAAGGTTCGATGTGTATGAGTTGTGATGTTCTATGTTCTAACTGTTATGAGTGTTAACAATTTTAAGCATTACATTCAACACAAGTATTCTATCCTGCACACTACTCAAACACTAGACTTTAGATTTCTTTTATAGTCCAAGAAATCTAATTACAATATTACTTTAAGACTAAGTAACACACTTGTCTTACAAAAGGTCATGTCGAGGAAACGTATTGAAGAATATGTCTTTCAAGTTGTTCTGATGAATTAATGAAAGCACATGCTCAACATGTTGATTCATAAGATATCTAGATATTATTTTTGTATAAGTATGACTCACACAAATAATATCTTCTTCGATCTTATCCTCTTAATCAGCAGAGTGTTCTCTATCAGCAGGAACAATCTATCGCTATCAGCAGAATCATCAGCAGAGTTGTTAAGCCTATCAGCAGAGTGAAATGCTCTATCAGCAGAATCAACATCATCAGCAGAAACCATTTTGCACTATCAGCAGAAACATACTTGGAGTATTTCCCGATCTTGAACTTCATGAATATTTAATTCCTAACAATCAATTTGAAGGATATTGTGTGTGACCCATATGTAACAATATATGTATACAATCTTGCTTACCCTGAGACGTCATGTTATTCAGTTGTGTATGTTCGTTTCCGGTTGTAGCAAAGCTTATTCAGTTGTTTTTAGATACATGGGTGACATCAAATATCATAAGCAAGTTGATATGCGTCGGGAAAGCTGGCTAACGTGTGGCTATTGGCATCAGGTTGACAGGTTTCATGACACCATGGCAATCACATTTCCCCTCAATTGCATAGCTGCATATCAACATTAACACACAACCATCGTTCATCAACATTAAAGTATATATTAAAACAAACACAGACCTTTTAGTTCAGAAGCAACATATGGAGCAAGACGTTGCTGATCTTCACCAAATATATACCACCCCAACTTCACTGTTCATATAAAGAAAATTAACATACCACAACGTGTTCATGTAATATGAATAATGGTTAAATAAATAGCAAATATAACCTTGGTGCATGATGGAACGCTTGCTGGTATCATCTTAGAAGGAGAGTTGAGAACCTATGATGAAAAATGCATCATATAAATTGTACAAGTGTAGCACCAATTGAGTCAAAGTTAAGCTACTTCTATGACTAACTACCAAGGTTGTGAGCTTATTTGCAACCATTCAAGATAAACTTGGACACCAACAGTAACAAATGACCTTGACGTATAATTATATATTCAGCTACTATTAATGAAATGTTGTTACCTGAACTATAGGCAGAAAAGACAAACTGAGAAACCTCTCCGATCTCTATTTGTACAACTCGGCATCTTCTACTCTCAACATCAGACTTTCTCCTTGATACCACTGCAACACTTTCACAGTAAACACGGTTTTTACGGCATCATGTACCCCCTGAAACAGTCAGATGGTATACTGGATGGTCATTGCACAGTGCAGAGTTTAAGGATAAGAACTATAAAAAAAAGGTCAGCATAGTAAGGTTACCAATGCTAATTCTTTCGTATATGTTATCACTGATTATGCTAATATTAGGGTTCTGGAAAATCCTATATAGATTTCGACATACAATACATGCTTACATACATGATGAGAACATGGCACTTCACAAACTGAATTTAATCAATTATCTGCACATTACCAATCACCAATCATAAGTTCAAGAAACAATATTCATATGATTTATTAGCAAAATCAAATGAGACTAATGAATACATACCTTGTAGATGTCAAACCAATATGTGTGCTTAACAGGATACATGAGTATCAAACCTGATAATATAGAACTATGCAAAACAATGGTAAGTCGACAGTTAATACATGTATCCATGAACTCCAATCGTGTTTTTTTTTTTTTTTTTTTTTTTTTTTTTTTTTTTGTATCAAACCGTAATAGAGAGAAAATAAATATGGGGTTTATATTTTAGGGTTTTAAGAATGTGTTGTTATTAAGACATTACATTTTTATTTTGAATTGCCTATCATAACTTGTGGCTTGTTCCATTGGTTGTAGTGTTTGTTTGTGAGCTAGCGAACCCAGGTTCGAATCCAGCATCTTGCATTTTTGTAAAAATTAAATCCGAAATTTATGAACAAATTAAAGGGTGCTTAGGTGGCATAGTTTATGATTATGTGGCATTATTATGATTATGTGGCATTGAGGTGGCATTTATGTGGCATTATCTACGTGTAACGCCTCCTGTTATATATAATGTAGATATATATATATATATATATATATATATATATATATATATATATATATATATATATATATATATATATATATATATATATATATATATATATATATAAAGAACGAACAAAATTCAAACCCACCACCTCCAATGACGACTCCGATCGGAGAAGGAAACGGAACTCACTTCCGGAAAATGCAACTTGTTCAGTGTTGGGAATTATTGTAGAACAGACTTAAGTCTGCTGATGAAATCGTTAAGTCTGCCAGTACAAAGTTAAGTCTGGAAAATATAGTTAGTACTGGTAGGTATTATTAGTTAAGTCTGTTTATGTTTAACATAATAGTTTGTTAGCTATATGTTAGGAAAGGATATATACGTATTAGATATCTTATTAGAAGATATGTTTATCCTTTCACACGTTTTGTAACATTAGGGTTTCCTTGGAGTATAAAAGGAACCCTATGGCATTATGTTTTAGTGTGACAATTGAAAGTTTAATAGTAATACGAAGTTAGTAATCATAGTTGTGTTCTTCATACTTGTTGTTTGTTAAGATTCCGCATTAACAATCAATATACTGTTAAGAGTTTCTCATATAGATTAAGTTGGATTTATTCAAGTTATCTATTGTCTAACACAGGCTACTTAGATCCATAATCGTGGACCTCCATTCAGTAAACGGATCATAGCATGATTGAAACTCCTAGTAAGAGAAGGAATACTAAAACACCGGAGCGGCAGAACCTTCCTGCCCAAATACACAACGGCCTCCAGACCATAAAAATAACCTCCGGTCGTTAATGAAGGAACAAGTCAAAGCTACAACTCACTTAGGATCCCCGGAACAAACTTTGAAAGAAAAAAGAAATCATGTGAGTTGCCTAAGGACAACCCAAGCATGTTTGCTTAGTACCCAAAAAGACACGACGGACGTCCCATGACATATAGCGGAACACTGCCCGAGTAGGTGGAAAGAACGCACTCTGAACGATATACGGGTAGACTTCACGAATTTGGATAAGGTATCTAACAAACAAATCTGTAGAAAGATCACTGTAAGCAACAGTGCTAATACGGGAGGAACTGGCCAACTACCTTGCGGCCACGAAGGTGCGGTGCACATAGAAGGGAAGGCTAAGCAAATGCTGACCTACCCCGTCAAACGTAGCTCGAGAGACCCAGAGATCAGCTACGTGCCAACAGAAAGCTAACAATAGGTTTGGCACGGTGAAAAATGGAAATGACATACAAAGAAAGGGAGATGCAATGTACAGACTCAGAACATGGAAATGACAGGCTAAAACACAAAGTGTATGTTGATAAAAATACCGGACTGATGGATCTTACTCACAGACGGATCATCTTAGACAAATGATCCTGACGCGGAACTGATACTTATCAATCCGGAAGAAACAAAATTTAACCATGTTTCGTAGATCATTTCTGGGATAATTAATAAAGTATAAAGGTCCTGCTACCATGCTAAGAAGATCAACTCTGGATAAAAAGAAACAGTTCAAAAAAGGCCTGCTATCAACAACACTCCAAGTGATCCCTAGGACAAGCTAAGCACATCGTTCGAACTCATGGGAAAGGTGCACTCTTTGGCCGATACGGGCCAGAAGGCCGGATCGCTCACAAATAGTGCTACGCGGAAGAATCTGAGAAAAGACAAAAATATGTTCCTTCCCAAGATGTTGAAAAGACAAGACAGTATACTTTATGTCAAATCCAACAAGCCTGGAAGACACTCCAGCTACAAGTCTAGGCACGTGCCTACACGATAAAGGTTCAAGCAAAGCCACTATTCACACGTGGAACAACAGTGAACCCTCTCCTATAAAAGGTTATCTCAACAAAAGAAGACGCAATCAACTCTATAAAAAAGACGTCCAAAGCACAATACAGAGTATCACAGTAATAACCATTCGAGAGAAGTTGAAGATGTTATCGAGTTTTTACAATTGGTTCCGGAACAACAATGTAAAGTTGTTTACCGTATATGGTAACCAAGGTCTCCACACAATGACAAAACGACATTCGCTGATGATCATCATTTACACAATTAGAGTCAATTCAGGTGTGCACCCACACATTACGTGGATCGGCAAGTGGTGCCAGGGACAGGAGAGTTATTTCGCGACCCAAACCTGTTCTTAAATGACTACTAATAGCAGTTAGTCGTTCTTAAATGACGACTAATAACACTAAAGCATAGTGCTCTACAAACCCCATTCATCCAAACACCCTTCCATAACATCCTCGAGCGTCTTTTTGAGCAATACGGTGAATTTCAAACCGTTCTTGGGCCGAAAGGTGTCTCATCTGCCCACCCTCCATCTTGCCATTACAAGCATCCCCAATACCACTGACTTGGACCATGCGGCCCAAAGTAACGGCTTCAATAATTAAAGGCCGCAAGGACGACGAAAGCCTCACTACCAATTAGGCTTTCGTTGGCCATCAAAGTGGTAAAAAGCAGGAATGTTTAATGGTTGATCGAGATGACAGCCATATGAAAGAAGGCGGGGGATGATACGGGCACGGAAGGGAGAGGCAGGGTGGGGAAGAGCACGCGTTCCCAGGGATCGGTACAAACTGTACATCGGGAGCAATTCATCGCCTAAAGTTGCTGCCGATTAACAAAACCCTCCCTACAATGTCAAGCAACAAAGGATGAAAATGATGCCTTCATCTTTGTTGCTACCCGACGTGCAAGCTGGAAAACGCGCTTACAATGTGGGTTAAGTATAACTACTGGATGACCAATAAGGGTACTCCACCAAACCTTACCGCCATCCAGAAAAACAAGGAAAAATGCTCCGTGGTCATCGTCATCAGACCAACCTTGATCCACCACCGGAACTTAATTCCGCAGGGAAACTCAGCTTGACCAGCTTCTTGATTAGGAGCAACAAGTACCATCTGGCGTTGGCAAGGCTAAACATCACGGAACGAAAGCACCAAATAACAGCGGCAACAAGCCAAAAGACTAAGACGGAAATCAATTTCCGCAAGCACGGAACATATGCAAGTTTCAAGCACTACTTGATATTTTCAAGTCTAAAGATCGAGGAACGAAAGCACTAAGTAAAGACGCATAAAAGTTAGTAAGCCAAGACGGAAATCAACTTCCGCAAGCATGGAATATGTGCAAAACTAAAAAAGTATCGCAATTGCGAAATACATGCGGACCCCGCAGTAGATACTTATATCCAAAATTCTTTTATTGTATTATTTTAAAGGTTTAAAAAAAAAAAAAAAGAAAAAAAAAGTGGAGATTAGCTACATTCACTAATTTACTTTAACAAGTTTTCAACATTTACTTTGCAAAGTCGATTACATATGTGAATAAGACGCACACACATTAGGGTACGACCCAAGAATGTTATCCCGCATAACAAAAAAGGATGAGTATCCTAACAATTCACTCAGAGTACATATGAGGTATTGCAAACCCGGTACCAGGAGAATAGCCCATAAATATTCAACTAAGACAAAAAAAGAACGTACCAGTACGACTTTTTAATATTAGCAAAGCACAACGTCATAAGTGAAAAAGGCAGCATAAGAGCCTCACATGACCAAGGCACGCAACAAAAACATGTTTCCAAAAACATAAGTATTGCCAATAACAAAAAGACCATAAGTGGCAAAGGAATATAAAACAAGTCACTAAGCATACGGAGGATTAAGTCCAATTACAAATAGCCGTTCAGGAAAGACCACACATGGTCACGGCGTAAGACTGCTACGAAACCTAATATGCACGATCGTTCTCTGGATTGGTCTCAATTTCTTCCCTCTCAAAATCAATTGAAGGAACGAAAGAAGCAACACCCTCGTCATTGGCAACATTCTCTATCTCATAATCATCTGTTGAGAGGAGTCCGACGGACACAGTAGAGGCAAAAGTTGTTGACGGAGGAGTAGTAGTCACGACAACAGCTGCATCACTCTCAGGAATGGCCACTGTACCTAGTCAAACTTCAGCGGATAAAGGCTTGACCAAAGAAGTAAACACACCAGCAAATGTAGGGCGCCGTGCGGCAATATTCTCCCTAATTTTTTCAACCCTTTGGTAAGCAACACTTAGAGATGAAGATAAGGGGGCATCACCAACAACCAAATTATCCATAGTCTTGTGAATAGGAACTTCAAGCTATTCCAAACTCGGTTGCAAACCAGCCATACCAGGCATCTCCGCAAGCTGACCCTCCAGACGGAGAAGATTCATGACATCTTCAATACAAGAGTCTTTGTGAGCCGTCAAGTCAGCTAACAAAGGGAACTCACAACCACGGAATTCTCGCAAATAGGACCTATAATTCGCCTCTGCGGAGGGGTTATAAGCAGCAACATCCACAAGGCTCGTACCTGCCTTACCATGCTCAATACCAGCACCTTCCTGTGCTCCCTTCAAAATAGCACAACTCAAAACTTTCCCCAACGCCGCAAGATACTTAGAAGAGTTTAGGCATTTAGTAATGACCAGCTTCATGCCACGCGACAATAGCCACCGACGGCTAGTATAACAGTGAGCAAATGAGGATAGAACTTCTCATCAAGATGTAAGGCCATCTCTGTAAGATAAGCCTCCAACTTGGCCACCTTGTCAGCAACATCCTTCATCTGAGCATCTTGAACCTCCTCAAACTGCCCTCTTAAACTTCCCAAGTTAGCTTCCAAGGCACACACCTGCAATAAAGCGAGACGTACAAAATATATAAAGGCAAAGAAAGAAGAAGCGTGTGACAAGCGCAAAAAACTAGAAAATGTATACCTGACCAACAAGACTTTCATTCTGACATTTAGCAGCAACAACCGCGGAATTAAGATCCGTAAGTACACAATCCTTGTCTTTAACAGAACACTGAAGCTTCGTTAGCTTCGCGCTGAGAGAGTCCCGTTCCCCCTCAAGTACAGAGGTCCGTTCCTTTAGAGAAGTTACCTCAGCCGCACGGGAATTCTCAGAAGACTCCAATGCGGAAACCTGAGTACGGAGGTGAGATGCCTCCGCGGCTTCAGCTTTGGTTAAAGCCAGTTCAGCCTTTAGCTTTGCAATCTCTTCACCTTGTTCCTTCAACAGATCAGCCCACTGGTCACATAGAAGGGACAATCTTCTCTTCTCAGCAATGTTATATTCAGCCCGCATCCTTACCTCAGAACTTAAAACGGTCTGGCGGGCAGTCCCAACATTAAATTCAGTAAAGAGTTGATCATAATCCATGTCACGAACCTCAGTAAAAAATTGAGGAGGAGCAAACTCATCAATCATCTCGCGACATTCAGCAGGGTTATCAAGCCTGGAACCGCAAGTCACACCCCACTTCGGAACAAAAGTTTCCTCCAAAAGAGTAGGATCTACATCAATCGCGGCACGAATAGGCCCAAAAGAAAAATTACCTCCGGAATGGTCTGAAAAACCACTAGCATCAAGTTTGGTACCGCTGGCGGATAGTGAGGCATCCAGAACCGGAGAAGACTCAGAAACTTTCTTTTTCTTCTTTTCCTTTGAAGATGAAACAAAGGCATCAGAAGTAGTAATAGTGGTGGCTACTGTCATCACCGGAGCAACATGCCTAGGATAGGAGTCAACTTCAGCATCGTGAGTACTAGAATTATGAGAAGAATCGGAGGAAATTACAAACCTTTGGAGGGGATCAGTGGAATGAAGTTGAATGCCAGTAAAAGAGCCGGACGGAATCTCCGTTTCACGATCCGGCGTAATTGATACAGAGGAAGTGATAAAAGGCATAGTAGGAAAAGCTTCAACACTAAGCTCAACATTCAGAACACTCCTAGACAACAAATCCTCAATAACGGCCTTGGATTTACCACCAACACCAGACCTGCTAGGAAATCCGTGATCATCCCTTAACTTCTTCGCAGGATGGGACGGTTCACCAGTGTTAGCAGGCACATCCACTTTCTTCCTCTTACGCCTAGGTTTAACAACAGTACCTTCCGGACCAACATTTTCAGCCAACGTCGCCATTTGGAGTTCAATCCCGTCATCACCAGCACCAGAGCCACCCTTCTCCAGACCACCCCCACCGAAAATAGGATTATCTGACCCCATCTCACCAACATCACCAAATAACTCATTAACACCGGCATCTAACTCACTCCCCGTGCGGACATGAGCAATTAGGAGAAGTGGAACCACCCGCCTGACAGTACTAGCCAAGAGTTGCGGCTCATTCTCCAACCGCTGCCTCTCACCAACCTTTACCTTGGTCGGATCAGCAAGATTAATAAGCGTGTACAAATCCATCGATGCACAAACAAAAGAAATAATAAGAGGAGGGATCAAAAACCACAGAAGCAAACATATACAAAATAGTACTTACCCCTTTCATCGTCATCAAGAAAGACGGGATAAGCATCCTCGTTCAAAGGATACTTACGACTCAGGCCGACCCAACAAAGAAAAGCCTCTGGGTACCTCCGGAACGGAGCAGGTTTGTCGATAATGGTGGCATAATCTTCGGCGTTAAATTCGTCAGGCTTGGGAACCGGATCCTTAGCAACATTCTTGGCGGTATGCCAGGGGAAGATATTAGGGCAGGCAAAGGCATCAACCCAGAAAAAGTGGTCATTCCAGTTCTTAACAGAATCTAAAACCTTCGTATAGCAAACACCAGTATCGTCTGTACGCTTACTGAACGATAACCATCCATTTTTCTTGGACTTAACATAAAATCGCCGGAACAACCCAACTGTCGGCACAATATTATGCACACGACACAAAATCTCAAAGTGAGAAACTTTGCACGCCCCTATAACAGAAAGCTGAGAAATGTGGATGTGATAATACTTTATGATATCAACAAAAAAGACTGATAGCGGTAACCGAAAACTGGCATAATCAAAAAACCGAGTATAGACACCAATCTTCCCAGAAGAATACCTATTAATTGATTGATTGGCGTCGGGCAACGTTGGATGAACCTCTTCGGGAATGTGGTATTTACGACAGAAATTGTTAAGTGCCCCTTGAGAAATACGGGACTTTACATCCATAATATCACTCATGGCGGAAGAGAAAGTATGAAAACAAACACTAAAAGCGCGATGCGTAAAGAAAAAAATAAAGGTACGAAGAACCTTCAACAATGGCGGAAAGGGGTGAATAGAATAAAAGGGGATAGTAAAAACCAAATAAGGTATTTATACCCACGGTATATTTAATTCGGAATGAATTCAAATAACGACGCGCGCCAAGAAACGTTTCAGTCAACGGTCGAGATTGAAAGTAAAAAATAAAGATGACAGCGAAGCAGAAAGGACAAACGGTCAAATCAGTCAGAAGGTGAAAGGCCAAAAAATGGTCCACGTCTCCTACGACCTCACCCACCAAATGCAAGGAAGCGTCACTAAAAAGCAATCAACTGCGGAGCGGAAACATTACAGAATATTAAGTCTAGTAACACTCACCGCACGCTATCAACAAGAACACACGCAATGAACATACTAGACTGGGGGACTTGATGACGTATAATATAGATTGCAGGCTTATTGGGCATGGACTTTATTATACACAGTTGGGCCCCGGCCTAACACAACACAACAGATAAACAAATAGGCTGGACGCCACCGAAGCCCAACCACGAGCAAGGTGCGGCCCAAACTTACAAAGACGCACACAGATCATCTGAGGAATGCTTCCGTAGTACGCTCACGGTCCAGCTCACGGCCGCGGAAGATGATCTGTGTCCGCAATCACGATTAAGTTACGGACCCTTTCCCGACAAGGGTCCCACTCTGGCCACTAATAACAATAAGCGAAATACTAGGAAACCCTAGTATTTAGCTCGCCTATAAAAGGCAACCTTTAAACACATTTGCGAGGTATGAATTTCTCACACATCCCAATACACACATATTCTCTGACAAACATGATTACTTACTCTCACGCCGGAGCTTAATCGTGGGGTCCGTCCCCACGGTAAGGCTAACGGTTTACTTTCATTTGTGCAGGGAATCATTCCATTACTTGAATTAGTGCAGATCCCACTCACCGGCAGTCCGCAAAGGCAGCCCAATACGCAAACTAAGCCCAATTCATACTCATTACACATTTTGCACTAACAATAAGCATAAGCATTAGAAACAAAATTTGCAACTTTGACAAAAAACAGATGGATCATGAACATAACTTGCTTTTTTTTTTTTTTTTTTTTTTTTTCAAGAACTTACATAGTATTCTCTTCTTTTTTGAGTGTGTGCAGATACTTCCAACCTTAACCTGTAAAAAGGATACACCAACAGAAGTATGTCAAACTGAAGGAAGATTTTTTCCAGAATCCTCATACGGAAAGACAATGGCCTACATTCAATCTGTCGAGAATTTAAGCTACATATCCAGATTTGCAGAGCCTTGTAGGGTGCACACCATTAAAACACCCGATTTCTGATGTGGCTTTGCATCAATGCAAACCGTTTAGAGCCTCGGTTAGATTACTATAAGCGTCTATTTTGACCCTAACTACCAGTCTGATGATTCTAACATTGTTTTGGATCTTAAAAGCTTACCAAGAGAAGGGCAAACATTTTTCTTCTTGCTCCATCCTTCCCATGCGACGTCAACAAAGTTTGTAAAGACATTCTAGAAATACGGAAGCCAAACCTGACAGTCAAGTCTCAAGACTTCAATTGTCTCACTGAGGTTCATGTATATAGCATCAAATTTCAAAAACTTCCATACTACTCCTATATAAAGACTTAAATTGATTAATAATATCATATGGTAAATGTGAATAATTTTGTGGGACCATTATCTATACTATAGCTGATACCAAGGCTGTCAAGATCGCGATCCCGCGCAAGATCGTTTTTGTCTTTGCAAGATCGAGATCGTAGGATCGGATCGAGATCCTACGATCCTACCAATTTATCATATTTTATAAGCAAATGATAAACGAGTCAAACTTTTTATATTTCTACTCTTCATGAGATGTTCTCTACCTACTCTTCATCCTTATTCAATTACAACAGCCTATGAAAGTTCAATACTCATCACTCAAAACACTGTTATTCACATTTCAACTAACAAAAACAATTTCTTAGAGCTCCAGCAACAATCCTCCACCGGACCGGAGCCATCTCCAGCGAGAATTTAACCGGAAAATCTGTTTCACCGCCGTCAACTGGGCTTTTAAATGGCCCAGAAACGCAGATAAATGTCCCAAAAACGTTTCCAGACGTTTCCAAAAGATTTGAAACGTTTCCCATTTTCCAAAACGTTTCCGCCGCGTTTCTAGGCGTTTCCCGTTTCCCATTTTCCAGAAACAAGAGCTGGTGAGCACGTAAGATCGTACGATCTTACGTGTAAACTCGGGAGTTTACGAAAGATTTTACGTAAGATCGTACGATCCCACCTAAAGTGCGATCCTATGACGAGTTTACACGATTTTGGCTGGTGTGCACGTAAGATCGTACGATCTTACGTGTAAACTCGCGAGTTTGACAGCTATGGCTGATACTTTTATATGACTATATTTTATAATTGGTCGACACAAAAATCTTATTTTAAAAAGAAAAATTGATCGCAATGATTTGGATTAACCCGACCTCAACCATATCATAAGTTGTCCGTTTTGACCCAAACTCGTTTCACTTGTTTATGAGCCACGTCGACCCACTTTTTCTGTCACCATTTACGATTTAGGTGATCAAATTTAAGTAGACCCAATTTAAATGAACATTTAAAAACGAAAATTATTGACCTTACATAAAGCCGATGTAACAAAAAGTTCATTAATGCCAATGTCCATACTGATTGGTTTCAGTCGTCCCATTAGCCCATGTAAACAGTAATTTATTCATCATATTAATTCGATTCTCAAATAAGCCATAAGCCGAAACAAACACCCCCTAAAATGGGCTCATTTTTGCTAATAAGCTACAACAAACACCCTAAAATAAGCTAGTTGTCAAGCGTATAACAAAAAAAGCTATCAATACCTCGAGGTGCCTCTTTCTATTTGCTTTTAATTTAACTTTAGCTTCGACTCGCCTTCCAGCATCTCCTGCTACTGCTGCTGCTACAGGGCAAACCCATTATCATCAATAAATAAATAAATAAAATTACAACAAATCTTTACACTTTCCACAATATATCAAAACCAAAATTATAAAAAAATTGAATAATTAGATCCGGAAAATTTATATCCCCAACGGAAAATTACCCATCGATTGTCACCTTGTGGTCGGAGGAGGTCGCCGGATGATTTGGGGAGGCTGCCGGTCGCGGAAAATTGAGCAGGAGATGTTTTTTGTTGTTTTTTTTGTTTGTTTGTTTAGCATATGATTGGAAAAATGAGAAAGATGGACAGATGTCAAAGGCAAAACCTAAGACCCAATGATAATGGGGAGCTAAATGAGTTTATACCTCATTTATAGAATTAAAGATGTCAGTTTTTGGATTTTGTAACTCCAAGATCCTTTGTATTCCCCATGATCGTTTGTATTCTATGGAGTTATGCACAGAGGGTTTTGGAACTTGATTACCTCTACCTTATTTTAAGACTTCACATTCAATGATACCTGTTATCACTGCAAATTTTATTAAAAAGAGATCAGTTTATTATTTTTTACTCACTCGATCTCATATAAGAAGAACCTCTCTGAAGGAAAAACTTATAACTTTAGCAAAAAGATTTAAAACAAGAGCTCTTACAGTCCAACTGATTTCGCATTTTGACCATAATCGAAAGTACTAAAACAATATCACCTGCAAAACTCTATTAAGTTAAAGTATCTATGTGATATTAGTGGTGAGGTTATTGTTAGTTTATCAATTTTACTCGTCTTAGTACGTGGTATTGTTTAAGTTTTAAAAGTAATTAAATTTGGTAATATTACTTGGTACAGGATAACGCTATTGTTCTATTACAAAATATTGTTAACTTAGTTTAGCAATAGCGAAATTAGATATTGTTTAAACGTGTTTTTGTTGCTTGAAGCTATAATAATAATATTTTTTTGTGTTGAATGTTTGAAAAATTGGATTATTCAAGTATCTGCTTGACCTCTAGCAACACCGTCTCAACTACACTATTTTGGACCACCGGTAAGCTCTCCAAAGCAACCATATTTGGATGATCTATTTTCGAGGTTTGTTTTGAATTAAGGGTTGTTAATTTCATTTGACTTTTAAATTCTAAGATTTGATTGAACCATTTAAGTTTTATTGATTATATACCTGTGTATTGGTAATTCAAAGACGAAACAAAGAACAAATTCGACAAACGAAATACAAAACCAAATTTCAAAGACAAATTCAAAGGTACCAACACAAAAACTAATTCAAAAGGTACAAAATTCTAATTCCAAAGGTACAAAGAAAACTAATGTTATAGGCAAACTAACCGTCATAGATTAGTTTCCTAATTCAAAACATACTTGTAGGACAAGTCATACAAATTACCAAATTTACCAAACAACCCTTAAAGTTTAAGTCACTTTTCTAACAATCTCCACCGTGACTTAAACTCCTCCACCTGCTTCAAATCAAATTCAAAGTTCCAAACGCTAGAGATACTAAGCCAAATTCAAATCAAACGATCGATTCCCAAAAACGATCCAAAACAAACCGAACAAATACAAACGCCGATAATCTTCAAAACTTACAATCAAACATTAACCGAAAAATTCAAACTCAGTTAACCAAACAAACAAATCGGCTCAAACGATCTTCAACAAAGACAATCAAATTCAGGCAACCAACTTCAAAAGCCCGACAAACGAAGATCCCAAAATTTTCAAACTAACAAATTTCCAACGATCGAACAAATTCAAAACGACCTAATAATAATTAAGTCTTCAAACACCAAATCGATCTTCAAATTCCAAATATCAAATTCAAATTCCAATGGTTCACTTATATAATAAGAATTACAACCCAAATATCAAATTCAAATTCTAATGACCTACTTATCGATAAGTATTATGGTCCAACTTCAAACTTATTATCCAAGTATCAAACAAATTCAAGTTAATAAATAACTTGACGAACGGGCTCTAATTTACCAATCTCCCCAAATATGATACGGATAATAGTTCTAATGACCCACTTATATGATAAGGATTACAGTCCAAATTCCAAATAAACGAATCCTATTAACCTAATCGTAGATTAGTCTTCAAACAAACGATCGAATCAAAATCCAAAACAAAATCTCCAAATACCGAATTAAAGCTTACAAATTATCTTTACCAAAATTCTGATGCAATCGCCAGGTACTAAACCACGATCCAAATTAAAAACCCAATCAAACACCAAAGGCCCATATCTATTCCAGAAAGCCCAAACAAAACAAATTAGGTCCAATATCCCAAAACAAACCCCATGATCTGATGAAATCAAACAAGTGCAGACAATCCAAAAAATCTTGTTATTCCAAAATCGACAAAAATCAGTCGTATCCCCAAAATCCAAACGAAACCTTTTTTTTCTTTTCTTTTTCTTCATCTTCAACCTAAACGAACCTGGCTCTGATACCACTTGTTGATAATTCAAAGACGAAACAAAGAACAAATTCGACAAACGAAGCTGAAGCTTTATTCCAAATTACCAAACCAAATACAAAACCAAATTTCAAAGACAAATTCAAAGGTACCAACACAAAAACTAATTCAATAGGTACCAAATTCTAATTCCAAAGGTACAAAGAAAACTAATGTTACCAATCCTTATTTATAGGCAAACTAACCGTCATAGATTAGTTTCCTAATTCAAAACAAACTTATAGGACAAATCATACAAATTATCAAATTTACCAAACAATACTTAAAGTTTAAGTCACTTTTCCAACACTATGAATTATGAGATTCTCATAATAGATCTATCAAATATCAAGCAAATAACATGTTTGTTTAACTCCTTTAATCTTTCAAAGAATAGATCATGTTGTATGGAGTTACATTCTTATAGACATCTTTAAAAAACTTGCTGATACTTTTTTTCAGCATAAGGCCATGCATGTTTGCAAAGTATGGTATGACATATATAGTTACTAACTAGATGTTGCAATACTCAAGGCCATACAATATATTTACTCATTTAGTCTAACAGTTCCAATTCAAATATCAACCTAATTGTTTATTAAGCAATCATAACATAGCCATCTTAAAAAATAGTTCATAAATGTAAATGATAATCCCAATCAGTTTATAGTAAAATTTTGAAAATGGCAATATTCTTGCATCCAGCGTAAGCTGTCTCATTTTCCTTAGATGTATTGCTATAACTAAAGCAATATTTGTGACCCATAATATATATTATGTTTTCCAGAAAAGAGTAGTTGTAAGAGTAGTTGTTGAAGGCATTGATTATGGAGCAACAACTGAAGTAAATAAAGTTGATACTGATCGCATCCACAGTCAGTTTTGTCTATGTTAAATAATCAGTTTCCTCTTCGTGAGGATATCCCGCCATCTAGACCACCAGTTGGTGTGTTCATGTGAGAAATTGTGTTGAAAGGTATTCAGTGCACCACAACATATGCTATATTTATGCTTAACTTGCACCAGAAACCAAAGTGTTTGTCATTGAAGAAAAGTGGCTCGGGGTCACCACAATAGGGTGGTTCTGATGGTGTCAGGTGTTCAAATTCAGCATCAAGACATCAAGTATAAGAAAGAAGTCATGAAGTGTTAAATAGTGAGCACAAAAGTTGATCGCATGAAACTGGTGGTTTTGAGTGCGATATCCCATTTTTTTGTAAAGTAATGGCATGTAAAATGTCATATATAATTGTGGATTTTTAGAAGGCAATGGAAGTAGGTATGCGTGTTTGCTATGACGCGTACAATCATGTTGTGTTTACAAATGGGTTATATCTATTCACTACTACACAAACTGGTTTTACCCACAAACTTTACACACGGAAAAAAATTTGTGGGAAATTTCACACGGAATACACACAAATTACACACTAAATTATTGACCAAATTTCCGTGGGAAATATGTCGTAATTTTCCCACGGATTTCCCACTATTTACACACTAAATTGTTGACCAAGTTTTTGTGGCAAATCCGTCACAAATTTCCCACAGATTTGCAACAATATTCACACTATTTGTGTTGATTAAACTTCAGTGGGAAACTTGTCGCAGATTTCACACATATTAGCCACGGCCAAAAGTCCGTGGCAAATTTTAGCTACATTACTCACGGATTTCACACGGTCTATGTGTGTAAATACCAATGTGATAAATCCGTGGGAAATATGCGTGTAAATACCTACGGATTTCCCACAAAATATCATTTTTATGTTTGTGTGCACTTACACATTCTCACATTAGTTAGTATGTATTCATATGTATTTGTAGTTTCATATTATATGTGTCTATTTATTAATGTAACTATTTATGCGAGTATCACTTATTTATGTAACAAACCATTGCATATGTATGAATATCTACACATGTATGTTTCGTATGTCCGTTTACGACCTTCATTGTATCTTTAGATGTTTTGTATGTAGGTATACGGACGTGTATACGTGTACCTATATTAAAAAGTAAAAGAAAATGATTATGCCCATGGGAAAGTTGTCGGTAATTTCCCACCGATTATCCACAAATGTGTTAAATCCGTGGGAAATATGTGTGTAAATACCCACGAATTTCCCAAAAAATACCATTTTGATGTTTGTGTGTGCTTACACACTCCCACATTACTTAGTATGGCTTCATATGTGTTTGTAGTTTAATATTTTATGTGATTGTTTATTAATGTAACTATTTATGCTAGTATCACAAGTGTATGTCTAAGTTTAGGTATAACATATATGTGTAACAAATCATTGTATATCTGTGGATATCTACACGTATATGTTCCGTATGCCCGTTTATGATCTTCTGTGTGTGTATAGATGTTTTCTATGTAGGCATACGGACATGTATATGCGTGAACGTGTAACTATCACTACAAGAAAACATAGGTAGGATGCTGAACAAGATTGGAGTTTATCTTGATTATAGTATGACTAGGAATCTAGGATACACAATACTGCTCTTTTTTAACTTATGGTTGAACAATGAACATTCGGTAGTTGTTTTCGACAGAGTTATAATTATGTAATGCTATGAAACTTTCGAATTTATATTACTAAATGCTATTTCAAGGCAACTTAACTATTTCTAGACCTCTAACCATATTCTTTCTCTTTTTTTGTGTATGTTTCAGGCTATGTGAATATGGTGTATGTGAAGGCTAAAGTGGCGGGTAGAGACTCGCGAGGAGAATTCCAGTATTTCGATTATTGTACTCGAGATTATTTTATACTGACTACCATTAATTGTAGTTACTTTGCCATTTTTCAAATTTATTAATGTACAACTTTATATGCGATTTTGTTAATTTGGATAGAAATTTAGTATATTTACCCCACTTGAAACGCATGTTATAAAAACATGAAGCATGTAGCATTTTAATTCCATGGAACCAGTTCTCTATATATAGAGTAAAAGTGCTGCAATAGATGTTGTAAAGTGTTGCAAGTGGCAAAAAAATGACTAATTTATGTGAAAAATGGATGCTAAAAATGTGGGAAATCAGTGGGAAAATGTTTGTCGGAAATCTGTGGCAAAAAAACCACTGATATATATGAAAAAATGGATGCAGAAACTGTGGGAAATAAGTGGGAAAATGTTTGTGAGAAAGTTGTGGGAAATTAAAACCACGGATTATCCACAGTAATATCTGTGGGAAAAAAGTCAACGCTCGGTGGGAAAATCAGTGGGAAAATATTTACCCACGAGGGTTTTACACACGGAATGATCCCGTGTGAAATCCGTGGAAAAGGGCCCTTACCCACGGGGTTTCCCACGGATTCTACCGTGGGAAAAACCAGTTTGTGTAGTAGTGATACCCTGTTGTGGCTAAGATCAAATTAAATGTGATTGTTGAACACTTCTATTTACAGTTAAGTATTTAATTATGTGTAATTAGCATGTGGGTCTTTGGCATTTTTGTGGGTAATATATATTAGAATTATTGATTCTAGATCGGTTGGTGAGGTGGCTTATTCGAGAGATGATGAAGGTGTAAACTTGAACGAGCCATCCCCGTCTTATGAGTTATAGCATAGTACCCGCGTCAAGCGGTGGTCACAATTACTTTTTGTTAATTTTGGAGTGGATGTTGATTTATTGTTCGTAGTTTTTTTTAGATGAATTATGTATATGGTTAGTATGTGTCGAAAGATAGGGGAAGTATTGGGGGAAATTTTAAAATTTTGAAAGTTGAAATGTTGGCAGGGTTAGTTTTGGAGTGTCTTGGCTTGGAGTGGGGTTTGAGATTTGTTTGGGGATATGTACGATTTATAGTATAGAAAATGAACAAAGAAGGTTTTATTCCCGTTGAAGTAGTAAAAGCTGGCTCTTTAGTGTTTATCCATGATGATCCTATTTGTCAACTGCTCATGCTTAGAAATAAGTTAAAAAGCATAAAAGAATAAGCGGTACCAAATAACCTCTAAAACATCATGGTTAAAAGCATGTTTAATATGCCCTTAAGTTTTCAGATGATCAGATGGTTATATACTTTTAAAATAGAATTAGGACCCAAGGATATCAATGTGGTTTCAGATTTGTGGTTACTTTCAGGGATCAATATACCCGGTTGAAAGAATTAGTACTGAATTCAATTGAATAGCAAAATTTTGTTTCTCCTCCTCGAGTTGATATTCTACCTGCTAGAACTAGAAATGACTTGGCAAGAGTTTTAAGTCATTAAGTGGGGAGGTGGTTTGGGAACAGTAGAGAAACAAGGAGGCCTCAGCACAATGCTTCATGAGTCATGACATAGAACATGCCGGTGTTGTTGGTCCCAATATGTGTTAGAGTAAATGAAATTGCAAAGTGTAAATAAGTTTATGAATAACTATGTTTCTAACCATTGTAACAATACATGTTTACATCTATTTATAGTACACAAATGGTCACCATTGAACCATTGTGTCTGTTCGTGTTGGGTCATGTAAAACCCAAGAATGCTTCGAACATGATTTGGACACAAATTAACTAAGTGTTAACTTAAACCGAGAACAATTCAAGTCACTGAGAGAACAGCCTCTCAGTGAGTCATCTTCAGGATGCTTAAGGCGAATTCAAGAAGAAGGATTCACTACTCAGGAAGGCGGTACTCCCTGAGTAGGACTTAAGCCAAAGAAGAAGATGATGGATTCAGTGAGTATTGGATAAGAGCTCACTGAACCCCAGTCTCCTCAACCAACAAAGTGATTGAATGACTGAGGAACCAACGCCTGAAGAAAAGGCGGGAACAATAGGGAAAAGATCTGAGAAGATAAGAGTGTAAACCCAACACTCTTCTCTTGTCAGACTCATCCTTCCCTATTGCGGCTAAAAGTCATGGAGTGTCAGCCAACAACTCCCAAAGACTTATTTAGCCCTTTCCTATTGGTTCTTGGAAATGACAATTACTATTTGTAATTGTCAGACACGCAACCTCAACAACTTGTATTATATTTAATCACTTATACTTAGAATACTTGTGTATAAATAGAGCAACTGTGAGAGAAGTTAATGTGTGCTTTGTATAATTAAAGTCTTGAACTTTTACAAAGAAACTTCTCTCCTACAAAGAGTATACAACTCACTGAGATAGCTCAGTGGGTATATTGTTACCACTCAAGCAAAACTTGAGTTTCGATAGGAGACACCCCATACCCTTGTCTATTCAATCCCAAGTGTTTGTTCCGCAAAACACTTGGGTATAGATTCTTGGAATTATTTCTAATAAGAATTTAAACGTTGAAAAATATTGTTGTTTTTACATTCACGTTTTATAACTATTAGAATAATCCTTAAACATTGTATTAGTCATTAACACTAATAGATTAACTTCCTAGTTAATTCTAATCGTGTAAAGGGACCAACAAGTGGTATCAGAGCCTCTGGTTTATAAAATCTTTTAAACTAACCAAGAGTGCTCTAGGTTTTTAAAACCAAGATCCTACTATGGCTGATATCAATGTACCCCAGCTAGTCGACAAAAAGGGTGGCAGCTACTCAGCTGTTGCACCCAGACTTGAAACTGGGAAATTTAGCAAATGGAAGAAGCGTATGATTTGCTATCTTACTGGTATGGAACCCTACTACATCACCTGTATCAGGGATGGCCCATTTGTCCCAAAGACTGCCGCAGGGCTTAACAAGCCTGAGGCTCAATGGACCATTGATGAGAGGAGGGTGGTCAATCAAGACCAACGCCTGAAAAGCATCCTTATATCATGTCTTCCTGACGATATAATGGAATCAGTCATCAACTGTCTTACAGCCAAGCAAACTTGGGATGACTTGGTAAACAGCTTTGAGGGTCCCTCAGATACCAAGGAAAATAGGGTCATGGACCTTAAACTTGAGTATAATACTTTCAGGTCAAAAGACTCTGAAAGTCTCTCACAGACCTACACCAGATACAAAACTTTGATAAATGAATTATCAAATGATGGTGTTGTACTGACCAAACATGAGACAAATGTTGGCTTTGTCAACAGTCTCCCTGAGAAGTGGCTCAACTTCTCACAAGGCCTGAGGAATGCTAACCACATTCAGAACCTTGAGCTCCCTGAAATTTATGGGAAGTTTGTCTATGAAGACAACTTGATCTCAAGGAGATATCCTGACTCAAAAGCTTTTGAGTCCAAAAAGGCCTTAACCTCCACACCCATATCAACTGCTTTCTATTCTAATGGTGTTGTGCAGGATACTCAAGAGGATTCTGAAGAAGAAATTGATGAAAGAACTGATGAGGAATACCTGAATGATCTTAACTTGGAATTCCAAGAAAGGGCACTCCTTGCTAGTTCAAAACGTTTCATCAAAAGGAATCAGTCCAACTTTACAAAATCAAAAGCAAATGAGACCACTGAATGTTTTAAATGTGGTAAAAAGGGTCATTTTGCTAGGGACTGTTATTCTAAAAATATCTCAGAACCCTCTTACAAATTTTCAGGAATTAACAAGTTTCAACCTAAAATGTTTCAGTCCACCCAACAATTCCAAAACAAGGGTCAAAAGGATTTTGAAACAAAATATAGGAATATCAAAGCTAAACTTGCACTTCTTGAAACTAACCCCATATTGTCTCAGGCTCCTCAAACATCTAAACCTATTCAGACAAAGAACAAGGTTTTATTAGCTGAAGCATATGATTGGGATGATGAAGAGGTTTCCTCAGATGAGGAAATAAGAGTTAGTGCACTGATGGCACTTTCAGAAGAGGATCAGGTGGCTGTGGGAAAAAGTCATGCTAGAAATGGAGAGTGGGTCAACATCACCATGAAGAAGGTAACTACTTTACTTTCTATGGATAATGATTCTGATTGGCAATCTTACATGAATTATATTTGTGTTGATCTAAAGTTTGTTGAAGAACAAAGGCTTAACTTGCTTTCAAAATATAACAATATTGTGTCAGAATTAAACAAATGTAGAGATGAATTGCTTGTACTTAAGCAAGCCAAACTAGAAACAATAACTCTACAGATTCAGAACACTGAGATTTTGAAACAAAACCAAGTCCTTCAAACTGAACTCAACAAAGAAAAAGCCATTATTCAAAGCTGGACCAGGAAGAACCCCAAGGTTTTTGACACTGTGGGATTAATCTCTCAGAAAACCATTGGTATTAACCCTCTTATGGTTGATCCAACTGTGTGTCAAAATGAAATGAACTTTGTTCCAGCTGGCATATCTTTTGAGCAAGAATTACTTCCCAAGTCAAATGACTGGATTGTCAGGGACAACCCAGTCAGTAAGTTACCAAACTTTGAGACTGGAAAGATCTTGCTTCCTGAAAGTCAGGCCTTGAAAAATATGCTAGGACTCACTGAAAAACTCAGTAAGCTTGAACTCACTGAACCACTCACTGAGTCCTTGGATGAGTCTGAATCAGAATCATACCCTCCACTTCCTCCACTGAATACCCTTCAGGGTGCTACACCTAACCTAGGCCTCCCACCTATGGTCTTCTCACCACACTCTCCTAAGGAGAGATCAGGAAGGGGAACAACCATCCTGAAGAGAGCAAACCTTGATGTCTCAGTAAATACTAATGACTCATCAACTTCAGTCCCTTCTGAAGAAACAACCCAAAGCCCTGACTCAAAAATTGATCAGTTGGCTGAAATGGTCAGGAAGCTAGGAGAGAAGATTGAATCTTCTGAGAAATCTTCTCAATCCAAGAAGGAACAAAAACCAACTTCCTCAAAGACCAAACCCAAATCCACCAAACCTCTGAAAAGATGTGAGCTATGCAACTATACAAATCACCTCACTGATGATTGCTATAGAGTCCTTTATTGCATGATTTGCAAAAAGAAAGATCACAGGACCTCTGATCATAAACAATGCTCAGTCATGTCAAACTTTTCAGGACTCAAGGCTCAGTGCCTGAACTACCCTTCTGATTCTAAGCAGAAACAGAAGCAAAAGGCCAAGCCTTTTCCTCCCTGCCCTTTGTGTGGATTTAATGACCACCATCCTGACGATTGTCAATATGACAAACATGGTGAATCTAGTGGAAGCTCCACTCAGAAATCCTCAGGAAAAGACAAGGTCATTCAGTCAAAAAGAGGAATAAAGCAATCCTCTCAGACTACTGAGGCTACCCCTACTACCATATGCAAAACATGTGGTAGCTCAGTCCACTCAACCACTGACCATGAATCAATTAATACTTTCATAAGGACCTACAATACCAAACCCTCCATGAAATGGAGTCCTAGAAAGAACTGACCTAGTTTACTATTTGTGCAGAAACATGCTAGGGATCCTGTTTGGCATCTAGATAGTGGATGTTCAAGGAGCATGACTGGTGTTAAAGAGTGTCTGCACAAATATGTAGAAGAACCAGGACCCAAAGTGATATTTGCTGACAATTCATCATGTCTCACTGAAGGTTATGGTTCAGTCAACTGCAATGGTATTGTCTTTACTAGGATAGCATATGTAAATGGTCTTAAGTATAATCTGATCAGTGTCAGTCAACTATGTGATGCAAAGTACATAGTTCAGTTTGATGATAAGCAAGGAACCATCTTCAATGCAAATAAGGAAATTGTCCTCATTGCACCTAGGAGACAAGATGTTTATGTACTAGACATGTCAAGTCTAACTCAGGATGGAACATGTCTCTTTGCTAAGGCCACTGATGCACTCAACTGGCTTTGGCACAAGAGACTAACCCACCTGAACTTCAAAAATATTAACAATCTTGTAAAACAAAACAAGGTCCTTGGCTTACCATCACTTGTGTTTTCTAAGGATAAACCATGCTCAGCTTGTGAAAAAGGTAAACATCACAGAGCATCCTTTAAAACCAAAACCAACTTTTCCATCAGGAACTGCCTACATCTTCTCCATATGGATCTATTTGGACCTGTCAGTCCAAGGTCTATTAACCATGAGAAGTATACTCTGGTCATAGTGGATGAATACTCAAGATACACCTGGGTATTCTTCCTGATCAAAAAGAGTCAGGCAGCTGAAACAATCATGTCCTTTGTCAGGAACATTGAAAATCAAAATGACATTAAAGTCAAACAAATTAGAACTGACAATGGGACTGAGTTCAAAAATAATGAACTTGAAAGTTTCTGTGATGAGAAAGGTATTTCCCAAAACTTTTCCTCTCCATACACACCTGAACAAAATGGTATTGCTGAAAGGAAAAACAGAACACTCATTGAAGCTGCCAGGACAATGCTATGTGGATCAGTCCTCTCCAACCATTTTTGGACTGATGCAGTCAAAACTGCCTGTTACACACAAAACAGATCCATAATTGTCAAGAGACATGGGAAAACCCCATATGAATTATTCAAAGGAAGAATCCCTGACATCAGCTACTTCCATGTCTTTGGGTGTCCTGTGTTTATTCATAATCACAAGGATCACCTAGGGAAATTTGATTCAAAAGCTGATGATGGATACTTCCTGGGATACTCACTTGTCTCAAAAGCCTTCAAAGTGTTCAACACAAGGAGACAGCAGACTGAGGAAACATTTCATGTTACCTTTGATGAGAGTACTGATGCAATCAGGTTCTCAACTGCCTCAGTAGAAGAGATAGGAATTGACAATTCTCCAAGATATCCTCCTGATGAATATCTGTCTGAGAACAATCCTTCTACTCAGTATCAAGATGATGCTAACCTCTCCTACTACATTATCCCTCACAACCTACCAAACCCAACCATCACTGAGTTTGTTGAAGCACATACAAGAACTGATGATATCCTTCAGTCTGAACAAAATACTCAGGACCCAAACAATCTCAGTGATGACACAACCCACTTAGACACACAAGGAAATGGTAATCTTGTGTCTAATCCTGATCATACCCATCAGGCTTCTACAAGTTCTAACCCACTCCCAAGATCTCAGGATAGTTGGACCAGATCTCAGGATATAGAACTTGTCAATATCATTGGTGAGCCTTCTGAAGGCATGCTTACAAGAAGCATGGCTGCTGAACTGAGAGCAGCCTCATCCAATGAATGCCTATTTGTGGACTTCATTTCCACAAGTGAACCCAAAAGTGTTAAAGAAGCACTTAAACATCCAAGTTGGGTTCAGGCCATGCATGATGAACTAGAACAATTTGACAGAAACAAGGTAATGACCTTGGTCAAATGTCCTGAGAATGTCTTAGTCATTGGCATGAAATGGGTATTCAAAAACAAAACTGATGAAAATGGCATAGTCATTAAAAACAAAGCCAGACTTGTAGCCAAAGGCTATAATCAACTAGAAGGCATTGACTATGAAGAAACATTTGCACCAGTAGCAAGGATGGAAGCCATCAGGATCTTCCTTGCTTTTGCTACATACATGAACTTCAAGGTATACCAAATGGATGTTAAAAGTGCATTCTTAAATGGTTCACTGAAAGAAGAAGTTTATGTTGAGCAACCTCCTGGATTTGAAAGCCATGAGTCTCCTGATCATGTCTATAAGCTTAACAAAGCCCTTTATGGACTGAAGCAAGCTCCCAGGGCATGGTATGAGACTCTCTCAGCCTTCTTAATCCAAAACAAATTTGTCAGAGGCAAGATAGACAACACATTGTTTATCTATAAGACAAATAATGATGTCATACTAGTACAAGTGTATGTTGATGACATCATCTTTGGCTCAACAAGTTTCAAACTTTGCAAACAATTTGAAAAACTAATGGCAAAGAAGTTTGAAATGAGCATGATGGGAGAACTGACATACTTTCTTGGTCTTCAGATCAAGCAGACTGATAGAGGAACCACTATCAGTCAAGAGAAGTATGTAAAGAATCTACTAAAGAAGTATGATCTCAGT
Source organism: Artemisia tridentata subsp. tridentata (assembly GCA_021014915.2). Lineage (NCBI taxonomy): Eukaryota > Viridiplantae > Streptophyta > Magnoliopsida > Asterales > Asteraceae > Artemisia > Artemisia tridentata. The sequence goes on from CP139505.1 coordinate 78,305,942, forward strand.
GACTGTGCCTCAGTCAAAACTCCCATGGCTCCCCCAAACAACCTTGGTCCTGATCTAACTGGTAAACCAGTCAATCAAACTCTCTTTAGAGGAATGATAGGATCACTGATGTATCTACTTGCATCAAGGCCTGATATCCAATTCTCAGTATGTCTATGTGCCAGATATCAATCTGACCCAAGAGAATCTCATGTCACTGCTGTGAAAAGGATATTCAGGTACCTGAAGGGCACTCCTAACCTTGGATTATACTATCCAAAGTGCTCAGGACTTGATCTCAAAGGATACTCAGACTCTGACTATGCTGGATGCAACATGGATAGAAAAAGCACATCAGGCTCTTGCCAAATTCTTGGTGGGAAATTAGTCTGTTGGAGTGCTAAGAAGCAACAATCAGTTGCCCTATCCTCAGCTGAGGCTGAATATGTTGCTGCAGCTAGTTGTTGTGCAAATGTACTCTGGATGAAAAGTCAACTAAGTGACTATGGAATTCAGTACAAGATGGTACCCATCTTTTGTGATAACACAAGTGCAATTGCAATCTCTAACAACCCTGTTCTTCATCAGAGAACAAAACATATTGATATCAGATATCACTTCATCAGGGACCATGTCATGAATGGTGACATTGAATTACACTTCATCCCCACTGAATATCAGTTGGCTGATATCTTCACCAAACCTTTGGATGAACCAACTTTCACAAGACTGAAAGCTGAATTAGGAATGTTGGATATAGAGAATCAGTCCACTGACTAATTTTTTTTCTCTTCCAACCAAAGTGTAAATTCTTAACACCTCAGGTCCCTGACTCAATATGTACATCAGTGAAAACTTCTCACTGAATCATCATCCTCAGGAACTAAACCCAAGTTCCTGAATCCTTGTCAGGAATCAATCCTCATTCCTGAATCATCAGTGACTAAACCCAAGTCCCTGAAAACCAATCACTGAATGAAAAAGTCATTCAGTATCCTGAAAAGGACATTAAATACTAACTTAAATGCTCTAAGTATCTAGTTAGTAAATGTCCGAGGTTGGTAACTGAACACATATTTAATTCAAGAATATTTGTTCTTTTTAGCCTTTCTGGCTTCCACCTATGGGCCACCACATTCCCACTTGGCATTAAATGCCTCTCCAATCACATTTCAAATATGTGATGACTCATCTCTGCAAGTTGCACTTTTGCAGAACTGCTCAACTGTTCACCTCGACTGTTGCGCTAAACCAGGAAAGTGGAGTGTTGGCATTAAATGCGGATCCCAAAACTTATTATTCAAATCAATTTCCAAATAATTTTTTTTGAATAAATAACGATTTGCTCAAATGACCAAAACACCCCCATCTCCTCTTTCCTATAAATACCCCAACCAGAAGAATACATACACACGTTTTTATAGAATTTTAAGCAAAAACTCTGCCATTTTTATTCTCAAAAACAAATTGTGTGTGCATTCTTAAGCTTTAGAACCCCTTTAACCTTAGTCAAACCCAGACTTACCCATAAATGGCTTCTTCTAAAGCTGTGAAATATGCCCCCAACGTGGATTTCACAATGGAGGGTGTAGACCTAACCAAGAATAATGTGGTGGGAAATTTCTCATATCCACAACTCTACCCAGCCTACAAGAACGTTATGAAATATCTTCGTAATTGTTTTCTTGCAAAGGCTTTCACCCATACCCCCTCAGTCATCTATCATGACTATTTGAGGGAATTCTGGTGTACGGCTGTGGCAACCAGCCCCAAAGACACCAAAGAGTCAATCATCACCTTCACGGTGATGAATGGGAGTAGAACCCTCTCCTTTGACTACTCAGCATTCATCAAAGCCACAGGCCTTGACTTTGCTGAAGCCTTTTCCCCCAACCCTACTGATCAGGAAATAAAGAATGAACTGATCTTTCTTGCACCCCATGACCCCAGACGCCCTGAAATGTCTGTGGGAGGCTTACTGGAAAAGGCTCCAGTAGTCAAAACATGGTTCCACCCTATTTGGAGGATACTGATGACATTTGTCATTCAGGTCCTGGGTGGAAATAAATCCTCTACGGAACAATTGAACTCATCACAACAATTGATGTTGTTCAGTCTCCTTGAGGGTACAAAAATAGACATCGGAGGAATAATCTTCCGAGACCTCGTTGCTAAGCTCTCAGGAAAACATAGGCAAAGGCACATGTCCTATCCTAGATTTGTTTCCTGTGTGCTTCAGGACCTACTCGGTTCTGACTATGTGAGGACTGATGCAGAAGGTACGAAGCCTGAGGTACTGCACAAGTCAAACTTCACTAGTAGCATAAGTGAGGTTACACATATTGCCCTGACTGAATACATGCAATCAGTCATTCAGGGCAATGACGCTATCTCTCCTGTTCCTTCACCGACCAAAAAGGTGAAGAAGACAAAGAAGGGTCAGTCCAGCCAGGTGGTTAGACCCAAGCCACTCGCCACTGAGACTGATCCTCAAAACCAACTCAACCTCAAAAAGAGGTTGAAAAAGGCCGAGACCTCTGAGACACCCATTTCTGAGACCCTCTTGACCTCAAAACAAAGGCCAACGGAAGTCACTGAGCAATCATCCTCAGTGACCTCGGGCACTCCCATTCCACATGGTCCAACTGACATAAACAAGTCAGAGAGATCAGGAAGCATTCCCCCCTCACATCCCGATGAAGGTACTGATAAATCACAGTCAGTGCCCAAGGGAGGAAAGGGTCCTGAACCCTCGGTAGGGCAGCACCACCCTACTGGGAAGAGGATCCACACCCCCTCACATCCCGATGAAGGAACTGTCAAAAAACAATCAGTTCCCAAGGGAGGAAAGGGTTCTAAATCCTCGGTAAGGCAGCACTACCTTACTGAGAAGGGGACCCACAAACACTCACATCCCGCTAACGTTCCTGAGCAATCACCCTCAGGATCTCAGGGAGAAAAGGATCCTAAATCCCCTGAAGGACAGAACAATCCTGATGGGAAGGGGGTCCACAAACTCTCACAATCAGTACCTAGTGATACTACTGCAAAGTACCCATCAGTAGTTGAAGGTGCTAAGGGGGACAAAGACTCAGAGGGAAAGAAACAACCCGCTGATATGGAACCCATCAACCCCTCAGGCGGATCCAGTCTTTCAGGAACTGCCCCCAAAAGCCAGGCTGGTGTTACCCCAGTTATTATGGCTAGTCAGGCTGAGACAACCCACTCAGTTATTATGACAAAGGGGTCAGGACCTGACCAAACCGAAGGCAAATCTTTTTATAAAGAGGAGCCGGTTGATTTTTTGGGTATTGAGTCCATGGGGGACTATCAGGCCTTTATGGAGTCTGATGAAGAGCTCAGGGAAGAGAGTGAAGAAGAAATTTTTGAGGCAGGAGAGGATATGGAAACTGATGTACAACCTGAACAACCTGAACCATCACATCAGCCCTCTCCAAGCCAAAGTGAAGAGTCAGGCTCTCAATCTTCTGATTCATCTACTGACATTCTCCAGAAATATGATAACTCTCTTCCCCTCACTGAAAGAAAGTTGGTCAAATTCCTACTGAAGACCAACAATGCTCTTTTCACTGGTCTCACTAATGAGATGTTTGATCAACACACTGAAGCAGCTGTTCACTATGCCAACCTGAAGGCAGATGTTGAAAGTTTTCATGAAGATGTGATCGAAATCCAATCAGACACCAAACATTCCCTGACAGCTATTGATCTTCATTTCCAGAAGTTCAATCTTTCTCTTGAAGGCATCACCAAAAGCCTTGGTACTATTCAGACAGCTGTTAAAGATGACCCCATACTCACTGAAAAGATCCTTCAAGCTGCTGAGACTTATCAGAAGCAGTCAGCTGAAATCCATGATCTCTTCAGCTTACTGAAGGATTCTAAACTTCAGGGTCTTACTACCTCCTTGGACTCAATCAGGACTTCCATGGGTCTTCAGGAAAAACATCTTGGTACTTGGGCACAATCTTCAACATCCTTGGCATGGTCTCTTGGGTCAAGGATGTCAGGCATCGAAGCTTCTCAGGCTTCTCTGGCAGATCAGATCTCATGTCTTCAGAAAGACACCTCGGACATCAAATCAATGATGACTGAGATCTATCAGGCCTTCAAAGGTCCTACTGCTCCAGTGACTCCAACTCTTGCTATCACCATGGCTCAAGCAACAGTTGAGGGGGAGAAAGACACTGGAGCTTCAAGCCAACAACCTCCTTCTCATACTGAGGGGGAGATTCCTGAAACCTCTTCCTCCCATCAAGATAAAGGCAAAGGCATTCTCACTAAGCCTGAGCCTCAACCAGCACCTATCACGGTTGCAAAGGATCCTGAATCACCACTCAGGATCCCATATGAAATTGATGGAGTTCTTTACCACTTCTCAGCTGATGAACTCAGTACTTATCTTCAGGAAGAAGAGGCAAAGAAGAAGTTGAAGGAAGAAGAAAAGGCAAGCAAGTCTGCCTTAATCAAGGTTGTTCATGAAGAGGCTGAGAAAATTGGTCTTGAGGCTAAGGATCTCTCAGGAAGAAAAGGTGGTATGACCTTTGTGAAAGCTCAGTCTGAGGAGATGACCACTCTCAGACAGAAAAGGGAGGAAAGAGCCAAACGGGCTGAAGAGATCAGGTAGAATAGGATTAAGAAATATCAGTGGTATATGAATGAAAGGTTGAAGCCAGAACCAATCACTGATGTTCATATTCAAAGAAACACCAATCCTGCCGTTGTCACTGTCTACAGAGGTGCTGACAAGAGAAACTTTGATGTTCATTCACCTTTCAGATTCGCTGACTTTGGGATCACTGAATTGGACGAGTTGGGTCCATTAATAGCAAAGAAATCAAATGTTGTGGTCCCTAATCTGATGAAGTCTTTGAGTCTGAGGTATGAAAGATTGGCAGCAGCACCTAAGGAACTTGGCATTCAATCTCCTCTACCTGAATCTGCACAACCTGCTTCCTCTCAGTCTTCTTCAAGGAAAAGAAAGAAGATAGAAGCTGAGCCTGAGATCAAGATTCCTGGTCTTGACTGCAATAGGGCTCTCCCTGAAGGTGTTCCTTTCAGGAACAATATGGTCATTGAACAGCCTGAAAGAGGTTTGTTCTTCATTGATGAGTTTGGTGATAAAGCCTTCCAGAGGTGGAGTGATATTGATCTATCAGGGATCAAAGCTATGCTAGGCTTTCTGATGATGGCCTCTCCACTCAAGAGTCCTGAGAATGTAAGGTTTTGTCATGACCTAAAAAGAAAAATCAATGAACATCCTGACCAACATGAGCTGCAGTCAAAGAAGCCCAAGCTTGAAGCCCTTGGAATCAAGTTGAACTGATGACCTGCCTGAACACCCACCACTATCCCTTTTTGTACTTAGTTTTTGTTAGGACTTGTAAATGATATTAATAAGATGATGTTTTTATTATTTCAGTGTCCTTATTTACATTCTAGTACATTCAGTATGAGTAGAAGTCTTTAGCTCACTCATATCTGATCAAAAACACTTAGGAATAATTTATATCCAAATAGGGGGAGATTGTTGGGTCATGTAAAACCCAAGAATGCTTCGAACATGATTTGGACACAAATTAACTAAGTGTTAACTTAAACCGAGAACAATTCAAGTCACTGAGAGAACAGCCTCTCAGTGAGTCATCTTCAGGATGCTTAAGGCGAATTCAAGAAGAAGGATTCACTACTCAGGAAGGCGGTACTCCCTGAGTAGGACTTAAGCCAAAGAAGAAGATGATGGATTCAGTGAGTATTGGATAAGAGCTCACTGAACCCCAGTCTCCTCAACCAACAAAGTGATTGAATGACTGAGGAACCAACGCCTGAAGAAAAGGCGGGAACAATAGGGAAAAGATCTGAGAAGATAAGAGTGTAAACCCAACACTCTTCTCTTGTCAGACTCATCCTTCCCTATTGCGGCTAAAAGTCATGGAGTGTCAGCCAACAACTCCCAAAGACTTATTTAGCCCTTTCCTATTGGTTCTTGGAAATGACAATTACTATTTGTAATTGTCAGACACGCAACCTCAACAACTTGTATTATATTTAATCACTTATACTTAGAATACTTGTGTATAAATAGAGCAACTGTGAGAGAAGTTAATGTGTGCTTTGTATAATTAAAGTCTTAAACTTTTACAAAGAAACTTCTCTCCTACAAAGAGTATACAACTCACTGAGATAGCTCAGTGGGTATATTGTTACCACTCAAGCAAAACTTGAGTTTCGATAGGAGACACCCCATACCCTTGTCTATTCAATCCCAAGTGTTTGTTCCGCAAAACACTTGGGTATAGATTCTTGGAATTATTTCTAATAAGAATTTAAACGTTGAAAAATATTGTTGTTTTTACATTCACGTTTTATAACTATTAGAATAATCCTTAAACATTGTATTAGTCATTAACACTAATAGATTAACTTCCTAGTTAATTCTAATCGTGTAAAGGGACCAACAGTTCGGTTTAGACACATGCCAAACGACACATTCTTACAGAAAATAACTAACAATAACTACTTTTCTAATAACTAACTTTTCGGTTATAAACTTTCTAATAAACACGTTTGGTCCTTTGTCTTTGTTGAAGAAGCAATTTCGAGATTATATGCTCACATTCTCCTCCTTAATCTTGATCTTTGCTTCGTCCTAAGTCTTGAACTCCGAGAATTTGTCGCATAGTTGCAAACTTGAGTCTTGGTAAGGCTTTTGTTAAGATATCTGCTCTTTGTAGTTCTCCATTAACGTGTTCCACATTGATATGACCATTCTCTACACATTCACGAATGAAATGATAGCGAATGTCGATGTGCTTGCTCCTTCCATGAAAAACTGGGTTCTTTACGAGTGCTATAGCTGATACGTTGTCAACTCTAAGCGTTATTCTTTTTTCTTGCCATCCAGTTAATTCACTAAGTAAGCGTTTTAGCCATAAAGCTTGACATGCTGCTGCAGTAGCTGCCATGAATTCTGATTCACATGATGATAGTGCCACTGTAGGTTGTTTCTGAGTACACCATGTAATAGGTGACTCTCCAAAGTAAAATACTATGCCAGTAGTTCCTTTTCCTTGATCGGTGTTGATTCCATAACTACTGTCACTATAACCTGTAATCTTGCAGCCGCCTTCTTTCTTGTATATTATTCCATGTTCCTTTGTTCCTTTAATATATCGAATTACTTGTTTTACTGCCTTTAGGTGATGTTCCTTCGGTTCTTGCATAAATCTGCTGAGTAATCCGACTGAGTAACTAAGATCCGGTCTTGTATGTAATAAATATCTGAGACTTCCAATTAAACTTCGGTAGTAAGTTGCGTCAACTGAGTTTCCATCTTCTGCCTTGACCAACTTAGTGCCGGGATCCAATGGTATCTTTGTATCATTGCTTTCCGTCATATTAGTCTCTTTCAAGATCTTGTTAATATATCATGTTTGCTTGATTGTAATCTCTCCTCCTGTCTGTGTAACTTCTATCCCAAGGTAATATGCTAGCAATCCTAAATCGCTCATTTCAAATTTTTCTTCCATCTGGGATTTGAATAAGTCTATTTCATTCTTTGGAGTGCCCGTGATTATCAAATCATCTACATAAACTCCAACTATAAGTGTAGAAGTCTTGCTTCTCTTTGTGTAGACTGCTTGTTCGAGATTACATTTCTTAAAGTCTAATGACTTCAAGGTACGATCAAGTTTCACATTCCAAGCTCTTGGTGCTTGTCTTAAGCCATACAAAGCTTTAGTTAGCTTGTATACTTTTCCGGATTTTCCTTGTTGAACAAATCCTTCAGGTTGTGTAACATAGACTTCTTCCTTCAAGTCTCCATGTAAAAATGCTGATTTTACATCTAAGTGGTGTACTTGCCATCCATGATAGGCTGCTAGTGCTAATATCAATCGAACTGTCTCTATTCTAGCAACTGGTGCGAATACTTCATCGAAGTCTATCCCTTGTTCTTGTACATAACCTTTTGCTACTAATCTTGCCTTATATTTGATGATATTTCCTTGTGCATCTCTTTTAGTCTTAAAGACCCATTTGAGTCCTATTGCCTTCTGATTTTCAGGTAAATCAGTAAGAGTCCATGTATTGTTCTTGTTGATTGAATCCAGTTCAATCTCCATGGCCTCAATCCATTTCTTATCTATTGATGCCTCCTTGTAATTACGTGGTTCTTCTTCCGTAAATAGCAACTTTTCAGATTCTATTTCACGTGTGTTCCGATATAGTTCTGCTAAATCTTTAAAACATGTATTGGTCTATGATCAAATCTATGGCTTGAGTTTCCAGATGAGCTAAAAGTAACTTCATCTTCATCTTCTGAGTTAGGGTTGTAATTGAATGTTGGTGGTGTGATTGGTGATTCTGGATCTGGTTCCTGATGTGTATTATCAATATTTTCAGTGTTGACTGATATAGGTTTTTCATTGTCAACTTCTTCTTCCACAAAGATCCCCCAAAATGAGTCTTGTGTATCCTTTTCTTCTTCATCCTTATCCCAATCCCACGGTTTCGTTTCCATAAACTTTACATCCCTACTTACATGTTTCTTCTTTCCTATAGGATCATATAGCCGACATGCTTTTGATCCTTCCTCTACTCCTAAATAAACCATCGGTATGCTTCTGTCATCCAACTTTTTCAAGTGAGGTATTGTTATCTTAGCATAAGCTGTGCATCCGAATATTCTTAGGTTTTCCATATTCGGTTTTCTGTTGTAGAGTGCTTCATATGGTGTTTTGTCTTCCAGGGCTTTCGTAGGTACCCTGTTGAGTATGTAAATAGCATGCTTGACTGCTTCCGCCCAAAAAGTTAAGGGTAACTTCATTGCCTTCATCATACTCCTAGTAGTTGATAACACTGTCCTATTCTTTCTTTCAACTACTCCATTTTGTTGTGGTGAGTATGGTGCTGTAAGCTGTCTTGCTAATCCATTATCCTTACAGTATTTAGTGAATTCATTTGATGTAAATTCACCTCCTCTATCTGTTCTTAGCATTCTTAATTTCAATCTTAACTCCATTTCAATCTTCTGTCTAAATTCCTTAAATGTGTTGAATGCTTGATCTTTCGATGTGAGAAAGTAAGCCCACATGAAACGTGTACAGTCATCTACTAATAAAAAGATGAACTTCTTTCCAGATTGTGTGGCTGGACTTATGGGACCACAAAGATCTCCATATACTAAGTCCAATGGGTTTTTTGATCTGAATTTAGCTTGATTTGGAAATGGGGTTCTACTGTGTTTTCCTAATAAACATTTATTCTTGGTATCCCTTTTACTAGACCCTTTCTTGTCATCTTGTCTAATGCGTCAAAGTTCAGATGACCTAACCTAGCGTGCCATAACCATGCTTGGTTATCTATGTTTGCTAAGAGACAAATAGGTGCTTCTATTCGTAGTCTTATACTGTAAAGTCGATTCTTAGATCGTTCTACTTTCATCAACAATATCTTGTTCTTATCATACAAAGTCAGTTTGTTTCCATCCATAATGATCTTACAACCTATCTCGGTAAGTTGTCCTAGACTAAGTATGTTGCTCTTGAGGTTTGGAATGTAGTAGACATCCGAAATTGTCTTTTGTTGTTGGTTTCTACATCCTAATAGTATTGAACCTCTACCCTTTATCTCTACATACGATCCATCTCCAAAACGAACGCGTCCAGTGATGCTTTCGTCAATATCTTTAAAATGACTCTTGGTTCCCGTCATATGGTTACTTGCACCATTATCTAAATACCATATGCTAGTATCTGTTGTAGCATATTTACCAGGTTGTAATTTTCCTTCGTTCAACAAAACTTCTTCAATTTCGTGTGTAGCAATTAATAGTGATGGTTCATCGTCTTCTAAGATAAGGTTTGATTGTTCGTGATTTGTTGATGGTTTTCTACACTCATTCCTCATATGTCCTAGTTTTCCGCAATTGTAACATTTTACTTTACTCTTATCCCACCCTTGTTTATCATTATTCGATTTATCTTTGTGAGATGAGTTTCCTTCATTCGAGTTGCCTTTATTTCCTTTATTCTGCCAGTTTCCTCATGAGTAGTTTGATCTACCACCGCGTTTGTAGAAACGTTTTCCTTTCTTAGAGTGTTCGCCTTGTGCGAATAATAAATTATCCTGGCTTTCTACTTGTCCTCCCTTTCGGAGTTTTATCCTTTCCTCGAATGCCTTAAGTTTTCCAGCGATCTCATCTAACGTTATGTCATCGAGATCATTTGTTTGTTCTATGGATGCTACTATTTGAATGAACATATCTGGTGTGGAATCTAATAGTTTTCGTACTAAAAGTGATTCATCCAAAGTCTTTCCTAATTCTTTTGCCTTCGTGGCATAGCCGTTCAGTTTAGCTGTAAATGCATCCACCGTTTCATCCTCCTTCATCTGAAGTGTCTGAAATCCAATCATTAATGATTGTAACCGTGCTTGTTGCACCCTTTCTTCTCCAACGTACCTCTTCCTTAGTGATTCCCATAATTCCCTTGACGTCTTACAATTTGCTACTTGTAAAATCACATCTTCCGTTAACGTTTGATATAGGAAGGCAGTTGTTGCCTTATCCTTCTTAGCGTCTAATTGCGTGTTTTCCTTAGGTTCTATCGTTTCCCATAAATCGTGTGCTTCTAATATAACCTTCATTTGTATAGCCCAAACAGTGTAGTTTGTGGTTTTTAATTTTGGGCATTGATATTGTGCAATAGGTGTTATGGGTTTTGGTTGCGATGTACTAGTTGTATCGTCACCCGACATCCTAAAAGTATTGATAACTTTCACCTTCAAATTTGTTGGAATATGGAAGTTGGAATAGCTTAAATACGACTAGAGGTGTGTGAGCCTATTGGGGGCACACACGTTAAACACTTAGAGTATGTTAAATTCTTCGCGTATACCAAAAAGACAAGAAATGAACTAGACAAGATTCCTTACTTGTCCTAACCAGTGTGGCCAGCTTATGAAGGATCTAGAAGGGATCTTGGAGTGTCTAGATTCATTAGTGATAAGAAGAAAAAAAAAAGAGTTGTGATAAGGCTTAAAGAGAAAGAGTTCTATGCTTATCATGAAGTGTTTTAAGCCTTATCATGAGTGAGAATGAGAGAGTATATATATACCTTTGATCTCAGCTCATAAAGATACGACACTATTTCACTAAAATAATACCCACGTGAAAACTGCTTTTCTTTTTCTCCTGTCCACCACTTCTGTCCACCTCGGAGTGCAAAAGGGTTTTTTGGTTTGACTTTTTTCTTCAAAGGTATCTAAGCAAAACAAGAATAGTTCTTTGGTTTTTTAGTTACTGTTTCATTTAATATACAAATTCGAACGTATACAAATTATTGTATTCGAATTAGTATTTGGTTGATACGTGATACTCGGCTAGCATTCCGGGCATACTTGGTTGACGTGTTTGTGTGAGCAACAATAGAGGTAGTATTTATTTGCTACTTAGTTTCTTTTGCGGGTGACTACAAGGGTTAGTTTTCGATTTATTTTTCTTGTCCCTTTTAGTTGTTTTATGTGTTTATTATTTGTGTTAATTCTAATAGCCAAACTAGATCCATATTCCGCTGCGTACTCGTAGTGTTAATTGGTTAACATATTAATAAATCCCAACAGTGGCATCACGAGCCAACTCGTTTGGTGTATTATGGGTTACACAATTTATTAAACAAGTTAAAAGGCTGCATGAAATCTAATTTAGTTATTTGTTTTATTTTTATTTTGACAACTATAATGCAATACTTGTCATTAATTAATAAAAAATAACAAGACACTAACAAATTAATTAACGGTTAATTAGATACATAAAATAGCAAATTAATAGTTAATAAGTTTGCCATGTTATTTTATGTGTGAATTCCGGCTATAAGACCTACGCAATCAATTTTTTGATGCATGTGGCGATCTAGGCACTTGATGAAAACCTAGTGAGGGTCTTATGGTTCTCCTTTTGGGGAAGACTCGCAAGAGAACTCGGATTTTATGTGTTTAATTAATGTCTTTGTTTATGTTTGTGATTCCATATGTGCATAATTGTTATATGTTTTACACACCTAATTGCATGCAATATGGAATAATACATATGTGAAACCATGACATTAAAAGGGTATTAATTTACACGCCTAAATATCATGCTTAATGTAACATGCTATTTGATTCGTGAAAAATTGTTTTTTGTAAAATTAATTTACCTAAATTATTGAAACAAGTTTTTCATGAAATTAAAAACTGGACGCTATGGACACTTGGGAAGTACGCCTCACCCACTAGAACAAACTAAAAGGGGGTATAAGGAGGTGCGCACAGTCACACCTAAAGGATTTCCGGTCATAGCTTCGCGCTGACCTGGTCCTCCGCCTCCTTGCGAGTTCGATTGGAGCTACCGTGAACCATGATGATCACTACAGTGTCATTACTAAAAGTTTTTAAAATAAAGTGCTACAAAGTTGTTTTGCATGCTTCTTTGTACACGATTTTATCACATTTATGTGTATACCCTATATATAAATTTTAAGTCTATGCCACCCAACCAAGAACACGTGCATTTGACTTGACCTCTTTGGTCAGACCTTAGGGCCATTTCAAACCCATGGCGAATTTTGCTCATTGGTCAGACCTTTGGCGATATTTGCACGTTCTTGCTTGGTCGACTTATTTCGAGTATGCTTGGTCAGACCTTGGACCCGAGGCATAAGATGAGACTAAACATGCTCATGACATTACTACTTGTCTACTAATGTCTTGATCAGTCTCATAAATCTAAGAGTTGCATTTTATGCAATTAACGCTCGTCGCTTACCTCTTGCCCCACTTGTTTACACGCTGGTCAGACCTCCGGTAATAAGTGGGAGGTCAAGATGGATCTTAGTCTTAATTAATAATTAATTGGGTAGTTAATTCTTTTAAGAATTTAATTATCGAAAATACTAACATTGAACTTTCTATGTTCTGATTAAAATTGTGTTGTTCAACATAATTCGTAAACAAAGTTTGTTTTTTTCTTAAAAAGACACACTTGGTCTCTTTTTCTGGTAAGAAGAGTGAGACTTATTCCTATTTGTTTCTCCTTAGTTGACAAACTAAGATAGGATTACAATTGTTAAACTCACTTATGATCTTTCATTACCCTTTTTCGGTATTGAAATAATTGAAAGATAAAATATTTTGTGTAACTAGAAAACATTTTTTGTCTATAGCTACCAAAATAAATGACATCTTGCACTTGTCACGATGTATGAGTTTAAACCGCAAAGAGTAAAGAAATTACTAGCATATTTGCTAGGTATTTTTCTTGGACTCTTATTATTCCTTATAGTGCTAAATACCCTTGGGGCTATGTAGACGATAAAGGAGGAATTGCATGCTAACTATTCAAGTTAAATGAATGAATGAATGGCTAGTCCCTCATCTACATAAGTAGGACTTCATATACTCTGTTCAATACCTAAGTACATTGCTACTTGTAGGCATTCGAAGAGAATAGGAAAGTATATTAAATTGCAATATGCTTTCTACTGGCAATGTAACACTTACAATGTTGACAAATCCAGTGGGAGCATTGCGTTTTTATTACTGAAATAACATTCCTGTAATGTTGTCAATTTCAGTGGGAGCTACGAGATTTATTTCCTTGTTAGTCACCCATATCATTTCAAACTTGCTTTGAAATAATTCATTACTTTCCGAATATGAACGACCATTGCTTAAAGGATAATTGCATTTTATTTTATTAGATAACACGTTGCCTTTCTGCTGTTGCTTTCTGAACGTTATCTATAGAATAATAATCCACAATTCCTTATTAAAGGTTATGGTTCTAAAACTACTTGTGATATCTATGACATTATCATATTTTTTACACAATCAATCACATGTTGTTTGTTTTCATAATATGATGTTGTGCCTTACACAAGTGGGAGAAATCTCAAAGTGTGTGCAAGGAACAACATATTATTTGTTTCTCTTGACCGCAAGGTAAGAAAGCTAATAATTCTACTAGGACTTAAACACACAAGATGTTTGTTGCCCTATTACATTCAAATGTCATGATATAGTGTAAAGATACTTCAACATTTCGACTACATGTTTTAGTCAACATAATTATGGTTAAATGATAGTAATCATAATTCTGAAGTATAAAATTAACTTGAAATTACTACAGAACTCAAGAGTTTGCGTTCATGATTACTTTTGTTAGTATAATTATGTTTACATGTTAAGACATAATTATAAAGTCCTTTAATTAGTCAATGACTTATAACATAAAGTATATAGTAAAATTGTTATGTCTTCTTGTTAACACATAAACATGAGGCCTTTGAATTATTCAAAGACTTATAATGTATTATTGACATGTTCTGTTTTCTTGTGAACACATGAACATATAATTCTTGAACAGTTCTGTCTTCTTGTAAACACATGAGCATAAGGTTCTTGTATTATTCAAGAAATATACATTATAGCATGCACTTGGTTCGAAAATACTTAATATGCAATTTGGCTCGACCCAATTGACAAGTATTTGGTCCAAAGAGAATTAAATTATCTATGGAATTCTGATATAGTTTCACAATTCAAATACTTATAGAATACCACATTATTATGGTATGTCTAATAGGTTGAAACAAACAATATTCATATTGTTTGATTCATGATAGCTTTAATTGCTCTGCCTCCAAAATCTATCAAGGTTAGAAAATTGCGTGTGTCGTGGACATACTCAATATGGTTCAAACCTAGAAGGTATTCAAGACAACCCATGACCGAAACTCCTAAACCTTAGGGATTTTTGGTTTTTCCATTCAAACCAATCGAATCCTAAACCCTTTTGGGTTTTTGATTTATCTACACTTCCTAGCTTGAAGATTGTAGTATTGGTGTTCCTCCTAGCTCGACGAAACACAAAACTGTTGCTAAGGTTTTCGGTTAAAGGGTGATACAAAATTAGGGTTTTTGTTACAAACCTTAATTAGAGTTGTTGGAAGAAATTCCATTATGTCTTGATTTAAGTTCTGAATTTGTTAAAATCTTATGAAGCATTTTATTAACAATCTTGAGATGAGAACTTAAAATGTATTTTGTGGTTCCCAAATAAAGAACAATTTAATTGTTGCTTAAATACTTAGTATTTAGAGAATTGTCTCTACTTACAAAAGTAAGTGGGAGCATCAACAAATCTTGAAGATATTCAAGAACAAATACACAACCTTCTAAAATCCACTTATTAATGTCATACTAAGGTTAAACATGTAAATGTTGACCGAAGTATAATGTTACTCTCATTCACAAATCTGCAAGGATGCCTCATCACTTGAGTGATATTTTAATATCAATGCTGAGGGATAATAAGTTAGATGATCATTGTAAATCTGCTAACTACTAAGGTACATTATCACATCTTGAATCTGACAAATGTCTTAGAACTATGAATGATAAGATGCAGTCCTTAAAAGGCAAGTCAATGTTTTGAGCTTGATTGTTATTTTGCCTAACAGTTAACCTATGAGGTTGAAATAAGTTTCTTTTGAAGAAAGGCTTAAAAGGACAAAATTGTATACATGTTAATGCATGGCTTATAATAAGAAGTTTTAATAATACTCAAGCAATTGACTGTGATTAGATTTTCTTATATACATGCATTAATTAAATAAAGATAATTAATTGTCATACATGTTTCCTTGAATGTGGAATATGGCAATTAAGTTTTATAACTCTTTCTTTAATGGTTACCTTTTGCGAGGACGGTGTGTAATCAAAAGGGTTATGAGTCTATATAATATTTATGTAATATACAAGTTTAAGCAATCCAAGTTTGGATTGGATCATGCATCTAGGAGCTGAGATCTTGAATTTAATTACAATATGATTTTGATTGAATTAAGATAACTCCTGATTACATCTGACATTAAGTGGGAGCACTATGTTTTTCCTTAAAATTCATATGTTGTATAACATATTGAAAATATCATTCTATTTAAGCTAGATATTAATCCTTAAGCTTGGAATGAAACTTCACTTGGGATTTAGGGAATAGAACAAACAACCTTGGAATAAATGTTTATTTGGAATAAACATATGCGAAAAATTAAGTCCAACACAAATGCAATATATCATTCAAGCAAGTCTTAAATGGTATATTTCACTTGAAATAACTTATTACATGGATGGAAACCTTATGTTTTTAACTAAGGATTTGTCATGTATATATTATATTGTGTATAAGACTGGTTGTTACTTTTGCACTAGAGCAAGATGAGCTGACAACAACAATATCTAATTGAGAGTATTTAGATTATTGTTTAATACAAATGTTTACGAATTATAAAGCATAGTGTTGTATAGGTACAATGATGCTAGAGGATAAATAAAACTAGTTAAAGTAGGATTTTATCATTTATGATAAATCTGCTAACTAGATATGCTCAACAAAGAGCATTGTTGCATTACACATTAAGGAATAAAGAGTACTTTACATTTTAAGAAACTGTAAAGATGATTGTCAGTATGTCGTTGACTTCTAATACCTTATGCAAGGTAGGGCGACATCTCCATACTATGACACTTGCAGTAGTATGAGCATATGAGATAAGACACTCATCTCAAATCCCTCACTATATGTGAAATTTGAAACTAGTATTCGGAAAGTTTACACAGATGACTATTTAGTTTTCTTGTAAAGAAAAGTTGAGAATGTTGGAAACATTAGACTTCAATTTACTAATTAGTCTCATGCATATCTGTTTATAGTATTTGGATAATTGGGATTGTAAGACAATTTTTACTTTATGATGAATAAAGATACTTGGTATTTGTTATTCATTCATATAATAATTGTTATCCTATATTTGCATGTTTAATCCTTGAATGATTTTATCATTCTAAATATGTCCATTGTCGGTTAACAATATGGGAATATTGTTATGCAAGGCAAATGTGAGTGTTGGTTATATTCTATGAGAATGTGGATTGTTCCCGCCAAACTCATATATATTCACAAGGGATGCATATTGGATACCCCAACTTTCGAACATTTACTTTTGGATCCTTGTCATGAGTAAGATGTTGAAAATGGTTTGTTAAGTCATCCTTAGACTTGAGATACAAGCAAGTTCTGTTATGTGTGGATATCACTTTTGTAATTATATGCCAAACGCTGTCCTGAATAAGGTAGTTATAAAAGCTATTTTTCGGAGTGATGTGAAGCAGCATCCACAACACTTGTAGTCAACAAAGGATTTGTTACTCCACTTGATATGTGCAGAAAGATACCATGGGCCCTCTCCAGAATTAATCAGATAATTGTTCGGCCGAACCCAAAGGGTAATGCAAGATGATTCTTGATTACATTTGGTATATCTGAATTAAATTCTATAACGAGAATCTAAATGGTTAAACTATATGGAATGAGTTAGGATCCATATCCATGGTTTAACGGTATCTATAACAAAGGATGATAAAAGCAAGACATAAATGACCATGCTACTGAGAATGATTTATGAAACTATATCTCAGACACCTTTAGTTTAAATAGCGAGTGAGAGCGTTGCTAGACGTTTTCGTCGTTGGTATTTGTGCTATCTGCTACTCCAACTCCCAAGTGGGAGCTGTTGGAATATGGAAGTTGGAATAGCTTAAATACGACTAGAGGTGTGTGAGCCTATTGGGGGCACACACGTTAAACACTTAGAGTATGTTAAATTCTTCGCGTATACCAAAAAGACAAGAAATGAACTAGACAAGATTCCTTACTTGTCCTAACCAGTGTGGCCAGCTTATGAAGGATCTAGAAGGGATCTTGGAGTGTCTAGATTCATTAGTGATAAGAAGAAAAAAAAAGAGTTGTGATAAGGCTTAAAGAGAAAGAGTTCTATGCTTATCATGAAATGTTTTAAGCCTTATCATGAGTGAGAATGAGAGAATATATATATACCTTTGATCTCAGCTCATAAAGATACGACACTATTTCACTAAAATAATACCCACGTGAAAACTGCTTTTCTTTTTCTCCTGTCCACCACTTCTGTCCACCTCGGAGTGCAAAAGGGTTTTTTGGTTTGACTTTTTTCTTCAAAGGTATCTAAGCAAAACAAGAATAGTTCTTTGGTTTTTTAGTTACTGTTTCATTTAATATACAAATTCGAACGTATACAAATTATTGTATTCGAATTGGTATTTGGTTGATACGTGATACTCGGCTAGCATTCCGGGCATACTTGGTTGACGTGTTTGTGTGAGCAACAATAGAGGTAGTATTTATTTGCTACTTAGTTTCTTTTGCGGGTGACTATAAGGGTTAGTTTTCGATTTATTTTTCTTGTCCCTTTTAGTTGTTTTATGTGTTTATTATTTGTGTTAATTCTAATAGCCAAACTAGATCCATATTCCGCTGCGTACTCGTAGTGTTAATTGGTTAACATATTAATAAATCCCAACAAAATTGTATGGGAATTTCTAACTAGTGTGGTATCACTTAATACTACGGGAACAGAAACAGTTATCCGGGAATCCTAGTATAAGTTCTATGGATTTCTAGTGGTATAAATAAATATCTATACTATGTAACTATGAAATGAAATCCAAAAGTTTGAGATTTGTTGTGACCTTGTGTTTGTCACACGTGTATTCCCTTTTTTGTCGATACTTGAATATACCAGCTATGTCTTTCTATTCCACGTCTTGTCTTCAAAACAATTCAATACACCCTTCTTTGATGTTGTCGAGTTGTTCTTTTCAATAACCACACTTCCACCACGTTGTTCCTTCTCTTCTTTGTGTCGACTTGAGACCACTCGTACCCTAGACCTTTTGTCTCGGCTATCTTCCAAAAACTTCAAAATGTTCTCGGTAAACAACAGATTTTGTTGTTTCGTTATTATTGTTGGTTTCCAAGTCTTGTAAACACAAAAGTATCCAAAATACTCCTCGGTATTTTTCAAAAAAGCAAGCGATTTGCTTGTTTTTCCTTCTACTACTCGACGGTAGTATCTCAACAAAGTAAGCGATTTGCTTAAAAAACCTTGTTGCCTTCGTTGCTTGTCCGCGTTTCACAATACTTCTTCCTCTTTTGTTCTTTGTTCCACACCGTGTATAACCACAACAACCTACAAGAATACTCGACGGTATCCTTTGCGAACAAGTGATCAAATTGTTCCTGTTGTTGTCCTTCCTTGTATTGCGAGCGTTCTCCAAAACAATCCAAGATTGTTTCTTTCTTTCTATCAATTCGGTATACCTTTTCAACCAAGCAACGTCCCTTTTTACTTCCAATCTGTTGCAGCAAAGTTTGCAACGATGGGTTCTTCTACAAATTCTTGACGTCGTCCTCCTTCCAAATTGTTGTGTTAGAATACAACAAATGGGCTTAACTTCTGTTGTTGTCGTGCAGTCTTATTTCCCACAGAAGGTTTTTATACTTTCTGCCTATTCAAAGAGAAATGATCACAGCAACAACCAATAATTCACAAGCGCTTCTATTTGTATCTTTCGTTTGCAATTTCCACACAAGTACGGTCGTGCACTACTTTCCTTGCGTCTAAGTTATCCAGGCAACGTTTCAATGTTGCGTATTCTTCTTCTGAACGTGATGTTCAGGATGTTCTTCCTTGGTCTTCTGTTTCGTTATTGATGTTTCTGGTTTTTGTGAATGATGTAACGAAAAGAAAAAGTGGCTCTTGATGCCAAATGTTGGTCCCAATATGTGTTAGAGTAAATGAAATTGCAAAGTGTAAATAAGTTTCTGAATAACTATGTTTCTAACCATTGTAACAATACATGTTTACATCTATTTATAGTACACGAATGGTCACCATTGAACCATTGTGTCTGTTCGGTTTAGACACATGCCAAACGACACATTCTTACAGAAAATAACTAACAATAACTACTTTTCTAATAACTAACTTTTCGGTTATAAACTTTCTAATAAACACGTTTGGTCCTTTGTCTTTGTTGAAGAAGCAATGTCGAGATTATATGCTCACAGGTGTGACTATTTTTGATCGTTGGAAGATTTCTGTAACCAACCATAAAGGTAAGCAGCTTCACGCCCCAAAGTTTATATACGTAATTAAGACATTAGGCCGTGAGTAATTATGTATGACATTAAAAATTGTTTACATTTGATGTTTCGAAACATGGTTATAAAACGTTGATATTGTTTGGTTTAAATTATCTCAATCTTCCAACAATTTCTAATTATAAATTAAAAATAAATATAATGTCTACTTAAAAACTCTATTGTATTTTGCAGTTGCACAACAAAGGAGAATGCTATATCAGCAAAAAAACTATATGGCCAAGTTGAAGTTGCTTCTAGAGCAACTGAAAGTTGATATCGAGACCAACATGACTCATATATAGGTAAGAGGTTGCACAAGAGAGCCACAAGGCAAAGATGGGTGAGCGGCAGTACACGCAACGCAAGTTGAGAACCAAGTGCAAATTATAACAATACACAAGTAAAATCAATTAATGTTAGTATTTTATTTGATAATATTACATAATTAAAAATTTTAGAAAAACCCCGTGCGTGCACGGGTATTATAACTAGTGGCTATATATGCAAGATGAACTTTCAGCTATTTACAAGAACAACATATGGGTGTTGGTTGACCTACGAGCAGGTAAGTATCCAATTGGATTGAAATGGGTATTTTGAGACAAAATACTTGGTTGATGGAAGCATTCAAAACCCCAAGGCCAGGTTGGTTGTTAAAGGTATGCACAACAACACGGTATCAGTTACGAAGTAAGAAACCTTCTCACTGTTAGCTCGGTTTGAAATGATATGTATTATTCTAGAAGTTGCTGCGAAAAGGTAATGAAAGTTGTATTAATCTGATGTCAAATCTGCAATTTTAAATGGAGATTTGAACGAAGAAGGTTATGTGTCCGTGTCCCATTTGCACAAGGCGTTATACGTGCTTAGACAAGGTGTTTTGTTTGCACAAGGCGTTATTCGAGCAGTTGTTGCAAACCGATAATGAAAATACGACTCATCCAAACAAGGTGTTTCGTTTGCACAAGGCGTTATACGTGCTTAGACAGGCACAACATGCTTGGCACAAAAATATTTATGATTTCTTCCACAAAAATGGTTTTGTCAGAAGGCTACAGCTATATGTAAAAGGGCAAGGTACTCATTTACTAATTGTTAGTCTTTTTATTGATGATATGATTTATGCTAGTTCTTTGTAACAGCTTATTTTTGAATTCTAAGCATCTATGAAGAAGATGTTTGATATGACTGATTTGGAATATAACTTCGGTATTTTTTGGGGTTAGAAACTACCCAGGCTAGCATTGGAAATAATATTTAATTATGACACAAAGAGTGTGTGGAAAACACCCTAAAGAAATTTCGTATGGCTGGTTGCGAGATTGCACCAACACCTTGATCTTGATGGTAACTCAAACAACATGACTAGCAACCAACTACAAAATCTCGACGATTTTGATGTAGTTTCAAATGGTGCGATATAAAGGCTATAGCTACAACCATCCTTGTGGAACCACGTAGAAATTCAAGGACATGCGTAAACTCTGTCGACGACTTTCGTTAACCTTTTTGGTTCCACTTGAACTCCGTTGTCAACCTACTTTATAAATTTTGGTATGTAAACAATCTTGGCAACACGTTCATGCTAGTTTGAAAAGTTTTGGACATAACATGTTGTGTAAATAATGCAAACTTGTATATATATGTTGGATTTTATTACACAAACTCTGAAATAACATAACGTTAGACAAGGTTATTATGATTGTTGGTTTAGCTTGACAATAGAGTTTTTTTTTTTTTTTTTTTTTTTTTTTTTTTTTTTTTTTTTTTTTTTTTTTTTTTTGTCCTTCTATAACCAACAATAAGTTTTGTAACAAATTAACAATCAAACATAGAACTTATACATCTGTAACTGTCTTGAAGTTGTGTGCTTTAAGGATAGTGGGGATATTCTCAATGTTCAAATCAAGGTTTGAATGCGGAGAATGCTACAACGGAATTGTGTCCACCAATACCAAACGAATTGGAAATGGCTACACAAAAGAAAATTTGGAGTAATTAGTGAACATAACGGATCATGGGCGGAACTACATAGAGCCGAGGGGTAGCGGTCGCTACCCCTGAACTTTTACCCGGTAGTGGGATTTTTGGCGATTTTTGGCAATTTTTAGCGATTTTTGGCCATTTTTTCACGATTTCGCGACCCCTGAAACAAATTTTCGCTACCCCTAAACAAATTTTCGTATTTCGCTACCCCTGATCTCGGCTCCTGGTTCCGCCACTGTAACTGATCATGAGTACTCAACAGGGAACTGGTAACAAACTCACCAACATTGATTTCATGTTTATGCTTTTGATTTGCAACAATGTCAAAGTCAACAGCAGGTTCGCGGTCCTGAGGATGCATACAAACTGTGAGATATAAAAGATGAATGAGGAAGTAGAAATGAGCAAAAATGAAGGTATAACACACAAATTGATTAATGGTTGGATGCAGCCATCCTGTTTGAATTGCTTTTATTGTGGCAATGGCTTCCAGGGCGCCAGCTGCACCCATACAATGCCCTATCATACTCTGAAATGAAGATAACTAGAGTCAATATATTTTGATTCATTGTGAAGATAATATTTATTAAGGATGATCATTCATGGTTGACTTCACCTTGGTGGAGTTTATTTTGATCCCTTCTGTGCTTTTGAATACTTTCTTTAGAGCATATACCTCAGCGAGATCCCCAACTAGAGTAGAAGTTGCATGTGCATTGATGTAGTTTACCTTGGAGTAAGATTTAGTTGCAAAATATGTCTGAGAACTTCCTACTGAATTTAACATGATTAATTAGGAGAAAAACAGATCAGTAATAGATGAGAGATGTACTTCCTCAACTGAGACACTAGCATCCACAAGGCCGCTTCGAATGCAAGCTGAGACACCAAGCCCACTAGATTGTGGATTAGTGATGTGATAAGCATCACAATTTATAGCACCTCCTAAGTACTCGGCAAGTATTGGTGCATCCCTTTTCATAGCATGTTCTAAACTCTCCATCACCTACAAATGTTAAGATGAAACTTTACACATAACCTTAATTTAAATCGAATGCAAAAATATATATCCAATTGGAGTAAGTGTTAGTTTTGTAGATATAAAATAATAGTTGTGTGTTAGGATCGAACTCGAGATCACGGGATTGCACACTTTACGAATGAAGAATTAACGATTAATAATTATTTATAAAATGTTATATTTAATTATTATGTACACAAAGCATTTAACGGATGTTAGTATTTAACGGATAATGACTAACGACCGTTAAACGATAAAAGGAAACAATTAAAGGGTGAATAATAGGAAAGTCGAGAAGGATCTGGAAGCCCCTAATGGGTGCAAACCGATCGGCCTAGGGGATTTGTTTCCTAATCTTAGGCTAACTTGTCCTCTAAGTTTACTCACCTATATAAACAAAGGTTATGATTCATTATTGGGTACTCTTGTACATACTAATACGACCCTAAACCTTGTGTTTTTCTTTCCTTGGTCTAAAACCGATCGAACTAAACCCTCTTAGGGTCGATCGAATTTTTTGATTGTCAAAAAATTCTTGTTTTGTGTTATTTACTTGCATAACGTTAATTTGGTATTAGTTTGTGTGTACAAGAACGTGATACTTACACACTATTGTAAGTATCTTGGATTGAATTGCAAAAAAGGTAAGGGGCAATTCGTGTAATCCGTTTAAACCCTAATTAGGGTTCATCACTCCTATTGCTCGGTTTGATTCTTGTTTTGCTAGAATCATCAAGGTACGCTTACATTTAAATTCGGTTAATTATTTATGTGTTATGTTTCCTACGCTTCCGCAATGTGTTCTTTGATGTTATTGTTTATATGTGATTGTCATAATAATAATTCCAACAGTAAGACACTAGTGTGGAATTTACCAAAACACCAGCACCTTCGCCCATTACAAAGCCATCTCTATCTTTGTCCCATGGCCTGGAAGCAGTGCGGGGATCATCATTTCTTCGAGATAATGCTCGACAAGCAGCAAAACCACCCATTATAATAGGAATAACAGATGCTTCAACTCCACCAGCAATCATCAAATCAGCCTTTCCTTCACGGATATGACTTGCAGCAGCACAGAAGCAATAATTGGATGATGCACAAGAAGCCAAAATGGAGTAATTTGGTCCCGAAAATCCAAGATCAATAGCAAGAAGGGCAGAACCCATATTTGGCATCACAAACGGTGTCAGAAATGGTGATATTTTATGATAACCTCTCATGTTTAAAGACTCCACACCATCAGAAAATACCGTAGCTCCTCCAAATGCGGAGCCAACAAGGACACCAGCTCGCTCCTTATGGATCTGCATATCATTACCAAAATGGAGAAACATGCATGGAATCAATCGGATCCTATATTAAGAGGCATGAAAAACAAATATAAAAGTAAAAACCTTGGAGAGTTCATGATCACCAAGAGCAGCATCTTCAAGTGCTTTTTTCCCCGCAACAATGCAATAGCGTTGACAATCATCAAGTCTCTTGTCATTCTTTCTCTCAATATAGCCGTTTGATTGAAATCCACGAATTTGACCTGCAAATTTAGTAGTGAGTTCTGATGTATCAAAGCAATCTATCAAACTGATTCCGCTCTCTCCAGATAAGAGCCTTTCGTAGAACGTATCAACTTCATTTCCGAACACGGACACGAGACCCATACCCGTAATAACCACTCGCTTTTTAGCATCTTTCTCTCTTTTTGGGGCAGTGAGGTAGGAAGCAAATATTGGGCGGCTTTTAGTGATGATGCGTGATGGTGATTTGAATAAAACTAAGGGTAATGAGTTGATGCTGAGTGGCTTAAGTGGAGACACCGTGGGAGGTCTCAACCGAAAGTGAGCTTGAGCTTGAGCTTGCATTATTGAAGCTAAGGATCTGTTACAATGTTTCAAATAGTTTATCATATATATGTTTGTATATATAACAAGTTCTTTTTTCTTCTTTGATTCATCAAAAAGTAATAATTAATATAACTTTTGTATATCTTTATGGTAGTTGGGTACACTTATCCATCACCACTGGGGGAGCTTGACTATTGATTGGGGGGCCAAATGTTTTCGAGAAAAAAATGTAACATTCTAAATTAAAAGACTAGCGCTATAGTCAACAAAGACCGGAAATGAAACGTTAAAACAAGTAAACTATCAAATCATAACTGATTACACAAGAATGCAAATTGACAACCACTTTGAACTCAGCCTTAATGCATTCATGTTTACTCAAATTATTATTATGAGTAAAATTAGTTTTTACTTGGAAAAAAAAAAAAAAAAAAAAAAAAAAAAAAAAAAAAAAAAAAAAAAAAAAAAAAAACCAAATATGAAGAGGAGTGAACTATTTACAAGTTCAATATCCGTCAATATCGCCATTAAATATGTTTCTCCTTTTCATCCGTTTTAAAACCATAACATCGTTTCGTTTAGTTCTTGTTCCATTTAGTGATCTGTTAGCTCCGTGGGGACTTAACAATGATGAGTTTATTGTTATAGCTTGTTAGGAACTGAATGTTTCACAATTAGGGATGGACTTAGGATTTTTGGGATAGTGTTCCACAAACTTTTTCATTTATATAGGTGCTAAATTAGCACCATAAAATATTCTTGAGCCAAGACAAAGTTGCACCATAAAAAAAATACCACAAATAGGGTTGTACATACAAAAAAAAAAAAAAAAACACTTTTTGAGAAAAATATTACACTTCGCGACCCAAAATCGGCTGTGACCCGTGCCACATCCGGCATGCATGTAAGTCCATCCCCCTGTGCACAATTAGAAAGGTGATCTGATCAAGATTAATTACCTCTCATATATACTTAGAAGTATATATACTCCATGGAATAAATTATTGTTTGAAAGATGAATGTCTTGATGTTTAAAGTGCACTTGGATCATGAATAGATGAAAGGTGATCTAATCTAGGTGCGTCCCTGTGCTAGTTATTAATGGGTCAAAACTGGATGTTGGTGTGTTCTAAACTAAACATTTTTAGCTACTACAACATTTAATCATCTATGTACGCTCTCACATCTTTCCACATTGATCTAAATTAGTTTTGTGGTCCATACGATAGGTGAAACATTAACCAGTTTGATTAGCAGTCCAAAACTCGCCATTCAGTTCTCTTGGCTGTCTAGGAGACATCATAATAGTTATTGAGCTGGTAACTATGGAGTATTCATGTTGGGCCAATTCGGTGCTCAACGGTCTCTGATTTAGAATTAAACATAAATTAGTCTAAGCCAAGAAGACTAGCTGATAATGAAGTCAACGAGCAACCTTAGCGAAGTTCAAGTCAGAGACATCATCAAGGAAGTTATAAATTACTTGAAGACAGACTTGCTAGCTGATACAAATCTAGTCAGCTAGTAAGTAGAAGGAACTTAAGTTGAATGAAGAAGGTTCATCAAAGGTTGATAATATCCTGATGAACCTATCAGCTCTCTGTTTATCCAACAGAGAATAGCTCGAAATATCTCGTAAGATATATATAATCTTGGTACGTCCCTATGCTAATTATTAATGGGTCAAAATTGGATGTTGGTGTGTTCTAAACTAAACATTTTTAGGTTGCTAACAACATTTAATCATCTATGCACACTCTTACATCTTTCTGTTAGGTTTTGTGTATAATGAATTAATATATGTATGTCCGGTTTCGAACCCGAGACTCGGGATTGCACACTATACGTGAGAGTTCCAATGGTATGAATAGATTAAATATATTTTATATTTATATTTATTCATTTCACTAAAACAAACACTTAACGATAGTTAGTACTTAACGGGGTTAGAGATAACGACCGTTAAAGGACTGAATATGGAAAGAAGGATCTAGAACCCATCTAAGTGGGTTGGGTCGGCCGAAACCCATAAGGGTTGAAGGGGGCCGGTTTTGAGAAGGCTTGGGCACCAAGTTTTGTGTTTTAGGTTTTGCCTATAAATACAATTCACTTGGTTTTGATTTTCACCTAATCAAGTATCCCTAACTATAGCCAAACTTCTCTTCTTCTCTCCTTCTTGCTCACCTTGTTCGACCCTCTTTTAATACCACTAGGTATTGGCGAATCAAGTGTAGCAAATAAAGTGTTTGGTTTGTTAGTGATCTTGAACCTAGCTTTCCCATTGGAACGCTACTATCGCGTGTGTACAAGAACGAGTGACAAGCTTATTTTAGCTTGTGATTCTTGGAGTTTTTCCCATGTGTTGTTCGATCCACATCACAACCCTAATTAGGGTTCTTGTTGTTCTTGGTGATTACGCGATTAAGGTACGTGTTTATTTAGCTTAATTAATTACTTGTTCATTAGATCTTTCCGCTGCGTGCTTTGATGTTATTATGTGTTTATGATTAAATTATAATTCACATATTCCAACAGTGGCATCATGAGCCTCGTTTAAGAACTTGTAATTAATTACTAAAACCTAAAAATTGAATCTTTATTAGATACATGCAATATTTTTTTTTAGGGTTTTAAACCCTAATTGTTTCTTCCAAAAGTAGGTCGACGCCCTCCATGGGTCGACACCTACATGTTTTGGTTAGGGTTTTATGGTTAATTTAAAATCTTGATAGAAACCCTAGGATTGCATGAAATTTTTAGGGATTAATTTGTGAATACCGTATGTGATGTCACTAAATTAATTAAACACGTACAAGTATAATATTGATTAATAATATGGACTACATGATTATGTGATCAATATGGTATCCATGACAAGATCTTGCATATTTTGTCATGGTTGGATTTGTATGTTATTGTTTTGAATTTATTTGTCACATGATTTAAATAAATCTAAAATTGGGGAATACCTCAATAAATATTAATTAAAAGGTTATGTGCAATGTGGTATCTAACTAACTAAAACTTACGCGGCCAAATTTATTTGGTGCTGTGGTCCATTGGGTACAATGAGCTCGAAAACCAATGGGAGTTTTGTTAGTTACATACATTTAAAAATTACACATAGAATTAATAATAGGATTTATTGAAAAAGGTTTGCATGTGGCTATATGATATCGTGGATGATCATATATTTGTTGTTATGTGTTTATTTATTTTTGTGAATTACTTGATCTTTTGTGTTTTATATTATGATGGATTGTAAACTACAAAAGAGGGTAATTTTTCAAAATAAAAATAAATAAGACTAATAACTATGAAACCTTTGTAGTAATTTTATTTATTGCCAAGTCTTATGTGCCGACAGTGGTTCGCTTCGCACGGTAATTTGCTCCCAGGCGAGACTAGCAATAATAAATTTACTACATTAATTGTTTTAGCAAGAAAATCATATTTTTTTTTAGTTGATTGATTGCGACTGTACTAAGTGGTCGAAGCGGCGGACCTAAAATTGGCAAACTAAAAAGTGGGTTCTAGTTGGTACGCATTAAATTGTGACCTTAGAGGGGCACGGTTTTAACCAGCTTCGGCGGCTGTCGTCCCTACGCCCGCCTGTGCGTCAATTTTAGACTTACCAAGTACACCACGATAAATACGAAGCATCTTAAGGCAATGTTGTAATTTGTTCAACGCCTCAATTAAAAGATTTGATGATTTGAGCTACGAATGAGTAAACGGTTATGGTTTTGAAAACATATATGATACAAAGATGAATGCATGACATCTTTGTACATATTTTTTGATTTAACACATCAAAATTTATTACCCTTAAATTTAAGTAATATGCCAACCAACTACAAAAAGGAACACCTAAGGCCTCATCCTACATCACTAGCAGCCAAAGCTGAATGTTGATGTTCAAAGGATTGTTGTCTAAGGGTAAATTGAGTATTTTCATCACTAGCAGCCAAAGCTGAATGTGATGGAACGACGTCAATTTACAGTTTCTTAAGTTGGTTAACTTAATTGAGCACTTTCATCACTAGCAGCCAAAGCTGAATGTGATGGGATGGCGTCAAGGCATAAAGATTTGGGGATGAAACATGCTTACATTTTGCAACTGATGTTGGCAATATAATGTAAGTCCCATGATTCTAGGAATTGCAATTGTATATTGGCAATTGAGTGCAGCTCTACCTTATTGAGTACTTTCATTGCTAGCAGCCAAAGCTGATGTGATGAAACGACGTCAATTTGGATCCTAATTTTCAATGAAAACTAAATGGTGAAAGTTTATTTTACCGTGGGTGTTTAATTTTCTTGAAAAGTTATTATCAATTATACTAAATTGAATTTTGAAAATTCTTTTAAAGTATTTAATGCAACGTTAAAACCGTAAATATGGAACATTCTTTTAGTAGTAAATTGATCTGCACCCTTAGGGGTCTTTGGATAGAGTCAATTTTTACTGAAAAGAATAAACCAAGTCTGCTTTCCGTGTGAAGAGTAAGACTTAATCCTATTCCTTTTCATGAGTGAGAAAGGTATAATAGGAAAATTGAATCGTCTAAATTCTAAGAAATAACTCATGGCGAATTTCTTAAGAAATTGCATGGTTAGGAGTTATTAAATTAGAAACTAGACTAATTACCGCAAAATTGGTAAAAGGCAAACTAGAATGTTTGATCTAGTTATTATGCCTTAGCCATTTAAAGGTGCTACATACCATGATGGGGATGGTAGACCTAACTAAGGAAGAAATTGCATACCCAATTCTTTCAAGTTAATTGCATTGATGGATATTCCATCATTTACAAAGTAGAATACATTCCTTGAGTACCTTAGTAGTATTACGTAAGGAATTCATCAAGGGTGTAGGAAAGTAAACAGCACGCTATTTGCTTTTACTGGTAATGCAACACTTACAATGTTGTCAAAGCCAGTGGGAGCATAGTGCTGAAATTACTGAATAATGAGTTCATGCAGTGATCTTAAATTCAGTGGGAGCTACAAGTCTTGGTAGTTACCCGAATTATCTCTAGAATTTCTTGAGGTGATTACTTTCCAATTATAGACACTTGTGGTATTAAGGATAGTCGTGTACGTTTCCTTACTAGACGAGGTGATTCTATATCTACTTATATCTATGACACAATCATATTAATCAAATAAGCAAACTATTGACGTGTTGTTTATCTGATACGTGATGTTGTTCCATGCACAAGTGGGAGAAATCTTATTGTGTGCAAGCAACAACATAATGGAATATGATTTATAGGTTTCTCTTGACTGTAAGGTAAGAGATCAATGTTCTAATGTGTTTTATACACGTTCTAATTTATAGAACACTTGGAGTTAATATCTACTTTCATTACTAGATATTAATGACAAGGTAAATTACATACTTTCATCATTGCAGCCTCGGCTAAAATAATGAAACTATGTTAATTTACAAGTTTCTAATATTAGATAATTATTAGAACAAGTGTCGATATGATAATAAGACTACTTCAAATGTAAATATTTATGTATTGTTGTAATGACATAAATAAATGAAATAATCTTATACTACTTCATAATTTGAATGTTTATGTATTCTTGGAATGACATAAATATATGAAGTAATAAATTAACTTGAAATACTATTGAAACCAAGTTATGGGTTTCATCATTACTTTAGTTATACATGTTTATATTGTAAGATATAAATATGAAGTCTTTTATTGCTATAAGACTTATAACAAAGTAAGATGTTAACTTGTTATGTTTTTTAATTAAGACATATACAAGAAGTCATTGAGATGATCAATGATCTATAACGTACATTGGGATTATAACAGTTATGTCTTTTTGATAAGACATAGAAATTAAGTGGCTTGGGCTAAAAGGCACTTATGTTATAAATTATGCAATTAGCTTGGAAATCTATTGTACCATTAAATTGACTTAGTTGGTAAATAGGTAAGCCAAAACGAAATATATTTATCTTACATATTGTAAGATTAACTTACAATATTAATCCTAATGAAATACATAGTGATTATGGTATGTTCAATTAGGAAAAATCAAACTCTTGATACATTGTTTGATTAGAGATAACTATATCCTATATTCTTCCTTAAAGATATCAAGGTTAGAAAATTGAGTATGGATTGAAACTACTCAATTAGACTTCAACCTAGAAGATTAATAAGACACCATTGATTATGGAATGTGTTGAATCACATTAAGTCTTAAAATTAAAGTTCAGAATTTGTTGAACTACTTGTTGGGTAGGTTATTAACAAATTAAGGTTAGGAACTGTCAATTTGTTTTTGTAAAGTCCCAAAAGAGAACAAGTTTTGTGTTGCTCTATTTGCTAAGCATTTATAGGTAATCTATAAATTGCAAAAGGCGAGTGGGAGTTTTATCTTGATAAGATAAAATTACAAGATACATAATCTTCTAAAATACACT
Organism: Artemisia tridentata subsp. tridentata; assembly: GCA_021014915.2. Taxonomy (NCBI): domain Eukaryota; kingdom Viridiplantae; phylum Streptophyta; class Magnoliopsida; order Asterales; family Asteraceae; genus Artemisia; species Artemisia tridentata. Next base: position 78,337,312 of record CP139505.1, read on the forward strand.
AGCAAGATCATAATGAGGATTAAACATGTTAATGTTAAATCTCGAGATGATGGAATTATTATTCATAGATCCGCAAGGATATCTCAAATATTTGTAGAATATGTTGAGGATTATGAGTTACAGGATTTTGATGAACCTGTTAATAAATTGCAAATATTTAATTTGGCAAATTTCTCATACTATGAATAAATTAGATGCAGTTCAAGAAGATAACTAGTTTGAAAACGTAGTTGATCTTAAACTCTATAGTTATACTATAGAATGAAGATGAATTTCTACAAAGGAAATGAAAATCCTAGTGATTTAAAATTCTTGTGTAGAAATCATATGGACAAAAATTTGTATACATATTTAATATGTGAAAAGATTATCAATCGCAATTAAGCAATTAAATGTGATTGAGATTCTTTCTAAGCATATTAAATATATAAAGATTATGATTGTCATTATTAGTTTCATTTATATGAAGTTAATAATGGAATATCAAAACTCTTTCTTTAATAATTACTTGAGCGAGGACGAAAAGTAATTGAAAGGAGTGTTTGAATTCAAATAATCTTTAAAAGTATACAAAATGCAAATCATTTGTAAATGGATTAATGCATGCATCTTGAAGATATACTTATGATTAGTTATTAAATCTAGTTTTGATTTATAATTAAAATAAGGTGTTTCTTAATTCCTGAAAGCTAGTGGGAGTACTGTATTTATTTTCTTGTTTCATATATGTTGTATAACATATAGGAAGTAACATTCCATTAACGTTAACATTTGTATGTTAAGTTTTAGTTTGGAATGAAACTTCATATAGAAAATAAAACCTTGAAATATATGTTTATTTGATTATAAACATAAGCGGTAAAAATAACTGATTCTAAATGGACATGATATTCTATTAGAAGATCTAGATAGAAACATATCTTTGAAAAGATATGACATGAACAAAATCTAAGTTTGACACAAGGATTTTTCATGTACATCATGTTACTTGTTGTATCATGCTTGGATGCAAGATGATTGACAACATTAGTATCTAATTGTAATTATTAGATAGCTAAGTGTAATGGATATGGTTTAGAATTTACATCCTCAGCCTGGATTTACTCCAAAATTCTAAATATGAACCATATGGCAAGTTATTGCTTGATTGATATTATGGTCAAATCTTGAATGATTTGAAGATATCAAAATATTACACGATGAATGTTAAAGTTTACGGAACTTTAAAAGAGCGAATTGTTGTTTGGATACAATGATGCTAGTAAGATTGAGATGACACTCAATACTAGTCATGGTGGGAGCTCATCCTTATTAGGAGACCATGTATACTAGTTATGTTCGTTATGAGCATAGTTGCATTATACATAAAGAATTAAGAATACTTTAACTACAAAGGTTTGGTAGTTTAATTGTCATAAATTCGTGCATGAGGATGTCATGTATTTAATGAAGTATGTGTCAATATCTGGATAGATGAATGAACACATACAAGAATTTCATTATTGAAATAAGTATTCTCAAAATTCCGATAGATCAAATTAATTGATTTATGCCTTGTCAACAAGTATGGTGGTCATGACTTGTGGCATAATTCATTAATGGAAATTATCATGCTTGATCTGGTTAGTATTTAGATAAGGGACATGTAAACAATTATTATTTTAATGAAATAAAGTGCGGATAACGTTTATTCTCATTATTAATATTTGTGTCCTATATTTGCATGTTTAAATCCATGAATAACTAATGTTATTCTAAATAGTCCGTTGTCAATCAATAATATGGGAGTATTATTGAATTAAGACAAATGTGAGGATTGGTAGAATGTACTGTAAGGTTGAGACACCAATGTCACATGATATTCAATATTGGATAAAATTGAATATAGGACTTATCCCAACCACATGATTATACTTTATGGATCGTCGTCATCAAGTATATCATGAATATTTATCCTCAGACTTGAGATACCAGGTGACTGCCAAGGATGTAGCTCATTTTCTGTAAGGTAGTCTAACGCTATCCGTAAAAGGTAGTTATAAGGGCTATTTTCGGAGGTGATGCGAAGTTCGAGGGTTACGCTCGTAGTCAACAAAGGATTTGTTCCTTCAACTTTGTGTTGAAGTTTAATACTGCTTGGCCACTCGTAGGGTTGACAAGATGTTTGTGCGGCCGCACCCAAAGTCTATCTGGAAGACGTTCAGATGTTTTGGTAATCTTGTTCAATTATGTATAAACGAGAAACTACTGTTAATTATGGAATGACAAAGATCCATATCCAAATTAACGCAGTGTTAGTAACAAAAGGATAGGTATGATGATTTAATCATCACGTGGTTTTTTCCAGGAGAACCATACTCGGATCAAGCTGGGGGCATTGGGATCTGTTAAAGCTAGACTAGCCCATGTCATTACAATATTAATCATTATCCAAGTGGGAGCTGTTAGGTTTTGTGTATAATGAATTAATATATGTATGTCCGGTTTCGAACCCGAGACTCGGGATTGCACACTATACGTGAGAGTTCCAATGGTATGAATAGATTAAATATATTTTATATTTATATTTATTCATTTCACTAAAACAAACACTTAACGATAGTTAGTACTTAACGGGGTTAGAGATAACGACCGTTAAAGGACTGAATATGGAAAGAAGGATCTAGAACCCATCTAAGTGGGTTGGGTCGGCCGAAACCCATAAGGGTTGAAGGGGGCCGGTTTTGAGAAGGCTTGGGCACCAAGTTTTGTGTTTTAGGTTTTGCCTATAAATACAATTCACTTGGTTTTGATTTTCACCTAATCAAGTATCCCTAACTATAGCCAAACTTCTCTTCTTCTCTCCTTCTTGCTCACCTTGTTCGACCCTCTTTTAATACCACTAGGTATTGGCGAATCAAGTGTAGCAAATAAAGTGTTTGGTTTGTTAGTGATCTTGAACCTAGCTTTCCCATTGGAACGCTACTATCGCGTGTGTACAAGAACGAGTGACAAGCTTATTTTAGCTTGTGATTCTTGGAGTTTTTCCCATGTGTTGTTCGATCCACATCACAACCCTAATTAGGGTTCTTGTTGTTCTTGGTGATTACGCGATTAAGGTACGTGTTTATTTAGCTTAATTAATTACTTGTTCATTAGATCTTTCCGCTGCGTGCTTTGATGTTATTATGTGTTTATGATTAAATTATAATTCACATATTCCAACACTTTCCACGTTGATCTAAATCAGTTTTGTGGTCCATACTGTAGGTGAAACATTAACCAGTTAGGTTAGCAGTCCAAAACTCGCCATTAAGTTCTCTTGGATGTCTAGGAGACATCATAATAGTTATTGAGCTGGTAACTATAGAGTATTCATGTTGGGCCAATTCCGTGCTCAATGGTCTCTGATTTAGATTTAAACATAAATTAGTCTAAGTCAAGAAGACTAGCTAATATTGAATGCAAAATCCTAACCACCCCCCCCCCCCCTCAAAAAAAAAAAAAAAAAAGTTCGACGAAATGTTTGTCATACCCGTGTAATTTGTTTCGCCTAATAATTAATGATTTTTTAGATATATTATTTAAAAAAAATATGTGAAAGTGGGTTTTTAATTAAAAGAATGGGTGTGATTGTTAAAAGTGGGTGTTTTATTTTAGTTAAAAATGTGTGATTATGATTGATCATGTATACATGAGTAATTAGAGTAACATTAAGTAGCATTATGTCAATTAAAATTTTGCAACTTCAACTAGCTTCAACTAAACAATTAAATTCCACAATAAGTTTAACCAACTAATTTTAATTTTAGAGCGTCACGTGTGATGGCTCAAGCCGTTTCGTCACCTCACCGTCAAATCAGCATTTCACATTTCAGCTTAAAACCTTTACAACTAAACAATGAAAGGTTTCCTCTACTAGTGTAGTAGGCCTTTTCTTGTTCGTTGGGCCCGTAAATGAAAATTTGAGCCTTGATAACAATGAGGGGTGCGTATTTTTCTATCTAATCACTCAAAAGAAAAAAGAAGAAAAAAATATCGACCTTGAATTACATTCAGAGAATGATATGAAAAGCATTAGGCTGGACACACTCTATTTGAAACAATCGATCGATCGATTGCCAAATCACAAAGTGACCGATTCTTCCTTGGGTCGCTTGGGATGTGAGGGTCGGTCGCTTGGCCTTAAAATTCAGTATCGATCGTTACATTGACCAATTGTAAATCTTGCATATTCATCCAATTCCAACTAAAAATAACCGTTGCATATTAAAAAAATAAAAATAAAATAAAATAATAATAATAATAATAATAATAATAATAATAATAATAATAATAAATAAACTTTTTCAACCTTATAAATACCCACATTAAACACACATCTAAACACACAATTTCAAACACACTTCAAATTCAACTTCCGACGATGAGCATTCGACACAAGCAGCGGGTGATATATCCTACATGGTTGGAAGGTGAGGGCCATCAGGATCACGATCCCTTAAGAACGCATGAAGAATCGTTAGTAGTTACCCAGGAGATTATAGACTCATCAACTCATCTAAACTTAAAATCTGATTTGATTGAACACATTTGGAGAAATCGTAGAAATCAAGTCAATCAAGGGAATGAAAACGAAGACGGTAGCGATGAAGAATTCTTGTAATGTTTTTTTTTTTTTTTTTTTTTTTTTTTTTTTTTTTTTTTTTATTTGAATAATTTAGTATTGTAATGTTTTTAATTCAGTATTGTAATGTTTTTATTATTAATGAATTTTAAGTTTATTTTGGATGTTTGATTAAAAAAAGAAAAAAAAAGAAAAATGGGTCACCGATTGTGGCAGGTCGGTCGCTTCTGGTCGCCGAAGAGAGAAAATTGACGTGGCAACCGGTGACCCAGGTCGCATGTATAGTGAATGTTTGAAGAGTAAAAGCGTGGTATCATAATTATGCAAGTATAGCATCCCAAACACATATTCGGATTGAACAAATGATATAGGAAAATGTCTTTTAATAATACAGTGATACAACTGAGAGAAGAAAAGAATTCTTCGACACGAAATGTACATCGGTAGTTTTTGAGGATGGCTTCGAAGGTGAAGCCAACTTCACACTTTTTTGTAAACTTTCATTTTCTTTTTCTTTTTCTTTTTTGAAACATCTACGATTGTTTCTTCCTAAGAACACGAACGAAAAAGAGAGTCAAACTTTATCAATTGAACTTTAATAATCGTTTAAATTGTTTAATTAAGTACAATAGCTTTTAGCCATTAAGCCATCTAATATACAGAAAAGTAATAGAACATACTTGATATTTGAGTGGTTTTTGAAGCGTGCTCATGATCAATTCTATGGACGGGCACTTTTACGATTCTCATTTAAACATTCATACACTGTTGTTGTGAACGTGTCAATAGAATCTTGTCAAACTATCTTTGACAATCATATCTGGTTTTTTGTTGTTGATGACGAGCACTTACCAATATTGGTAGAACTCGGTGTCCAAGATCATCAATTTGTACAAAAGAGCAAGTCCTGCTGATGGAGGTTGTTGACCTAATTTCCTAATTGGGCAAACTTTTTTTTTAGTTCACCTTTTTATCTACATTGGATCATGAACGCGAGGTGCGGGATACCAGGCCGAGAAAGCCGGGCAACCACTCCCCTATGTGCCAATCGCTAGTGCAGCCAGGGCCTCGGCGCCTAGCTCCGGATCACAATACTCGTTATTACTCCCGCATAGGGGTGTAATCGAGTCGAGCCAAGCCCGAGCTCAACAAGGCTCAAGCTCGGCTCGAGAAACAAAAGGTTCGCTCGAGCTCGGCTCGATTGCTCGCCAAGCTTTAATCATCCAAGCTTGAGCTCGGCTCGAGTAGGATTCGAGCAAAGCTCGAGCTTAGCTTGAAAAGCTCGAAATTATATATATGAAAGCTCGAATATGTGCCAACTGGTATTTGCAGTTGAACTGAGCTTGAACAAAATAGCAGATACACCATTTCGTGTCAAAACAAATTGTAAATTGCAGCTGCCACAAAAAAAAAAATATAGTCTTCACACAGAATTTGTACATGATCTCGAATCACAAGTTGGCTTAACCGTTTGAAAACCAAATTAGATATTTTTAAGAGTAATAAAACCAATAATAAAATTCTCATAACCAAGGCCAACATTATGTTTTAAAGGGTACGTCTAGAATATACTCCCTCCGTCTCAATTTATTATTAATGATACACACAAATACACAATGACATTATTAGGAAGTTCAAATGATAAATGAGAAAAAATGAAAGTAATATAAAATAAGAAAAATGAAAGTTTTTTTTTTTGAACGAAAATGAAAGTTGGATACGCCAAAAAAATTATTGACTAATTTAATACATTTAAAAATTATTATCTCTTCTCAATTTCCTCCGGGATATTTACATTTCTGAAAAAGATTTGTCGAAACACTACTATTTTTTTTTAAAAAAATTCTAGCACTTATTTGAAAATAAAAGCTCTTTTCTTCTTAAAAGAAGTTGTGATACAAAATGGAATAAAATTCTATACAACTAAAAGAGAAGATCGAAATGATTGAAACATGTCCATTTATATGACTAAATTTATTATTTGGTTGAAAGGTTTACATTTGAAAAGTGATAAGGGGCAAAAAAAACCCAATGTAGGCAAAGGTGATGGGCTTTTGGTGGGTTTTTATTAATTACATTCCATCTATCTATCTCCTTCACACACATACACACTTTTAATCTTTAATAATACTCGTATTTTTTTTAATTAAATATATATATTTTTTTCTCATACTTCAAAATCAAATCCAAATTCAAATCTAATCGTGTCTACAAACACAATAGACCCTAAATTGATATCACATTTGATTGAAAGAGAAAAAACTTATTTATTCACGATCCAACAAGTATTGTTGCAACCAGTTATAGTTATATAACAAGTATATATGCCCGCGCGATGCTGCGGGGCGGGTGTTTTTTTGATACCTTGTATTATGCGGTGTTGATTATGGGGTGCTTATAAACGGGCGGTATAGTGTTAATGATTGTTATGCAAACGGGTTAGTTTGCACGAATGGCCGATTTCATATGTTTGGGTGTATTTATTTGGGTAGGCTCTGCAGGATGAACAACAATGTTCCAACGTGGTATATGATGCGGAGTATACTACATCAAATTCTAGTAGGAGATTCTCATTTTGATTGTTAATAACTGTTAACTCGTGGACGATACTCTTTTAAATCCTTTTAAAAATTTGCAAATATAGATAATCATTCATGAGTGATTGAACTCCCTAATAAGAAGATGATAGTATCAGTGCAGGTGATTGAAGACGTATTATTGAATTATTACATTTTAAATTCATAGATAATCATTCATGAGTGATTGAAGAAGATTGAAAAACATACATATCAGAAAGAATAACAAATCTAATATATATCATGCCATACCCAAAGCACTTAGCAACGAACTTGGTGTTGACGTATACGTTTTCAATTTTTTTCAGCTTCAAAGATCTTTCGTCTAATTGTAGGAAACATTGTCACCCATATAATCAATCCTGCTACTAAAGGGAACTTTCCTGCTACAACTGATATGTCGGTTTTTGGCCATTTCAACATCTAAAGTTGTCCTGAAACATAATTTAATCAAGTATATAAAAAATATAACACTGGTACAGATATTACCTTTCGTCACACCCAAAATGCGTGACTATATGCATATAGTCACACACATTTTTTTGGATGTGTGTGTGACAAAAAGTCGTGCCACTGTAGGTATCATATGGTCACATTGTTTAGTTTGTGGCCGTTTTCATTGAAAAAGAGTGACCAAAACCCGAATATGTGTGACTAATTAGGCACAAGTTTTGTTGGATTCATCAGTATGTGTGACTATTTCCCATCCTATGGCCACATGAAAATATAATAAATGTGACGTTTGTGATGATTTAGTCACACAGCGTGTGTTGTTTTTTTCTCGTTAGTCACATACAATTTAAAAAACAGTGGCCAAAAGTGTTAATAAGTGTGACCATATGCTGTTTAAAGTGAAGAAATGTGTATTTTGTGTGACTATTGATCATCCAATGGTCACATGAATTCTTAGTTTGTGTGGCCTTTTTTAATATTTAGTCACACAATGCATGTTTGTTTTGGGTATTTAGTCACATACAATTAAGCATAAAGTGGCCAAAAGTGTGACCATATGCTGTTTAAAGTGAAGAAATATGTATTTTGTGTGACTATTGATCATCCAATGGTCACATGAATTCTTAGTTTGTGTGGCCTTTTGTAATATTTAGTCACACAAAGCATGTTTGTTTTGGGTATTTAGTCACATACAATTAAGCATAAAGTGGCCAAAAGTGTTAATAAGTGTGACCATATGCTGTTTTAAGTGAAGAAATGTGTATTTTGTGTGACTATTGATCATCCAATGGTCACATGAATTCTTAGTTTGTGTGGCCTTTTGTAATATTTAGTCACACAAAACATGTTTGTTTTGGGTATTTAGTCACATACAATTAAGCATAAAGTGGCCAAAAGTGTTAATAAGTGTGACCATATGCTGTATTAAGTGAAGAAATGTGTATTTTGTGTGACTATTGATCATCCAATGGTCACATGAATTCTTAGTTTGTGTGGCCTTTTGTAATATTTAGTCACACAAAGCATGTTTGTTTTGGGTATTTAGTCACATACAATTAAGCATAAAGTGGCCAAAAGTGTTAATAAGTGTGACCATATGCTGTTTTAAGTGAAGAAATGTGTATTTTGTGTGACTATTGATCATCCAATGGTCACATGAATTTTTAGTTTGTGTGGCCTTTTGTAATATTCAGTCATACAAAGCATGTTTGTTTTGGGTATTTAGTCACATACATTTAAGCATAAAGTGGCCAAAAGTGTTAATAAGTGTGACCATATGCATAAAGTGAAGAAATTTGTATTTTGTGTGACTATTGATCATCCAATGGCCACTTGAATTTTATGTTTGTGTGGCCTTTGTAATATTTAGTCACACATCGAATTAAACAAAGAGTGACCAATAATGTTGATAAGCGTGACCATAATACGTGACTGCATCTTTTAGTCACAGGGTTATTACTGGTATTTTTAAGTTAGTACTGTTGGAGCAGAGTTGCTACTGCTAGTACTATGCTAGTGTTGCTGGAATGAGTATATTATATATATATATATATAACAGAATCATAAACAAAAAGAAATTTGAAATTGAATAAAACTCGAATGTATATAACTGAACAGAATATACAATTGTAATGTCTTACATAGTCAAATTCTCAAGTACCATAATTTAAAGACTTTTGACTCTTCGCCGGCCTAGCTTGCTTTAGGGCTTCAATAGAGACATTACTTTTGCGCTTCGATGGTGCTGTTGGTCCACAGTTGTTGTCACTTTTCTTTTGCATTGTAGTTGGCAGTGTAACCTGTAGTAACAAAAGACGCTTGTATCAAACATTGAATTATATATCAAGAATTATATATATGTACGTTGAAAAAACACATGTATGTACCCAAAGCAACGATATTTGATTTCTTTAAGTGCCACAGTTTGCAGTTAAATGGCTTAAAAAAAGAATTTTTGCATGTACATATATCAGAAATTATTTAAACAAAAGAATAACAAGAAACATGTTGAAATACATACTGTTGGCAGTGCTTGTGTTGGAGACACATTTCCTTGCGATTGGGAATCTGTAGACCCTTGTTGGCTTGCATTTGAGGCTACTGGCAATTGAGATGACAAATTTAACTGCACCCCTTGTTGACTCAACTGTGCCATCAGTTGAGTAAGTATTCTTTTTGTTTCTGTAATCTCATTGGACAATTTCTTGATCTGGTCATCAGATTCTTTCTGCAAAAAAAAATATAGGAAATGTTGGGATTAAAAGTCTTCTTGATGCTGTTAGAGTAACTGATGCTCTTATTTGTGTCAATGCTGCTCAGATGGAGTTAGTGATGCTCATGAACTTCAATTACAAATATGGCTAGTGTTTACCACTGCTAGTACACAATTTACTACTGCTAGTACACATTTAATCCTGCTGGTATATAAGCATAATAATAGAATTTGCAGTCAAACTTACAAGTGTATCTCCCACTGATGTAATCTCATCATCTGGAAATTCGCCGTCTTTGTTTACCCTTCCTTTCAACCACATTATACAACGCGGGGGTTCTTCATCTGCTTCAATCTCTTTATTTTCGATCTAATAAACATCAAATGCATACACATGTAAAGTTAAACCAAGATAAACGAAAATATGAGGATGCATACACATGTGATCTTACCATTTTCTCTTTCAAATAAACATATCCACCTCGTCCCATTTTATGCTGATAAATATTTTTGGAATGCGACATTTTAGCTTTATCAGCTATCTTCTAAAAACACAAAATCATAAGGCGTTTACATGTGGTAATGCTGCAAACTGAAAATTATGAAATGACATATAGAATTAAATAAAGATGACTAATTAAAACCTTGTATTCATCGGTGGTCGTGTTGTTTACAAACTCGACCCAGTCTTCTGATTTCACAAATCGACTATACTTGGCCGGGACTTCATTCAGTTTGGAAGGTGTATTTAGGTGGGGCAAAATGTATTCTTCTCTGAGCTTCGTTCTGAAAGTCCTTAGCAGTTTACCAAGACGAGTCATTACCAATTTTCTGAATGTCACGTCAACATCAAAATATCGCTGCAAAGATTAACACAATGTTGTTAATTAGTTGCACATAATGTAACTGCATAGATAAAATTATGTAGTACTGGGTTAAAAAATACAGTAGTATATATGTACAGTGATGTCAGTCCATAGTTTATCTCTTTCTTCTTTATTCACATTCCTCCAGGAAAGATTCTTCAAACCTATGTGCTCACGAACCAGATCTCCTAAAAAACTCGTAAACAGTGCTCTGTGTAACCCTGATACCCTATTCAATGCATCGAAGGTTACCTTGAGCTTTATTCCACTAGGGTTGCCATATTTCATGTGAAACTTAAATAGCCTGGTCATGCCTCTCTTAGCTAGTATCCGATCTGATTGGTTGGTTCCAGGCGCATCTAGATCTTCCTCATCAGAATACTTTTCGGATTCATAGTCTATGTTGTTATCATCATGTTCATTATCAGCAGGAAGCAAAAGATGATTATCAACAATGGGTTGAATTCCCATGACTCTTGAGTAACAATGGGTACAAGAAAATGATTCTGGCTTTGAGAGTAATGGTGATATAAGAATTGATTTTTGTGTTTTCTTTGCAGTTTTTTTTTTTTTTTTTTTTTTTTTTTTTTTAGGAGAGAAAAGAGGGTATAGGAAGAAGATGAATCGTACCTTATTCTTGGTACCCGCTTCTAATTAGGCGATTTCAAAATTTTGGCTCCAAATTCTAATTTCAAAATAACAATTGAATTATTTTAAAATTTTGCCTTTAATTTGAACCTGTTTAGTAAAGCATAAACTTGAAAAAAATCAAAATTTTGGCTCCAAATGTTATATATCATTATCTTAATCGCAAATCATGAACCAAGATCTAGAACAAAGATCATGAACACAAACTGCATATCAAATCAAGAACTCAAATTTACACAATTACACCAAGATCATGAACACAACTTGACACCATTTAACACAAACTGCTACCATTAAATCATAAACCAACATGAAATGAAGAACACAAAGTGCTACCATTAAATAAATATGTGCAATCATCAAATCAACAACAAAAACTGCTTCCATAAAATCTAACTGTGCAATCATCACATCAAGAACACAAATTGCTACCATTTAACAAACCAAAATACTATCATTACAGTTATAAAATAGATACAGCTAAACTACACTAGTTACCAGTTACTGCACCATTAATAATTACATTTATCCAAATTAAATATCAGAACTGCTACTACGTACCATATTAAAGTAATTATCCTCTAGTTCATAATAGTCGAGATGATCACCACCTTTACATAATTCTCAACACATTTAATGTACGAAAAGTCTTCTTCACGGCCATCGGTTGATACAACATCTTCTTACTCGTAACTGCTACTACGTACCATATTAAACTAATTATCCTCTAGTTCATAATAGTCGAGATGATCACCACCTTTACATAATTCTCAACACAACATTTAATGTACGAGAAGTCTTCTTCACGGCCATCGGTTGATACAACGTACATCTTCTTACTCATAACTGCTACTACGTACCATATTAAACTAATTATCCTCTAGTTCATAATAGTCGAGATGATCACCACCTTTACATAATTCTCAACACATTTAATGTACGAGAAGTCTTCTTCACGGCCATCGGTTGGTACATCTTCTTAATTACACGGCAGTCCCAAGACAATATCCTGAGTAAATTTATTTTTATGTGCCTTTTCAACTGGTATTTGAGAGGATTGAGTTTTGGGAGTAGCTTCAGAGGATTCATCTTTGTCATTTACCTACAAGTTGAACGAGTATATATAATGGATTAAGTCTTGAGAATGTGATAAAGGTAGCGAAACAACACTTATTAAATGGACCATTATTACCCCTTTTGTGTCAGCATCACCAGATTCTTCATCGCTAGAGAAATAGAAAGGGCTCTGTCTCTTCCAATCTGTGTTTTCCCATACCTCCTAATAGTTCAACATACCATATGTGTTTCAAAAAATTTAATTAATGGTATAATTAAGGTATACAACTTTAGCCACAAACACATAACAACTTTAGTATACCTTGTTGGAAATGATTTTGAATTTGGAACTAGTGCCGGAGGTCTCTTTGGAAGCAGCCTCTCTACTCCCGGGTTTACCTTGGGGTAGGGGTAGGGTCTGTCTACAGCCTACCTCCCCCATACCCTGCCCCGGAGGGATTGGGTTTGTTGTTTTTGTTGTTGTTTGGATTTTTGCCTTTGAACCTGTTAAAGCATAAACTTGAATAAATTAAAAATTCACACAGCTTTACATTCAACAATAAATTCACACCTTTTGTGTCAGCATCACCAGATTCTTCATCGCTAGAGAAATAGAAAGGGCTCTTTCTCTTCTAATCTGTGTTTTCCCATACCTCCTAATAGTTCAACATACCATTTGTTTCAAAAAATTTAATTAATGGTATAATTAAGGTATACAACTTTAGCCACAAACACATAACAACTTTAGTATACCTTGTTGAAAATGATTTTGAATTTGGACCTAGGGATTTTTGTCTTTGAACCTGTTAAAGCATAAACTTGAATAAATTAAAACTTCACACAGCTTTACATTCAACAATAAATTCACACAGCTTTACATTAGAATCGGTAACAACAACCCCAAACATCACCATTTATAGATCAAAAGCCTGTTACTAATTATTGTACAATGAATCATCAACTGATATGTGAAAACATTAAAAAACATACCTTTGTTGTCATTTGGATTCATTGTTTGCGTGTTTTTGTTTGCCACGTCTGTTTTTCAAACTATTACCATTAGCTAAATTAAAAGACAAAGATGAAATGAAAGGTGGCCCAGGATCCTACTGTTACCCGTGGGAATAAGAAGAATGTGTGTTTTGATTAGGGTTTATTGATTTTTGTGTCTGTTTACAATTGATCGGTAAAGGGATTAATTGGCCCTTTACTATTGATCAAGTGGTGGTTTGGTTTAATTGCCCCAGGATCCTACTGTTACCCGTGGGAATCCGCCGTGGGAGTAAGAAGAATGTGTGTTTTGATTAGGGTTTATTGACTTTTTTGTCTGTTTACAATTGATCGGTAAAGGGATTAATTGCCCCTTTACTATTGATCAAGTGGTGGTTTGGTTTAATTAAGAGTGGCAAGATGTGTAGAAAAAAAAAGAATAATAGTTAAAAAAAAATAAATAAATAAATAAATAAATCTAATGGTGTTGACGTGGCGGTGAAAACCAACTATAGCCGACGGTTCAGGTTCGTGGCGGGTTTTAGTGTACCCGTACCCGAACCCGTTTATAATATACCCGTACCCGCCCCATATCCCACCGGATACCCGATTAATATTATCCATCGATTTTGATCTTTACCATAGGATCTTAAGTAGGATCTCGATTTTGAAAACCTTTCGTGTGACATTTGGGATAAAAACGGAACACACGAGGGATATTGGACTATTTGAGACATGATACCCGTACACTAACATATTTGGATTTATAGTACTATTCGTTTGGTTATTGTTTGAGTTACGGATTGGTTTAGTGTTTAGGGTTTAGAGTTTAGGGTTTAGGGTTTAGGGTTTATATAAATACTCGTTATATTATAAATTACTCGGGAAATTGATTTTCAATAAAGTCTTTTGAATTGGAAACGTTCGATAAATGAAAGGGTCTTGGCGAAATTTTGTTATTTCCAAAGATTAATTTTGTCGTAAGTCCAAACTTGTTTTAAATCATAAAACGAGTATACCTTGTACTAATAAACGGGATTATGGGAAAATACAGACGATTACCAATCGACTCATCTTATTTGATATGTTTGTTGTTAGTTATCTCTTCGACTTGTTTTCGTCATCTCGTCTCGACTCGAGTTATTGTCAATACTCTTCTCGACTATTAATTCGGTTATTCGTTTTTTTCTACCGTCACAGGAATGAGGATACCAAACCCTTTTAAAAGGCTAAAACGAGATTATTTTTTGAAATGAGAATGATTAACTTTTGAAACCTCTTGCGCATTTGATTTTTTTGGTGAATATCGTGCCGAGTACGTTGCGTTAAATCGTTTGATACGATATTCATTTTCTTTAACTTTTAATTACGGATAACCTCGATACCCGCGGGGAAACCCGAAAAACCGATGGATAATATTAATCGGGTATCCGGTGGGATATGGGGCGGGTACGGGTATATTATAAACGGGTTCGGGTACGGGTACACTAAAACCCGCCACGAACCCGAACCGTTGCCATCCCTAGTTACCGGCTATAGTTGGTTTTCACCGCCACGTCAACACCATTAGATTTTTTTATTTTTTATTTTTTTAACTATTATTCTTTTTTTTTCTACACATCTTGCCACTCTTAATTAAACCAAACCACCACTTGATCAATAGTTGGAAATATTGAGTTTGGAAGTTTATTATTCACAAAGCATGATATACAACTAGTTGTTGCATCAACTCATTGTACATGGAAAGTCAATACTTGGTAAAAGGAAATCGTAAAACTTCAATTGACACTTTACTTTTGGCGCGCGTCGTCGATCCCTTTTCCCGCCTAAAGTCTTGGGAACCATTCATCTACCTCTCCAGTCTATTTATACCTATCGATTGTATACCAAAGAACACACACAAACACATATATCCCTTTCAATTCAAAGAAAACTTCAACAATGGCAGCAAATAATGTTAACTTTCAAAATGATGCTGAAGAGTACGAGTGGGTGTTAAACAACAATTTGCTGTTTGACGCAGTGTTTAATGCTTTCGGGTATGAACCCATTGCAGAATATGGGTCGTATAGGAAGGTAGATACGTGGATGAGGGGTCAAATTTTGAACTGGCTTCATGCGCAAGACTTTTACTGGGATGAGGTTTGGGGATTGCGTGACTACGGGGAGGAGGAGGAAGAAGATGAAGAGGAAGAGGAGGAGGAGGTGCTGCAGCAAAATGAAGAGAATCAGCAGCAAATTGTGGTGGAGCAGCAAAATGGGTTTGTGCTGCAAAACCAGGGGGAGCAACAAGATGGGTTTCAGGACCCTTATAATCTAGAAAAGAGGGTTAGCGATCTTGAAATTGTGTTTAAACGACTCAAGGAAAGCCAGAAATTGATGGGAAGCAGGGAAGAGAGCTCTGGTTCTAACAAGTTGGGGTGAAATGGAGTGAAGCAGTTTAGGATGATGGTTTTTTGTTTTGTTTTTAGTATGTTTAGTATTTAGGTTGGATAATTAGATGTATATACTATATATGGTTATAGCCTTAAAAAAATATCAATGAAATATTTGATGTTTAATTAATTGTCTGAGAATGGAGTGGATGCACAAAGTTATTACTGCTAGGCAAACTTTTGTTCTGCTAGCGTAAAACGTTGTACTGCTGGGTAGCCGTTTCTGGGTTTTAACCGTGGTTTATTTCTAACCGTTGAGGTAACTATTGTCAATTACTTCGCTTTATTTACACTATGTTCTCAAGTTTTTTTTTTAGATGAAAGGGAATGAAATGGAGTGAAACTAAAATTATGTGTGTTCTTGAGTTTTTTTTTTTGAAGGAAGGAAAGAAAGTGGAGAGGGATGAAAGTAAATGGTTTTCTTTGTCCCAACTTTCATCCCATATATGGGATGAAAGTGAAGTAAAGTGAATAAAGACAAAAATCAAATGAGTTAATGTCAAAAAGAACCTTTGTCTTTAGTGTGTATTTATTATGGAGCAAGGTTATAATAGTAATTCCACAAATATAAAAAGTATAAAGTGGGACCACCTACTTTCATTTACTTTACTTTACTAGTATAAACTAAAGAACATGCAAAAATCTATAAACTTTACTTCCACTCTTCCCTATTTCTTTACATTACATTACTTTACTTTACTTACCTCTTAAAAAAAAACTCTAGAACAGAGTGTAGGGTTTCATAAATTGGATAACTCTCTTTCTTTATACAATTTATACCATTTCTTCAAACTTGAGAAACAATTAATTGAAGTCGGTCCAATCATAACCCAGCACTCTAATCAAGCATTTACTCAATTTTCATGGCAAATTTAGAGTTTTGTGATACGCATAACCAGGTTGCATTCTTGGAGAAACCAGAAGGGAGTCAACGCTTCCACCAGATAATAGATTTTCTAAACACTACCCACATCAGGTATGCTCTTACAGTCGATCCTACTATCTATGTCTCTCAAATCAAACAGTTTTGGCGGTCTGTTAGTACCAATACATTTGAGAATGGAGACAAAGAGTTAATTGCAACAGTTGATGGCAGAATAATAACTATTGCTGAGGCATCTGTTAGGAGGCATCTCCATTTAGCAGATGAAAATGGTATTAGTTCTTTGCCTAATACTGAAATTTTTCATCACCTTTCCAGAATGGGGTATGACACATCTTCTCAAATTCTGACTTTTCAAAAAGGATGTTTTGCCCCACAATGGAGATTCTTCATACATACCATCCTTCATTGTTTAAGTCCAAAGAAAACCGCATGGGAGCAATTCAGTAGCAATATTGCAACTGCTCTCATTTGTTTAGCAACAAACAGGACTTTTAACTTTTCAAAATTAATTTTTGATGGTATGGTGAAAAATGTGGATAACGAATACAAGTTTTTAATGTATCCAAGGTTTATACAAACGGTTTTGAATATACGGAAAAGTTTGCTTCTATCTCATAAAATTGTTTATCCAACTCCTTGCCTTACTCAAAAACTGTTCAGTAACATGAGCATGGCTTCTAGGGGGTTTAATGGGATAGTAGTTCCACTTTTTGAAACAATGTTGGTTCAAAATCAAAACATTCAGGGTGAAGGATCAACAAGCCCAGTTGAGTCCCATCACACACCCACAGGTTCATCTGGTTCTCAATCAGCCTCACAACCAAATATGGGGGAAATGCCCCATGATTCACCTCGATCGGGAGGTAACACACCTGGAAGTGATGAGGGCAGAGTGTCACTAATGGAATTGATGGATATTTGTACCAAATTGACTCAAAGGGTGACTGGGTTGGAGAAAGAACTCAAGGAGACAAAGCAAGAACTCAAGGAGACAAAGCAAGCACTCAAGGAGACAAAGCAGTTGTATAGTACTGCTTACAAGAAGGTCATTGAAAAAGTGAAGAAATTGCAGTCTAAAGTCAAGTCACTTGAAGCAAAGAGAAAGGCAAATATTGTGGAGTCTACAAGCTCAGATGATGATGACATGGATGTTTCTTCCAAACAGGGGAGGAAGACAGCTGATATTGATCAAGACCCCAATATTTCTTTGGTTGAACAGAATGTTGAGTTTCAGGGGAGGCAAGATATGGGTGAAGAAGATTTGGATGCTGAAAATATTGGTACTTCTCATCAACAAGATATGGATGTGTATGATAGAAGGCAAAGGGCAGATAAAGCAAAGGGCATTATGATTGAAGAAGAGCCACCAAAGAAGGACAAGAAGAGTGTTCTTGCTCAGATTAGTTTTGATGCAGAGGTAGCTAATAAAGCACAGGAAGATGAAACATCAGAAATTGTTGATATTGCATATTTCCTTGATCAAACAAGACTTGCAAATCAAGCAACTGAAGCAATGTTTGATCACGCTCAAGAAGTTCAGTATATGATTGACGCTGATGAAGTTTTAAAGGAAAAGTTAGGTAAAGTCAGAGGAGATGAAGTGTTGTCCATTGATGAGAAGTCAAGACAACTTGTTGAACTAATAAATTCCAGAAGAAAGTCTGCTGCAGAACAAAAAGCTAAAGAAAAGAGGAGTAAACCACCTAGTAAAGCTCAGCAAAGACACACCATGTGTGTTTACATGATGAACATGGCTGGATACAAAAGGAAGCAGTTCCAAGGTAGAAGTTTTGAGGAGATCAAGAGTGAGTTTGAAAGGGTTTACACAAGAGTGAACACATTTACTCCCATGGGAACAGAAAAACCATGTAGAACTACAAGAAGATATGGTATAATATTGGAGTCTGAATCTTCAAAGAAACAGAAGATTGGTGAAGAAGAAGTACCTACAGCAGATGAAGAAGAAACAGCAGAGGAATTAACTGACGAAAGACTCAAGCAGCATATGATTGTTATAATCCCAGAAGCATTGGATGTTCATCATCCTATTCAAGCTAAACATCCAATTATTGATTTGGAGATACACAAAGATACATTTGGGAAAGCTTGGAAGATAATCAGGCTAGGAGGACACTCAGAAATTTATAAGTATTTTGAAGATATGCTGAAGATTTTTTATAGAGAAGACTTGGACAATCTATGGAGTCTGGTTAAAGAAATGTTCAGATCTACATATCGTATACAAGACAAAGAGAAGGAGCTATGGGTAGAATTGAAGAGGTTGTATGAACCTGATCCAAAAGATATCTTATGGAATTTTCGAGCTCATGAGTTGAGTACAAAATGGAGACTGTATGATACATGTGGTGTTCACCATGTATCTACAAAGAATGGAGTGGATGTCTACATGCTGATAGAAAAAGATTATCCATTAAGGGCAGCTAGCTTATTTGTTATGTTAGATGCTAAGCTGACAGTTACTGATGAAGACTCAGTAATGGCAAGAGAGTTACTGAGAAAGATCTTCAGACAAGCAAAAAGGAAATAATGTTATTACTACTTGTGTCTCTATTAGTGTTGCTAGGTTTAACGTTGTACTAACAGGTTTAACTTTGTATAGAAGATATTTGGATTTTGTAACAATTTTCTTTAATAAAACAGATAGTCTATAAGAGGAATACAAAAGAAGGTATAATCGAAAAAGACCCAAGGGCGGAGATGGTTGAGTTGTTGGTGTTGTGAAGGGGAGGTCACAGGTTCGATACCTGTGGCTTCCTTTTTGTTATTTCCCTCCCCAAAATTTTTAAAAAGCCCCCATTTTTTTTAGCAAATTTCAAAATTAAAGCCCCCCATATTTTTTTTAAAACCCACCCATATATATTTTTTTCAGCAAATTTCAAAATTAAAGCCCCCCATATTTTTTTCAGCAAATTTCAAATTTCGCACATTTCTCACCAATCACAGCCACCAGTCACCATCCACCGTTCACCAGTAACCAATCACAGCCACCACTCACCATCCACCACTCGCCGGTCCGGCCATCAACAACGGAGGGAGGTTCATTTAGATCTAAATTAGGTAATTTTTTTAATTAGGAAATCATTTTTTTTATGCAATGGTGAAATTATATTATTCTCGAAATTGTTTTTTACAATTATAAAGATAGCAAATTCTGCCCACTACAATACCCACTATCCATTGTAATTATACACAAATGATTTGATGCTTATATTGGTTTAATTTGTGACTTGTAGGATATATAGTTTTTTAAAGTTGTATTTTGGGTTTAACATGAATGAAAAATAGCATCTTCAACTTGAAAAACCAACTGTTATTACATAACAAAATTCTGCATACATAGATGCATTGTTGATTGCATAGTTGATTACATACAAGGAGAAAACATAGTACTTATTACAGTAGCATCATAACATCAAGACTAGTAAAGCTCAGCTAATTGTCCTTTTCCCTTTACCCTTAGTGAGTTCAATTGGGCCTTTTCCCTTTCTCTTCTTTGCTTGGATTTCTTCCCAAGTTGCCTGATTTGGTAGGCATAGAACTTGTTCCCTTTTTCCTGGGATTGACAGAGTGTGAACTGGAGGAGGGTTTTTGGACATTGTGGCTTTTTTTGAGAAAGCTTCATCTTCAGATGTTGAATGATAGCTTGAAACCAAGCTATCATTAAAAAAGCTACTGTTAAAGGAGCTAAAATCGTCAGAGCTTGAGTCAACAACCTTTCCCTTAGGTGGTATTCTCTTATGAAAGCTACCTGTAGGAGGGTAGGGGAAATTCCAATCAGGTTTAGGAGACATTAGTCCTGATGAATCAAAGGATATTTCAATAACATTTGGCTTGGAAGTCATTGTGGATGAGGTTTAGTGTTTGACAGGTTTTTGATGGTGTAATGTTGTGTGTAATGTTGTGTTTATGTAATGGCCATTTAAAGTAAAGAGGATCACATAGTTCAATGTATAAGTAAATGCCATTAAAGGCTTGGTTGGTATGTGCAGGTAACTTCCTGCATTTAGGTGTAATAAACAAAGTTTGACTTTCTTAAGTATATGCATTTTTGGAACTAGGCAGTACTAAACACTTGACATTGTAACTTTACAAATCAAAAGGCTGTTAGAAAATAATATTGACATTAACATAGCTGCATTAATATTTAACATCATATCATACATCTATCATTACCATTCGATGACACCACAAAACACAACAACATCAGAAAAACTACCAACAACATCAACCATGACACCACAAAACACAAAAGACATAAACATAGTCAACTAACATATCAACCACATCAGTAGTTCATTGATCCAAGCTTCGTGATAAAGTTGCACAAATCACCTAGACGCTTATGCTTTTGGGCAATATCAACAAGCAACCTATCAGATGCCATCATGTCCTCCTCTTGCATCCTCCTTAAATCAGCAATGCTTTCAAGAGCAGAATCAAAACCATATAAAAGCTCTAACTCCTTGATCATCTTATCCCTATTGTTTATCAACATTCTTTTCTCATAAACCTTGTGCCTCAAATCATGAACTTCCTTGGAAGTAGCTTCAACCTGTCGCTCATAGTAAACTAGCATCATGTCTTTCACAAGCTTTGAGTTTGCAACTGTTGCCAATTCAGAACAAATCACTAGTTTAGTTTCCATATATGATTTTGATAACAAAAAATTTTGAGATTTTTTGTAATTTTTAAATTTTATTTTGGTTTGTTAAGAAGAGATGAAAATTATGAGAGGTATGTTGCTTTATATACAACAACAATCAAGAAACACCTAGAGGAAAGAAGATGTATCGAGCCTAGCAATGTGAATAGTGTGTAATGATGAAATAGCCTTCCTCATAATTACTTGCAAGGTGCAAGTTGCAACAAAAACCATTAATACTATACTAACAGAGTATTATTTTAATTTTCACTTTGCAACAAAAACCATTAATACTAGATTTTACTAATGTATGGTTGTAATATTTTTAAAATAAACATTTTATCCCACATTAGAGTTAGGCCCAAACGTATCAAACATTTACAATTTTATATTGGTTTAATTTGTGACTGGTACTGATGAGTGTCTAAATACTCATCATTTCTGTCACATTTTATCTGCAAAAATATTTAAAAACATGCAATTATGCTTCAAAATACAGGAAATATCAATTGATTGTGTTTTTATGTGTTGCAAGTGCAAAAGGATTGAAAACAGGTGAAAACAAACAAATTTTGCATAATTGGCAGTTTCAGTCCCTGAAGTTTCAAAAATGGCAAAACAAGTCCCTTGGTTTTCAAAAAATGGAAAATTATCTTTTATGGTCCTTGTACTATTGAAACTTGGCATAATTGGTCCTTGGAGATAAATTTCAGATTTTGCAAGAATGGTCCTTGGATTTTCAGCATTGTACAACTATGTTCCCTAAGGTTTAATTAAAATCCAAACCAAATCCAATCCTAAACTAACCCAGCAGCTAATAAACCTAACCCAAAACAAAATAAATAAACCCCAACCCACAAACTAAACCCAGTTACCATCACCCAGCCCGCAAGCCCAATCCACTACACTAACCCAAACCCGACTCCCTTTTAGTTAACCAGAAGTTTGACTTTGGTCAAACTCATCCCCTTCCCATACTACCCCGCCAAAACCATACCACCTCAACCCATAGATTTTTCTGCAAAACCACCCCCTCCTCCTCAACACTCTACCTAACACTCCAAAAGCAATTAATGCTTCGTCCCCCAACAAGTTACCAGTCCTAGTGGTATTTCCCACTCACATTAGTTTTGGCGCCAAAACTGGTTTAGAAGGCTCAGATCACTTCAAGGGCATCCAAGGGCTGGAAATGAATCAGAGATAAAGAGAAGACTAATCCCACCTCAGTTTTTGTATATATAGGACCAATGTAAGCCTTAATGGCTAAGTAGTTAATTTTTAATAATCGTCTTTTATTATTCAGTCTTTGTAATGTTGTAATTTCAAGTTTCAGTTGTTAATGCAAGTTAAATTCAGTCATATTGTTCTTATTTCAAGTAATTTTGTTCACATTCTCAGTTATAATAAATTTCAAGTCATCTATTAAAATCGTATTAAGCTAAAACATGTTAAGTTATCATCATAAACTCCCAAAACCCTTGCTATAAGCTTATATAAGCTTATTATAGCTTTTGTGAGCTTATATTAGTTTAGAACAGTTCTTAATTTGAAGAAATCAAGAAAGTCAATGAAAGTCAACATAAGCTCTCAATAAGCTCTTCTGAAGGTATAAGCTATTCAGGAAGGCTTTTTCTGGGTTTTCTAGCTTGTGTGAACAAGCTAGGAGTGTTCTTGGTCCTTGTTTCATTGTTCCATAAGCATCACAGTTGTAAGCCAAATTCCAAGTTTTACTCCATTTTCCAAGATACTGTGCAATAGCTTATTTTTAGCTTATTATTGTTGTTTATTGCTTATTACTAGTTTCTAGTTATATTTCATCACTTACTTCAGTTTTAAATAGTCATTGTCTTTATTTTACTTAAAATCACTTAAAAAGCCAAAAAGAGCCAAATAAGGCATAGCTAGTCCTACTGCTTATCTAGCTTTTGAAAGTTACTTGTTAGAGTTAAAATAAGATATTGATTTAGTAAAATCCAGTTATCACAACAAAAACTTGGCTTTTGCCTTTGAAAATCCAACACAGACACCATTAAGGGGCTGTTTGGGTTAACAACTCAAAATGGGTCATTAGGGTGTTCACTGTTCATTTGCCATTTTGTTAAGTTTGATCTTGCTTAAATTAAGTTAAAGAAGCTGTTTTTAAGTTGTTATAAGTCAATTTGATAGGTTTTGTACTTTTGAGCCATCTGTGGAAATTATAGAGGCTCAAAAGTCATTATAAGCCACAATAAGCCACAAGCTTATTTGGTCCTTATTTTTGGCTTCCTTGTAGTTCTTTTAGTCCATATAGTGTATTAACAAAAGTTGGTTTAGTCTCTGTGGTGTTGTGCAATTTCTGCACAAGTCTGCACACACAGACTCCAAATCAGCAGTCTGCAACTTTTTCTAACTAGGTTTTTAGTGCTTATTTGTGTTAATAAGCTCCTGATTTTTGGTTTCTGAATAGCTTACTAGGTGATCTCTGCTTATTACAAAATCCAGATCATACCTTAGCTTATTTAAGCTTAAAATTAAGCTCAAAATCCCCCCTATCACACAAGCATGTACTGAGTGATCAGTACATACTTGTCTGGATAGGCTATTTTCTCAGCTTATTTTTAAGCCCTAGATAAGCTCTTCTGGATCTGATTTTTGGTTTCTAGAGTCTTTGCTAGGTCAGCTTTAAGAATTTTAAGCTTTTGTGGTCCTTAGTGCTTATTTAAGTGCTTTAAAATAAGCCCATAGTTGCCTAGGTGAACTGAGAAGTGCCCTGTGCACTCAGTTCCCACTTTGCTTATTCAAGCTTTGATTAAGTGCTTATTTCTGTTTTCTTGTAGCTTTTTCATTTTCATTCTTGCTTATTTTCATTACTCAGCTTATTGTTATTCCTTCTTAGCTTATTTAATCAGCCTATAGCTTATTTCATAGAAATCCTAGTCTTAAAAAGCTTCTAACTAAACTGATAAGCTAAGCAGCTTATTTTAGCTTATTTAATAAGTTTTAAAAATAATTTCCAGTTTTAAAGTTGCTTAATATTAGCTTATAGATAAGTAGCAAACAAAAAAAGTCCAAAAAAAATAAGTTTGAGCAAAAAGGGTGTGTGTGGATTCGAACCTGGGTTCCCTAGGTGACAAGTTCACTGCATAACCAGCTGGGCTAGCTCACTTATCATTTATACTTTGCCTTAGTTTTTATTTATACCTTTTTCATTTTAACCCTTTAGCTTATATAAGCTGTTCAGCTTATAGCAGCTTATCTGAATAAGCTGACACCACCTTTTTATTTTTCTTAGCCTTTTAATAACTTAAAATAATTTAGGAAAAAGTTTCATAATTTTCTGAATAGTTTTAATATTTTTAATCTTTTAATTTGTTTAAATTAGTAATTAAATCATAATAAATAGAATAATAATCAGAAAAATATAATTTTAATTTTCAAAATTTTCTTTTATTAAGTAGAATCTAGGAAAAATATAATCATCTCTGTAGACCTTAGGAAAAATAAAATATAAAATAAGTGATAGTTTCTATTTAATATATTTTATCTTTTTAATTTTTTAATTAAGCACTTTTCATTTTTATAATTTTCTTAGCTTCTTTTCACCTCATAATATTTATAGAAAAAGTTTTAGATTTTTCTTTGTTCATTTAGTATTTATTATAAATTAAAATAGTTTAAAAAGTAATTAAATAATAAATAATTAATAATAATTAGATAAAAAGTAAAATATATATATATATATATATATATATATATATATATATATATATATATATATATATATATATATATATATATATATATATATATATATATATATAATTTTAGTTTTAAAATAAGTTTTAAGTAATATTACACTTGTAGGTTTTAATTTTATAGATTTCACTTTTTATTCGCGTTTTTATAATTCACGTAACGCGTTTTAATTATAATTTGTTAACCTTAATTTTATTTTGAGAATTTGTTTCTCATTATTTAATTAGAACATCATAAGCAAGCAAAAATCCAAAATATCTAATCATCAGTCACTCTAATCCAAGCTTTCAAACAATTGCCCATTCACACTTCGTTGGGAAACGATCCGGGTAATCACTTACCTGGTTTCACACTACACACACAAACGTGAGTTTTTGCAAGTATCCTTTTTCACAAAGGGGTGGTTTGTATTTATTCACGTGTATCCGTCGTTGCATAATATTTATATATCTATTTAGCATGGATAAGGTACTAGCAGTACTAACTTTATACTAGTACTAACTTTATACTAGCAGTACTAAATTTCACTAGCAGCAGTACCTTTTGTACTAGTAGTGGTAAATACTTGGTTTACTTATGCACAAATGATTTGATGCTTATATTGGTTTAATTTGTGACTTGTAGGATACATACGTTACCATTTGACCTCAACAATAGCATGGACAAGTCTTGGATGAAAACTAGTATAGTAGGACCAAGAAACAATATATTGCTGGAGTACACGCGTTTATTAAGTATGCAGAACACAACTTGCAGAAGATGATGAACATCGACCCACGAGGTAATAAACAACAGCTTAAGATGCCATGTCCATGTATCTCATGTTTAAACCGCATAGAGCATAAAGTGGAGGATGTGCAGTTCCATTTATTCTGCCACAGGATTAATCAAAGCTACACAAAATGGGATAAACATGGAGAAAATGATGATCAAGCAACAACTGCCCAAATACCTGTTAATGCTACAACAGAGGAGTTTGTTGACGACACGAATTTCGACATGGATTTTGTTCCAGAAATTCCAACAGATGGCCCAGCAACAGTGAACATGGTTAATGCTGCAAAAGAATGTTTTGATGAGGATAACCTTGCCAAGTTTCAACAACTATTATTAGACGCGGAGAAGCCACTTTACGAAGGATGTCCTGACTTCACAAAGTTGTCCGCAATAGTTAAACTACTCAACTTGAAGGGTAAGTATGGAGCTTCTGATAAGTTCTTTACTGAATTACTAGGATTGTTGAAAAAGATGCTACCTGCTGGTAACGAAATGGTTGAAAAAACTTATGAGGCAAAAAAACTAGTGAGAATGATGGGATCAGGATACAAAAAGATACATGTATGTAGCGACAACTGCATTCTTTACTGGAAGGTTAACAAGGAGTTGACTGTTTGTCCAACTTGTGGGACATCAAGATGGAAGGTGGATAGTAAGACACATAAAGTGTACGAAAACATTCCGGCAAAGGTAATGTGGTACTTTCCAATTATACCAAGACTGCAATGCCTCTTTAAGTTAGAAAGTATTTCAGAAGATCTAACATGGCACGCAACAAGGAGGATAACAGATGGTGTTTTACGTCACCCCGCAGATTCACAGGCATGGCGTACCATAGATGAAAAATTCCCCGAAATTGCTGAAGATCCGAGAAATCTACGGCTAGGAATATCGGCTGATGGGGTTGACGTCAACTCAGGAAATAGGCATCACAGTGTATGGCCAGTTTTATCTATCATATACAACCTTCCTCCATGGTTGTGTATGAAAAGAAAGTTTATCATGCTTTCGGTATTGATATCGGGATACTCGGGAAATGATATCGATGTATTTTTAGAACTGTTGGTTGATGATCTGCATACCTTATTCGAGGAAGGGGTTGATACATACGATGCTTCTAAAAAGAAAACTTTAATCTGCGTGCCGTTGTGTTATGGACGATAAATGATTACCCTGCACTTGGTACATTATGTGGCTGCCCATACAGTGGATTCAAAGGTTGTGTAGTATATGGGAAAGATACACACTGTGTTAGACTTTCCGCCTCATCCAAGCAAAGTTATGCTGGACACAGACGATATCTACCATACAACCATCCGTTCAGAACGCAAAGGAAGGCGTCTAATGGACAAGAAGAACCACGTCATGCTCCCAATCCATTGACCGGGGAACAAATATACAACGAGGTACAACATATTGAAAATAAGTGGGGAAAAGGAAAAACCTCGAAAAACCAAGATCAAGATACCAGAGGCAGAGGTGGGAAGATTAAAAAGCAGAAAAGGAAAACAACAGAAGAAGAGGGTAGTTCAAGCCAAGCAAATGAAGCATATTGAAAGAAATTCAACATTTGGTATCGAAACCTAAGGTATTGGAGGCATCATTCTGTTCCGCATTGTATTGACTTCATGCATGTAGAAAAGAATGTTGGTGAGAGTCTACTCGAAACTTTGCTGAATGTTCCTGGAAAGACAAAAGATGGAATGAATGCTCGACTGGATCTGGAAGAGTTGGGGATAAAAGAAGAGTTGTTTGCTAGGCAAGAAGCAGACAAAACAACACTACCTCCAGCAGGTTACACATTAACGAATGCTGAAAAAGACATCTTTTGTGAAACGTTAAGCAACATCAGGGTACCACAAGGCTATTGTTCAAATTTCTCTAGTTTGGTCAGCCTAAATGATAGGAAGCTCATTGGCCTTAAATCGCATGACTATCACATGCTAATGCAAGAGTTTTTACCCATTGCTATACGTTCAGTCATGCACCCGCCCACACGATATGCTATTATCAGGTTTTGCTTTTTCTTTAAATCTATATGTAGGAAAGAAATCAGCTTGCAAGAACTAGATAAGATGCAAGAAGAACTTGTTGTTACACTGTGCCTACTCGAGAAGTTCTTTCCTCCGTCATTTTTTGATATTATGATACACTTGACTGTGCACCTAACTAGGGAGGTAAAATTATGTGGTCCCATATGCTTTCGGTGGATGTATCCCTTCGAAAGATGTATGAAGGTTATTAAAGGACATGTGCGAAACAGAAATAGACCAGAGGGATGCATTACCGAGGAGACTATCGCGGAAGAAACAATAGAGTTTTTTAGCGAATATCATAAAACCATGAAAACTATTGGTATCCCAGCTGATAAACATGTAACCAATGAAGATGAGGACGGAAAGCCATTGTTGGCCGGCAAACCAAGTGAAGTTTCCGGAGAATCCTTTCAGAAAGCACATTTGTATGTAATACAAAATACAGATGAAATTCAACCATATATCGAGTAAGTATTACTAACACATGTCGATTTCGTTGCTTAAAATGTTCTATCAAATATAATAATCAAAGACATTTATTTGTTTTAGGCGACACAAGGAAGTTTTGAAAGGAAAAAACCCGGGTAAAAAAATGGCATTGCTGGAGAATGAGCACAGTAAATCTTTTGCTAAGTGGTTACTCAAAGAGGTAATTACTTGTATGTTGTTTATAATTGTTTGTTTGTTGCTATCATCATAATTGTCCCTCCTGTATATGACATTAGATAGAGGTCGACCAGCACACCATTTCATTATCCCAAACACTCCTATTCTTTAATTGTTTGTTTGTTGTTCCTGCAATTTAAAGGTAATATATACTTGTAATGAAATTCAGGTTGAGAGAGAGTTAGCGATATCCAATGATAGTGTATCAGAAACTGTGAGGTGGATATCATTTGGACCACGCGCCAGCGTAGTGAAATACGAGGCGTATAACATCAATGGGTATACATTTTGTACGAAAAGTAATGATGGCATAGTTTACCAGAACAGTGGGGTTAGTGTTGAGTCAGTAGATGTGCACATATCCAAAAAAGAAGTTGCAACAATAAGAAAAACATCTTATTACGGGGTTTTACAAGAGATATGGGTACTAGATTGCCGTTTCAGGCAAATTCCTCTTTTCAAATGTGATTGGGTTAATCGCAAAACTCATGGGGTCAAACATGATACTCTTGGTTATACGTTGGTAGACCTGAATACTTTCGGCCACAAGGATGATCTGTTCATATTAGCGTCACAAGCAACACAAGTGTTTTATGTGAAAGACCAGGCACAGAAAAATTTGTCCATTGTCTTTAAAACACCTACCAAGAATTACAAAGATACATATGACGAAGTCGATGAGGAGTTTAGTACAGTCATTCACGAGCAAAATGAAAAAATATTGCCACGTGTATATAAAGAAGACTTGGGCAAGGAATCACGAAGTGACTACTATCGAACTGACATTGAAGGTATTGTTATACGAAAATCCAAGTGAAGCATGTCATGCTGCATTAAGACTGCTAGTGTAATAGTTAACCCTGTTGGTTGAAGTTAAGACTGCTGCTCAAGGCTAAGTGCAAGGTTACTGCTGGTATTGTAAAGTTAGTAATGTTAGATGAATAGCTGTTTTAGTATTAAATAGTTGTTCCTGTAATTTAGCCTGTTGTAATGGATTTTGACTCAAAAAAGTCAAGCTTTTCAATGGCAATGAAAAATTTTGCGGTTTTCACTGTTATATGTCCACTTGCAGTCAAGCTTTATTGTATTTGCAGTTTCCATTTATCATGTATATGCACTTGCAGGCACCTTAGTAACATGTTACTTCATTATAAAGTTGAAAATTGACTTTAGAAAGTTAAGTAATCTGGTTCCTAGGGGCAAGTAACATACTTACATACTACTGCATTAAACTAGATAGACTATAAAATCCCAGCATTGTAATGGGGCAAATTAAATGAAGAGTCATGACTAACAGTCTGAACTCAAAATATGACTCTATGATTTAGACATCTAAATAAATACTTCATGTGACCATATGTAACATCTTGAATTTAGTCACACAAACACTCAATGTTACTAATATCAAGGTTAATGATAACTGAGTTCACATTTTGCTATACATATTAGTCACATGAATATTTCACAGTGTGACTATTTTCAATGTATTAGTCACATATAATACCCTTATAATGTGGCCATAAACATAATTTAGATGCACATTTGTGGTATGGTGTGACTATTGTATAGCCTATAGTCACATGATTGTGCTACAATTAAGTGTGACCATACACATTAGGAATAGGCAGGCAAACACACACTTAACTTTAGACACACATATTAACTTACGTGACCATTTGTATCGAATTATGGTCACACTTAATCATGTATACCTATGGTTTAGTGTGACGATATATGACATTTGGTCACACTGTTCAAGTGTGTGACATATATTTGTCACTTTTAAATGCATATCGTGACTATGCTTCAAACTTACTTTTCAGTTGTCACACATTTCAAATTCATATGTGGCTAAATTTTCAACAAAAATTAGCAGTCACGCTTAAATAATGTGTGACAAACTTGAGTATATGATTTAGCCACATACACAATTACTTCGTGTGACCATATATGGATTTTGGTCACACTTTTCAATTGCGTGACATATATTTGTCACATATGTATATATATAGCGTGACTAATGTTTCAACCATATTTGTATCCGTCACACGTCCCAAATTATAAGTGACTAAAAAATCAAAATTTTTTTTACCAGATACGTATAGTCACGAAAATATTCGAATGTGTGGCTGTAGCCTCAGATGTAATTCCGAAATGGTCACACAAGTCGGATCAAGTGTGGCTGTTTATTTTATTCTGGTACATTTAGTCACATAAAAAAGCGACTGTGTGGCTGTTCGAAAAACAGCATGTGTGACTAAATCCACATTCTGGCGTAGTGTAATGATATGATGATACCACTTAAAAAGAAGTACAGTTGACATCGAACTTCAAGCATTATCACGTTTGATACACGTTACATATATATGATAAATTTACGTTGCTTGACCCAAAATGACACTCTTTGAGCAGCAAGTAAGCAATCTGGGGGAAATATCTTAAAATCAGATTCTGATATACGGTTTGTAATTTCGAGAATATGCTCAAAACCATTTGACTGAAAATGGGAGGCTCTGTTTATACTCTTATTGACAAAATATGTTAATCAGAAACTAACATAAGCTAGATTTACAATTACAATGGGTATGTCTCTCTTACCTAGCTTCTGATAATCTTGTGCGAATTGAATATGGGCTCGATATTTGGTTAATATTGGAAATGGAAGACTTTGTCAGAAAAAGATGGTAACTTCAACCAATAGATAAACCGAAATCATTGCACATTTAAATTCAGATACTATTTTGTGAAACATCAAGCCTTACTTTTACCATAATAGAAGATCACCACTCGAAGCCGTTTTCTAATATATCCATTCAGGAGCAAACTCTTGCAACAATCTCAGCCACTCATCAGCTTCTGCTGTAAGCCAAACAATCAAGATTGAGTTTTCATTTTCACATTCTGAGTTGGTAGTTGCAGTACTTTTTGGTGTTACACAATATCGGACAGTGAAGGTGGTTTCGATTATAACCTGAGTTTTAAGCAAATAAGAGTACCTGATACAGAAAGCTTACCAAACCATTATTACGTCCGCAATCAACAAAGGATTTATGATCACTCATAAGTTCATTAATTTAGCTTGGTCAAAGACTAAGCTATCACTTTTTGGTCATAGGCACGTCTATGATCGCTCTTTGCCCTAGTCACGACAACATTCATACGTCTATGATCGCTCAGAAATCCCACCTGAGGAATTTATAAAGTTCGTGTCCATTTATTCATAAAAAATTATAAAATTTATAGTAAAACAGTCTGTTCATAGCATTTTAAGCGCGTTTTCGCCTGCTACAAAAATGAAGTTTTAAGGGGTTCTTAGGCCGTTTGTAGTTGTGTTTGGCCGGCTGCATATATTTCTGAACATACATTGTAATTCAGTAGCTGCGATAGCGCCTTGCCGCAAGGCCGCAGTATGTTTCGTACATATAAATCGGCTTATATTCAAAGTGCATCAAGATACAGGAAACAGGTGAAAAAGACTTTTTTTACGTTGTTCATTATAGCAACAAATTGCAAAATTTAAGCATTCTGAAATAAAGATTTAAGGCATATACATGCATAAATTCCTATGTGGTTCTCTCCACACCTATAACAAAACTGACCACCACACGTACAATAAGAAATAGTTATCTCGATTCATGAGCCAGTAAAAAAAAATGCTAAACCTGATTAAATTCACAATGGAAAATAAAGTCCGTGAAAGTACGGAACTAACCTGCAAGAGATGTGCAAACGACCACCTACAATGTTGATGGCAGTGAGTATAAAGTTCAATTTTTTGAGCTTGGGTTGAGCTTTTTCTTTACCTGGGAAGAAGGGGCAGAGTTGTAAGTCTTGCACGTCCTCTGACAGTTGGGGCACTAACGTCTCTTGGATCAAATCCCAAGACTTTCGCCTGAAAATTACGTCAATTAAAAATCCTGCATATTATCAAAGAAACAACGATGCAAAAAATTGTGGCCGTAAGCATTGCCTCGATATTTCTATCCCGTTCAACATGTAATAATCATATGATAAGGTGAAGGTTGGTAAGTTTCTGAGGTGTAAGGGATAGCTTATTAAAAGTGCATGTGTTTGCATTTATAATCAGATAAGCAGTTTGGCAAATGCAACTCCCGCATTATATTTCAAACAGCTTATTTGACCCAGAGATTATCAAATAAACACAATAGAACACCATAAGATTTTAGAGCTTAAAATATGTTCAAACTTGTAATATTTGAAACTTACCAGTAGAAGTAAGATCGACTGTTTTGGATGGACATTTGCTTGCTTTAGTAGCTCTAGGCTGAGTTGTGGGTCACTGCGACATCGTTGCAGATCTCGTTAATACCTTTTTCATAAACTCCATGATTCGAAGGATATGTAACCTGATAATTTATTGGAACAAATCAAATTATATTTATTTATTCATCATACATCTAATATCATGTATCAAACAATATCCGATTTAAAAAATGCATACCGGACCGTAGGGAACCGTAGCATGGGGGGCTTAGAATCCTTATGGTTCCAACCTCAGCGAATGTGTATCGATACAACCTGCAAAGACAAAAAATGCAACCTGTTTTAACTCATTTAAATCAGTAAAAATGCAAATAAAAACTTAAAAATGCCTAGTTATCTAGTTGCAATTACCATTACCAATTATACAGGAGCGATTAATATATTATGCCACTTGCAGGGATGTTTGAGTAAGCGCATGTCCTAAACAGAACATGAGTTAAAAGTTTAGATTGTTATCGTTCCAAAGCAGTTTCATAGGCGTAAGTTTATAAAATTAGTTTGTTTCCTGCTGGTTTTGCATAATTAGTATACATTATGTGTTTGGGTATATCCGTATAAGTGCTAATGATTCGGACGTTCCAAAAGGAAGTGTTAATGATTCTGAACTCTAATACTGAGGGTCAAGATGATCAGATTTAGAGAAGCACAAAATCTGCGTATACTTAATTCTCGTTCCAACAGCTTCCTAAACACTTGTGGGACAAATTTCAAAATATACTTGCGGCCAACAAAATTTCAGAACATAAAGTAAGTGCTTTAAAAATACCTTTGAATGTATTTAGTAAGTCCATGTTTAAAATGGCCATCTCCGCCTCGAAACCATAACTGTTCGTTCTCGTGCAACCAATTTTGCTCTCCCTTTACCTCATCCATGTACATTCGCAAATGATTTTACTCGTACCTATGAAAATAATATGATGTCAAAGGTTAAGATGACATAAATAACTGTCCATAAAACTCAAAGGCAAAGTTAAAAAGTGTAATCAATGCAAATGCAAAAGTGGCAAAACCCAATGCAAAGTCAAGGTGCATACTACAACCGCTACAACTTAGCCTGGCATACATCGCCTACACCGTGCTACTTCATTTTTATACTTCGGACAACGCCATCTACACGGCATTTTCAGATATATTAATTATATAAACATGATAAATTTAAAAAGTCATAAAATAAAGATTTCAAATGATAAGTTAAACCAACCACCCCCTTAATAGTGAATCTCTATCTAAATAATGCAGTCGGCTTAGATTGTATCTAGGATTGCATATCGTAAGTGGTTATTAGCCGTTAAAACTCTATAACCATTTTCAACAATAATGTGTTAAGCACGGCCATAGATACACACTTACAAAACTCACCGCATTAACAAATCATAAAAATTCTTTTTTTTTTGGTTCAGTTTTGGAACTTGTTAAACGTTATTAAAAAGTAGGATCAAATAAATAATTTGTAAGATAAGGAAAACAGAAACTCACTCATTTATTGGCGGTTTAAACTCACACATTGCAGCCCCAGAACCCACGCATTCCAGCCCGTAAACCCACAGCTTCAGCGCCCTAACGAGCAGATTCCATGTCCCGTTTCAACACCCAAACCCACCCATTTCAGCCCTTAAATGCGCCTATGTGAGTCCCAGTTCAACATCCAAACGGACCCACTTCAGCCCCATTTCAACACCCAAACCCATCCATTTCAGCCCCCAAACGCACCCACTTGAGGACCTCTCAAACATGGTATCTGAAACATAACATGAGGATACGTCACTGTTTGTTTCAAGCCTCATTCAAAGCTTCGTCAAACACGACAAAAAATCTCAACCATTTTAAAACTGGGTAGATTCAAACACGAAAAAAAGGCAAATTTCTACAAACAGTTAGAGTTTTTCTTTGACTAATAAGCAATGTCAAACACGACTGAAAATCTCAACCATTTTAAAACACTAAAAATGTGGATAAGCTTATCGAATAGTCAACCCTCATCCATAACCAAACACGACCAAATCACTCCAAACCAAAATCATTGAAAATTTCAGTTGGACCAAAACAGTAGGAAAAATTAAACATAACATACACTCAGCTCTTCAACCGCAAACGAGAAAAAAATACCTTTATTCTCGGATCGAGTATAAACGCCGCCAGGAAAAAACCCCAAAGTTGCAACCCTAAGTCTTGTTTGACCAAATCTTCAAAGGAAAAACAAATGTAATCATATTGTAATCCAATCTACTGTAAAAATATAATTAAACCTTCAGTTAAGAAACACTTACTAGCTTTATTAAGGTGTCGACCGCCTTTCTTGAGGCCGCCGAAATTCTTGCTACACCGACGCCTGTGCTTCCCATCAGATGTAAGAAAGACATAATCTTTTGTGGGGCTGATCGAATGAGAATTCATTGATGGATGTTTTGATTTGTGTTGCCGTGTGTGTTCTTTGTCCTTTTGATAATCAAGTTAGTGTCTTGTTTTTTTGTTGAAAATATTTTAGTTTACTGGTTTTGATGAAATGGAGAAGAAGAGTAGAACGGCTGGAAATTTCTAGGAGCTGATAGAAAGCTTTTTATGCAGATATAGCGATTTGGTATATATTTAGGGGGTGCTTGGTTGGGGGGTTAAGGGGGTGGGTAATGGCAAAGGTAATGATTAATGGTGCTTGGTTCACCCTAAGTAATATAATGATTACCCAGTAATGGGTAATGAACCATTATAGAGTAAATTGGGGGGTAAGGGATTGATTACCCACCATCACCAATTCCTTTGCATTCCCTTTCCCTTTCCCTTTCCCTTTCTCTTTGCATTCCCCTAATTTGAACCAAACGGGCCCTGATACTACATATATCACAGTGTAATTAAGTGTAATGAAGGTGAATACTAATTTTGCAACTCCCTTTCAACCAATAGAAAGTGCACACATACCCTAATTAAGTATAATGAATGTGAACAGTAATTTTACAACTCCCTTTCAACCAATAGAAGATGCCCACATAGCCTAATATCACTGTAAATAATATGTATGGGCCAATAGCTTTTTAGATTAGAATTGTTAAGTGTAATGTATTATGTCACATCAAAAACCATGGTTAGTATATATTATAATTAGTTATAGGGTAAAAAGATAAAGAAGTCTGATGAGGAATTATTTGCTACATTTTTAAAGGGTCATTTAAGGTAGAAATCGCATTTATATGATCAAATATTGCTCTAAATCGTTTCTTTTTGCAATTTAAGTACTTGGGAAGAACAATCTAAAATTCGGCACATTTATGGCTTATTTGGACGAAAAAGTGAAGAAAACGACGAAGTCCCAAATTCCGACAGAAAAGGGTGTCTGACGACGTCACAAGCTACAACGTGGCGCCGTCACTTGCAAATGAAGGTGGATCCTTGGCTCAGAATTAACAAGCGACGCCTCAGTCAAATCTGAAGACCTTATAACCTGACGGCGTAAGGTGTATTTGAAGTCCAATATTTCGTACAAAATTAACAAGAGACGGCCCAAAGCTTTTACAAAGGGAGGCGTCAGACAGCACATGACGGCGTTAGAGATCCTACGTGATGCCGTCACAACGGCGACTTGGAGAATACGAAACCCTAATTGGAGGCGAGTTCACGTCGTCACACTTTGCAAGTGACACCGTCACAGTTGTAAAACTATATATACTTTCGCATGTTTTCATTAATTCGTGTAACATCTTGGAGTAGGGTTTTGTGAACGATTTTAGCAGCTATTGTGAGGCTTTTACAGCCCTTGAACTTCATGTTTCAATAAAGATAAGTTATTCCTTCAATCATTCGATATGTCTATGTATTGTTTGATTATGTATTTATCTTTTCTTTGCTTTAACATGCTAGCTTAAATTAATTAGTGTTTGCTTAGATCTAATGAAACCTAGTTGTTGATAATTGGTTTTTCGTCTCTTGTTTAATTGATTGTCTCGCGTTAGGCTAAGAAAACTGGCTAGTTTCTTATATGTGTTAGCTTGAACGTCTTAGAAAACGCAACCGTAGAGTGCACTATTGGTTTTTCTCGTTGTATTTATAGCATGAATTGCGGCTTGTAGATCCTAGAAAACTTAATAGACTTTAAGGGTTTTAGGGGAGACTAATATTCATAGAGTTGGGGACTTGGGCACCTCACCACGATCAATATTAAGGAATAAAATGCTTCAACTAAAACAAGGACGTGACAATTCGACAAATCAGTAGGAGATAACTAGGGAGTAATTAAATCTAAGTGAACACGCTTTTCCCTATCATAAGAAGTCACCAATTTACTTTTTCTTTTAAATTTGTTTAATTTTAGTTTTATAGTTAGTTTTGGGTTAGTTGACTATCAACTAATTTCGCCAACTCTTTCAAAACTTGAGATTTTTAATTGCTTTTATAAAAATATAAAAATACAAAAAGAATCATCACTCACCTCTAGACCTATCTCGACATACACTTCGACCTTTCCACAACTATTGCGAGACTATTCCCCGATCAATCCCCCAGACTTACCTATACTACACTACAACGGTTAGGTACACTGCATTGAGGATGGTAAAACTTCCTTTCAACGTTTACAAACCCCGCATCATGTTTTTGGCGCCGCTGCCGGGGAATAGT
This sequence comes from Artemisia tridentata subsp. tridentata, assembly GCA_021014915.2. Classification (NCBI taxonomy): domain Eukaryota; kingdom Viridiplantae; phylum Streptophyta; class Magnoliopsida; order Asterales; family Asteraceae; genus Artemisia; species Artemisia tridentata. Next base: position 78,374,806 of record CP139505.1, read on the forward strand.
TAGTAGTTTAGGTTCGATTTCTATTTTGTTTAGGTCTACTCACTAGATTACTATCAAGTGATATTTTATTTTCTTTTTTATTAGCTTTCTTGTAGTCTATCTTTTCTTCGTTCCCTTTGTTTCATAATCCATATCATTTGCCATCATGGTGGATGATAATATCTTTGAATCCATTGGCCAACCAAACCAACTACACCACGCACATTAACACTAAGACCCACCAATTAACCGTGACCCACCCGAATAACCTCGAGCCCGTACTCTAGGTGAGTACTTCAAACCAAGCCACCAAGGCTATCGAAACACAATTGAGCTCCCCCAAAGAGCCAATGTGTCTCCCTTGCGATCCGACCCCATCTAGTTGGTGCAAAGCAGATGTGCATTCCATGGACTTCGTTCCGAAGATCCAAATCAACATCTCAAGGATTTCCTTAAAATCGTAGATTCCATAGACCTTGATGTTGCAACTCAAGAGACAACATGATTGCGTTTCTTCCAATTCTCTCTACGTGACCAAGCTAGTCATTGGCGTGAGCGTTTACCCGTGGGATCTATCTCATCTTGGGATGATCTCACTTCTCATTTCCTTGCTCAATTTTTCCCACCGGGGAGAACTACCAAGCTAAGGAATGACATCTTGATGTTCCAACAACGTCAAGGTGAAACTCTTTACGAAGCGTGGACTCGTTTCAAGGACTTACTCCAAAAAGTCCCTCATTATGGCATTGATCTATGGCTCCAAGTCCAAATTTTTTATGATCATGTCAATCAATTCATAAGGCAAACCATTGACCAAGCGGCCGGTGGTAAACTACGTGACAAGAATGCGGAAGAATCGTGGGGCATCATAGAAGATCTTGCTCTCTATGACAACGAATGTTGGAATGACCCCCGTGAGTTGAGCAAAACGGTCAAGGCAATATCCTTGCCTTCGAATAACTCAAGCATTCCCGATCGTAGGATCATGGAACTTGAAGACCAAGTCAAGTTTCTTATGAAATCCTACAAAGCTCTTAAACCTTCAAGTCAAGTGAAAAAAATCACTTCTTCATGTGAATTATGTAGTTGTCCACATGACACTCGTGATTGCATGAAACTCCCCGAACAATCTTTTGCGGATTATGCATCCTTGCGTACCGACGGAGCGGAAGATAAGTGGTTCACTTTCAAACCCGAGCAAAATAACCTTGGTGATTCATAAAATCCATCTTGGAAAAATCACCCAAACTTTAGGTGGAAACAATACCTAAATTCTTCTCCAAACAATTTTTCAAATCCACCTAATCGTTTTCAACCAAACGGTTCATCCTCGAACCGTACTTTTAACAATAATCATTTCAACAATTCCAATAATCTTGAAGGATTAATGTCTAATTTTATGTCATCTCAAGAAGCTCATTTGTCCAAGTTTGAAGCCGATTTCAAACAACAAAGCGAGAAGACAAATAAAATTGACAACATGTTAAAGGTTCTCAATGATCGAGTATTGGGAGCACTCCCAAGTGACACGTCAAGAACCCGAAACTAAATGTTAACTCCATATCATCGGTTTCGTCTCCTAGTTCTTGTCCTCAATTTTACTCGGTCAACGCAATAAACACGTGTTTCAAACAAACTCAAATTTTTCAAAAAGACCAAGAAGATAATACACCAACTAACGTGTCGGTCAACCAAGTGATTGAAACACTACCCAAACAAGAACCTAACTCAGCCATTGACGATTAATTCAGAGATATTTATCTTGAACGTCCGTTTCTTGATGTCTTAACTCATGATCGCTACTACAATGCCCTTCTGGAAAAATATAAGGGGAAAGTTAAGTTGGGTAAGAATGGGTCCGCGTTTGTCCAAAACAAGTTACCTAAGAAGTTAGATGATCCAGGCATATTTGTTTTACCTTGTAGGATTGGGAACTCCAAGGCATATGATACTTTAGCCGACTTAGGATCATGCATCAATATAATTCCGTTATCCTTTTATAGGAACCTCAACTTAGGTAAACTTGAAACAACGAAATCAATTATAGGATTGGCGGATGGAAGTATTGCTTATCCGGTTGGGATACTAAAAGACATGGTAGTGCATATAGATAGATTGACTATTTTGGCGGATTTTTATGTCTTAGAAATATCGAGTGATCTTAAGTGCCCATTACTAGTTGGAAGAGGATTTTTAGCAACCGCTAGTGCGACAATAGACAGTAAGATGTCTGAAATAGCGGTAGGGGAAGGATCCACTAGGTCAATCTATGATGTCCAAAAGCATGAGCATGATAAGGAAGGAGGAATAATGGATGATAGGTTAGCTAGGGATAAGAAACCATCGAGATATGGCCCCCGACTAGATCAAGAGTTTATAGGACCTCAACTCCCATTTTTCCTAGAAGATGCATATGTAAAGAGTGTACCCTACATGGAACAACAAATAGCTAGAGATGCCGAGCTTGGTCCTTTTGAGGACCCTCTAGTGTTTAGCAAGATGATTGAGTTCCTAGGAGTTTTACCTATTAATCTTTGCATGAATCAATGGAAGTCGGAGGATGAGGATAGTAAATGGGATTGGAAAAAGCCACCTAAGGAAAGAGATGGGTTGTGGCACATTAAGATGACAATAGTAGATCCCGATGGAGAGGAGTTTGAGAAGTCATACCAAACCGAGCCTACTAAGAGAAAACTAAGTGATAAATTTGATCCAAAAGACATCCTCGATGAGGAACCTAGTTATATAGGGTAGGCCATAACTTTGAGTCTAGCTACAAGACTCGTAAATAAAGAAAAGCGCTTATTGGGAGGCAACCCAAGCTTTATGTTTGTTTGATTTTTATTTTCGTTTGTGTCTTATATATGTCTTACCATCATTGCTTAATCTTTCATGTTTCGAATAATTTGTAAAAATGCTTTATTTTGTTTTTAACCTCGTCTTAAATGCATATAAAAGTATTTTACAAAAAGATAAGTGTAGGGAAGATCATATTGGCTTATAAGAACGAATTCGAACATGAAAGTTAACAATGAATGATAAGCATATATGTATGTGTTTGTTTGAGTCAAATGCTTGTATCGAGTCACAATGAATGTTTTGCAGAATTTTCAGGTTCTAATACTCAAATTTTTCCAGAAATTTTACAGAAACAAAACGCAAAAATACTGTCAGGTCTATCCTGACGGCGTCAAGTTTACAACCCAATGACATCAGGCACTGTAGCTGCACAGTTTTCCAGGATTTTGTTTTTCTGCTGGAACTTAATTTTTGAAAGTTTTTAGAATTTTAAATTTTCAGGAATCTGTAAAACATTTATTTTGCAAGCATTATATCTTACTTTGCTTTATAGGATTTTATTTTTATATATAGTGTTTACCTCCGATTTTATGCAAGGTTTCGTGTTTGTTTTCTTGGTGAATTACATGTTATATTGGGCAAGAAAATAAAAGATGAAGTATGATGTGCGTTTATTGCATTTATATTCTTGGAGGAAGATTTAACCCTATTTCACATCGCCCATGCCGAGCAAATCAGGGGAGTATTAGTTGCTTTCATCTATTTTATTTTTCTCTTTTTCATAACTTTGATACTTTTTAAGAACATTAGGGACAATGTTCAATTTAAGTGTAAGAAGGGTAAAATGTGATACGTTAGAAAGTATAACTTCGCTTGATATTTGTTTTGTTTTATAGTAAATGTGTAATAAACTAAAAGAGATACTTCTTAGGGCAATTTTAGCACCAAATTTAATTTTTTTTACAACATATAGGAGTGAAACTTTAGTTTTAATAAGCTTCTCATGGATAGGAATTATATAGCTAGCACAAAAACCCTTCCACTCAAAAATTTCCAACAAAAAAATGTGAGGTTCGCCTTTAGATCGTTAGGAAAAGCATTCACTTTTAATGCTTATGAGTGTACCGGTAGTATATAGATTCTAAAACTTGCGTTTGTGATGCATCCCGAGATCGCTAGTGAGACTACATTCGTGTAGTGAGGATTTACTAAATGATAAGAGGCATTAGGATAACCCTTGTTTTAAACCTGTTTTTTAATTACGTTAGCTACATTGGTCAAGTAATTCTCCCACACCTTTGCGATGTACTCATTTTTAGTACACGATACCCCTAGTACACCCCTCAGAGCCTATCCTTTTCGCGCTTCTCGTGATATTTCGGTGGATTCCAGAATAGTAATGAAGAGCATTGTTTACAATCCACCCCCAAATGTACACCCAAATCACCTTAGCCTACCTTGTATGCACTCATTTTTAGTGCATTACTGTTACAACATATTTATTAAACACTTTACATGGTTGCTAAGTCGAGTCATATCTTGTAAATACAGTTTTTGGACGATTGAGACTCATGGGTAAAGTACTAGTTATTATGGAGTAATGGGGAAGAATGTCATGTTATTACCCCCATATGTACATTAATGTTTAAAGTACTCCACGTATTTTGATTTTCTTAATTCGGGTCGTTAGTTAGTTTCATTTATTTAAAAGTTCAAGTGTAGGGAGGTTGCAAGTAATCCCTTTGATGTATTATTTTGGATGGTAGGGCAAGAGTGCATGAAAATATATATATATATATATATATATATATATATATATATATATATATATATATATATATATATATATATATATATATAAATATTAAAAAAAATAATAATAAAAAAAAGAGAAAAAGAAAAAAAAATAAAAAAATGATAAAAAGAAAGAAAAAAAAAGTAGAAAAAGAAAAGAGAAAAAACATACGGACTACCATCCCGTCTTTTATTTTCGTTTAAGTCAAGAAAGTGTCAAGAAAAATACAAAAAGAGTTAGTAGTTAGCGAGTCGAGTCGAGTCTTGGCTTAACAACGCCTCATTGTACATGTAATTGACCAAGATGATTGACTTACCACCAGTAAAATTCCCTTTATCCAGCAGAACCGTGTTTTTCCATACCATTACACCTAACGTTACAACCCTTTAAAAGCCCTATTTGATAGTTTATCCTAGGTGCTTACGCCAAAGTGGTGGAGGTTTGATCCGTTCCAAAGCCTATGGTAATCTATGTGCTATGACAGGTAGAGAGTGTTTTATTTTCCCGTTTTCATATGTTATATAACTTTATACACCCGAGAGATGTGAGAATCCAAACACTTTATGTGAGGTGCTAGTATATAACTTCCGTGCTTATTTTGACTAACGTGGAATGATTGTATGTTGTAATTACTTTTATATTAATGTTAAATGACCCCTAACTTGTAAATTGATTAGGATAAAAGCATATTTGCTTGAGGAAAGCAAATCTCAAGTGTAGGGATATTTGATGATGAATTATTTTGTATCTTTTTAAGGGGTCATTTAAGGCCAAAATCGTATTTATATGATCAAATATTTCTTTAAATCATTTCTTTTTGCAATTTAGGTACTTGGGACGAAAAATATGGAATTCGGCACATTTATGGCTTATTTGGACGAAAAAGTGAAGAAAACGACGAAGTCCCAAATTCCGTCAGAAAAGGGAGTCTGACGGTGTCACAAGTTACAACGTGACGCCGTCACTTGCAAATGATGGTGGATTCTTGGCTCAGAATTAACAAGCGATGCCTCAGTCAAATCTGAAGACCTTATACCCTGACGGCGTCAGGTGTATTTGATGACAAAGATTTCGTACAAAGTTAACAAGAGACGGCCTAGAGCTTTTACAAAGGGACGACGTCAGACGGCACATGACGACGTCAGAGATCCTACGTGACGCCGTCACAACGGCGACTTGGAGAATACGAAACCCTAATTGGAGGCGAGCTGACAGCATCACACTTTGCAAGTGACACCGTCACAGCTGTAAAACTATATATACTTTCGCATGTTTTCATTAATTCGTGTAACATCTTGGAGTAGGGTTTTGTGAACAATTTTAGGAGCTATTGTGAGGCTTTTACAGCCCTTAAACTTCATGTTTCAATAAAGATAAGTTATTCCTTCAATCATTCGATATGTCTATGTATTGTTTGATTATGTATTTATCTTTTCTTTGCTTTAACATGCTAGCTTAAATTAATTAGTGTTTGCTTAGATCTAATGAAACCTAGTTGTTGATAATTGGTTTGTCGTCTCTTGTTTAATTGATTGTCTCGCGTTAGGCTAAGAAAACTGGCTAGTTTCTTATATGTGTTAGCTTGAACGTCTTAGAAAACGCAACCGTAGAGTGCACTATTGGTTTTTCTTGTTGTATTTGTAGCATGAATTGCGGCTTGTAGATCCTAGAAAACTTAATAGACTTTAAGGGTTTTAGGGGCGACTAATATTCATAGAGTTAGGGACTTCGGCACCTCACCACGATCAATATTAAGGAATAAAATGCTTCAACTAAAACAAGGACGTGACAATTCGACAAATCAGTAGGAGATAACTAGGGAGTAATTAAATCTAAGTGAACACGCTTTTCCCTATCATAAGAAGTCACCAATTTACTTTTTCTTTTAAATTTGTTTAATTTTAGTTTTATAGTTAGTTTTGGGTTAGTTGACTATCAACTAATTTCGCCCACTCTTTCAAAACTTGAGATTTTTAATTGCTTTTATAAAAATATAAAAATACAAAAAGAATCATCCCTCACCTCTAGACCTATCTCGACATACACTTCGACCTTTCCACAACTATTGCGAGACTATTCCCCTAGAGAACGATCAATCCCCCGGACTTACATATTCTATACTACAATAGTTAGGTACACTGCATAGAGGATTGTAAAACTTCCTTTCAACGTTTACAAACCCCGCATCAAAGTCATTTTATTTTTATTTTATGTTTACTTGAGTCGCTATGTTATTTTGATAGCTTTTTAGCTTATTATACCAAAAGTGTTCATTACGCTCGTTGTACTGTTAGAACGTGCAAATACACTTATTTAAGATTCAAATTTTCTTTTTTAAGGACTAATCAACATAGATGTGAGATCAATATAGAACTCATATTTGTCATAGAACCAATGAACCAATCATAGCCATCCATTTTTTTTTATCTAAATTAATAAAAAATCATTTTTCACATTTTTTTTAAAACAACATATCTTGCAAACGGTAAATCTTCAAGCTACAAAAAATACACCATCGCGACGAGAATTAAATTATTTTTCTATAGATATGCAATTCTATATACTTTCGACGAACTTTTATTTTTCGACGAACTTTTTTTTTTTTTTTTTTTTTTTTTTTTTTTTTTTTTAATTTTCGCCCAGAAAAATCATATGTGATTCGTAAAAATCACATATGATTTGATTTTTACAAATCACATATGATTCTTACGAATCACATGTGATTTTTACAAATCACATGTGATTCGTAAAAATCACATATGATTTGATTTTAACGAATCACATGTGATTTTTACAAATCACATGTGATTTTTCTGGGCGAAAATTTTGAAAAAAAAAATCGTCGAAAGTATATAACAATGCATATATATAGAAAGATAATTTAATTCTCGTCGCGATGGTATAATTTTTTTCGCGTAACGATTAACGGTTTGTGAGATATTTAATTTTTAAAAAAATGGCGAAAATTTATTTTGTTTATTTTGATAAAAAAAAATGAATTGCTAGGATTGATTGATTGGTTATATGACAAATATGGGTTCTATATTGATCTTTTGTCAATCAACATATAGTTACAGTATGTGGCAAAATATAGTTACGCGGCAAGTTATAAGACAAATTTAAACCAAAATTTATTTCATTTTTGAGGATGAGGATATATAACAAATATTTAAAGAAGAAAATTTTATAAAGTAAGATATATTAAAAGTAACTTATAAAAATGAGTTAAAAGTAATGTATCAGATGACATAACACTTGCTTTGTACACTTTTATAACAGTTACTCGTTGATATTAGGTACTCGATTATCGAAATGATCTAATTTTTTTAAATAAAACTACAAAAACAGTTAAGTGACTGAAGTAAAAAAAAAAAAAAAAAAAAAAAAAAAAAAAAAAAAAAAAAACCTACAATAACTTAGTTAGTTAGTAAATTCTGATAACCGATTAGTTCCAAAAATCATAAAAGTTGTACAATGACTTAGGTGTCATTTGTTTTTTCAGATATTTTATATCTTCATCTGTCAACCATATTTGTAAAAGAAGAGATACATCTAAAGTCTTTATCTGCAAGAAAGAAATCCGTTTGTTTTTTGTGTTTTTGAAAAAAAAGACTGAAAAAGAAATAGATAGCGTTTGTGTTGAAGAAGTGAGAATAAATGAAAGTTTATGTCTAATTTTTGAAGAAGTAAGAAGTGAAAAGAAAAACAATAGTTGTCAAAATCGCGATCCTGATCGTAGGATCTTACGATCCTATACTCAAAAAACAATCAGGATCTTAACAAGATCGTAATTCAAGTAGGATCGTATCAGGATCGTAGGATCGAACGTAGGATCTCAGGATCGTTTAGGATTGCCTATTATTAATATTTGAGTAAATTTCAAAATACATCCCTGTGGTTTACCCAATTTCGCACCATACATCCATTTTTTTTTTTTTTTTTTTTGCAACATATACATCCCTCCGTTAGTAAAAGTCAAACATAATACATCCACGAGGACGAACGGTGCAAACATTGTGTCGTTAACTTGGACACGTGGCAGTTAAGTAAGGGTATTTGTGTCATTTTATCTATCCCTGCTACTTCACATCTCTTTTTATCTCTTTTTAGTTTCAGTCAAACACAAATAATAAATCCAAATAAAAAACACAAACACAAAAACACAAACACAAACACAAATCAAATCCAATTCAATCCCTGCTACTTAAAAGTGATTATGTTGCATAATGTTTAGAAAATTTTCCATTAGTTCAACACAACTCTTCAAAATCTTGATTTGACAACAGAAAATGAAAAGTGAGAATTACTTTAATTCTTTTATATGTGCATCATCTACAATAACTTCTTCCATTATCCACTATCTTCCAGTTTCTGGGTATCATCTCCATTTCTCTTGACATCAAGAAACAGACCCACAATCACATTTCCATTCTCCTTGAACAATAGAAAACCCATCATAAATCTTACTCAAAACACAAATACGACTCGAATATATAAGATCTCAGGCTCATTTCATCAAGACAAAAGATCTTTAAGATCTTACATAATAAACCCATCATAGATCTGTGTAACTATGTAATAAACCCAGCAAGAAAGATATAGGTGGGTTCTTGATTATGGTTGTGTTTTGATTAAACACGAAAGATGTTTTATGATTTGTGTTAATCGCTTGATTGATGAAGATTAAGACTTAGATGAGATAAGCGAATGAGGGGATAAATTTGATTAATGGGTCGGGTCGGGTTGAGATGACCCGGTTGGTGAAATGGGTATTTGGGCATCTGGGTGTTCTTCATTTGGGGTTATTGATGTGCAAAAGAGGCTTAATGGGTTGAGTCTGTTATGGGTGCTTGTGATTCTTGCGAGATTAGAGAAGAAATTAGGGTTTATAAAATGGGGTTTCGATGAAGAGATTAAAGACATGTTTTTTTTAAGGGGGTGATGTTGAAGATGGAACGAAAATGGTGAATGAGTGAGTGTGATTTACGGCTAGGGTTTTAGGTGTGTATGGTGTTTAATCTGTGATTTATTTATTTATTTTTTTTTTTTATTTTTTTATTTTTTTTTTTTTTTTTTTAAGTATTTTTTTGATAAAAGGTTTTTTTGTGAATGTTTGATTTTTTGTTTTGGTGGATTGAGTGAAATCTGGGTTTATGAATATGTTAGATCGATAATTTTTTGATTTGTGTTTGTTAAAGAATTTGAGCTCTGTTAAAGAGGCTAGCTATTCTTGAAATCTGGGTTTATGAATATGTTAGATCGATAATTTTTTGAGTGAAATTGGTATTAATAGAGTGATGAAGTGGTGTGAAATATACAATGACATAAATACCCTTACTTAAAAAGAGATAACTGCCACGTGTCCAAGTTAACGACACAATGTTTGCACCGTTCTTCCTCGTGGATGTATTGTGTTTGACTTTTACTAACGGAGGGATGTATATGTTGAGAAATTTTTTTTTGGATGTATGGTGCGAAATTGGGTAAACCACAGGGATGTATTTTGGAGTTTACTCTTAATATTTTTTCCGGGGGGGGGGGGGTATATTAACTTATTAAGCATAAGCTCATGTCTTAAAGCCTAATGAGTGAGAATTCTTTATGAAAGCTATTATTTTGGTTCTTTTGCAAGGATTAATGAGTGTGAAATCATTATGATTTTATGGACTATTTAGAAATAGTTAAGATGTGTCTTTTTGGATTTATTATGAAAAACGATTTCGTACTTTGTAACATGTCAGAAACTTGTTTTTAAAGTAAACCATCGAGATACTTGACCCAATTTTGTTCATAATTTATTTTATGTTACATATAAAAACATGAACTATATGTTAAATTTTTTTAGTAATACTATAAGAATATCCTTATGTAATTTATTTGGCCATAAAGGAAAAAAAAAAAATATTGTGTTGCCCTCTATTATAAATTATGTCGTTTCATTTTCAGATACAATCCATTTATATTTTTGCATTTATATACTGTAACCAAAAAGTCACAGAATCACGTACCAATAAATTAACACTATCTTTTTGCATTAATCTAAATGTTATCACGAAAAACCTACAATAAAAAACATTGAAACAAGAAGTTAGTGCATGTATGTAGTAACTTTGTGTAAGTATGCATTGCAATATATCTAATATTCTACTACTACTACTACGATCTTGCAAAGCCAAAAACAATGCTCTGTAGGATCCCGATTCTGACAACCTTAAACTTATGTCATTTCTTCATAAAAATAAATGACACCTTAATTAAATGAAAGCGAACACCTTAGTCTGCGTTTGGTTGGGGCAAATTGGGAGAATTTGTCAGGGTTTTAAATTAAAATCCCTCCAATATATGTGTTTGGTTCACAATAAAGATGTGGGTAGAGAAATTTTAGTTGTATAAATAAAGCTAAAAGTTGTACATTTTAAATTACTTCCGCATAGAAAGCATTTTCATTTGCTTAACAATTTATATATAAACAGCCCTTAATTATATCTTTAACGAGTTGGGCGTCGGTCCGCCGCGTTGCGGCGGAGCGTTTTAGTTTGCCGGTTTATGATACTGTAATACACGTAAATGTAGCTTCTACTTGGAATCCAAGAACATACACGATAGATTCCAACGGTGTTAAGACAGTTATGTTTTTAAAAAGTGTTACATCATAATTACAACCGCGTCACTGAATGATTAATACTTAGAATTTTAAAACAGAATCCTACTTTATGGTTGTTTTCATACATAAGTGACTAAACAAATCCGAAACATCTTACCGGCTGAAGTCTTCTGTTGCGTTAGTAGCATTTTACAAATTCTTTGTACTTTTTTGTTATACCGAACTTGGGGAAATGTGATTTCCATATTCCTTAAGAAAAGTGCCGTTGTCGTACGCGTATTTCACACACTCTAGACTCAATTGCTCCCCGTTGATTCTTTCAAACTTGTTCAGTAAAGCAAATCAGAACCAAGCCATGTTTATGAAAACCGGAATCTGCCACCAAATCAAGTAGAATATAACAAATTATATGAAGAAACTCATCACATGGCTATATTGCTTAAAAAAAACTGGTTCGTGCAAACATTAGAGTAAACTCAAACAAATAATGACTTATAACACTTGAAAAAAAAAAAAAAAATCTCGACTAATTTAGGCATAATATGAGATCCACCCAGGGAGCAATTTTTTTTTTTTTTTACGTATACGACACCTTTTCTTTTAGCGCGCTCCAAGTTTCAATTGCAGCATGAATTTTAAGCACGCATTCTGAAGTAACGAATAAATCCGAAAACTCTGTATAATAAAGCGGGCAGTTGGTACATACCTTGTCAGCATCTTTTAGCGATTTATGTATTACTTTGCCCATATCTCCCACTACTGCATAGACTGTAAGCATAGTGGTGACAACAATATTCAACCGTGAAGTTTAAGGAAATGTAACATCTCCAATAAAATGAAAGAGAACGCAACACTTACAATAATTAATCGCGGCCGATAGGGGCATTTGCAACTCAATCGTGAAACATTGGCGCTTGAAAAACCATCACCTTATCTGTAAATTGTTGGTAGAGGTTCAGATAACAATGGATTAGCCATGATGAACATGTACTTAACCACAAATTCCAGTTTTTGGAGAAACTAATAAAAGAGAAACATAGTGTATACATATATCTTACGAAGTTGGCAGGGTGAGATCTAAAAATGTGGGAACAACACGGAACACTTGTCATGGTTGCAGCCGTTGTTTAGATGTAGGTGCCCAGCCAAGATACATGTATCCATGTTTTTTTACATCAAAGTGTATAAATGCAGTCGAGTGAAGGGTTCTCCCACTTTCATCAAGAACTAAAAAATATTGATTTACAAAGGAACAACACAAATGTGGGAACAGCACGAAGCACTCGTAATGGTTGCAATCATAGCCTACCTGCGCTTACCAGACCAAGATATGGGTGTCGAAGTTGGCCATTTTTTTGTACTGTAAGCTATTGGTATATTTTTTTAGACCGAAGATCTAATATTATACAAATATAAAATTGCATATAAAACCATGTTAAAGAGGCGTACCTTTCCACCACGAACCAAATGGCTATGTAAACCTGTCGTTAAAAAGATAAGCTTTCAGGCCACGTCACCAACAGGCTTCTCTTCTTCCACAGTCAAGTGTACGTATGTCTTTAATGTCACTGAAATTTTAGAAAAAAATATACTCATTGCAGAAACATATCAAATCGTTATATATGTCGCAATGTAACTTACGTTGGAAAGGCAAAATGGACAGAACTTGGCCTTCACTCTACGTCCATATTTCAGCAAGCATGTCTCTCCCTTCAAAGAAACAATAGCCTGAAATACGATAGCAACATAAGATAAGCATTTTTACAATAAAAAATATGCGATGACTTTCATTAAGTTACCTTCCTAATGATTCGGTCGTAGTACGTAATCTTTATTAGGTTGGTCCTCATTCTTTCACAATGGTCTGCAAACATAACAATAAGAACTGCACTGAGTATGATATTGTTTCTTTGAAGAAAACTTCCTCTTAACTTATAAACTATACTAAGCAAATAAGCATCATGATAACACTCAAGTCATATTAATATTTCATAAAATTTAAAAGCTAATAATACACTATATTACTTTAACAGGAATTTCACACATCAACCTATGACAAACATCAACCGTCTGCAACTTCCTAAGGAATTTCACATGACTTTTACTGTAACAAACATCGAATGATTATGTAACCATCATCAATTCGCTTCTATTCACTATAGAGACACTCAAAACATCTTATTAGTTATATCAAAAACATAATAACTACTTTATCAGACAATGGCATACAATTATCAACCAACAATTAAGGCCCTTTTCCCATTTTTTTCCATCGTTAACCGCATAATTTTGCTGTTGCAAACTTATCCTTCACAAAGTTACGAAGTATTATAGCTCATTTTGTTCCGCGCCTGATCTTATATGGTAAACATAAGTCTAAAAACATAAGCCTGATTCGAAAACTTCAGATAATAGAAAACCACAATTAAATCAACTTACAAACAAAAAATACCTTAAATAAATTGATGCCATCTCCGTATCTACTTTCTATTGATATTCACAAAGAAACCCTTTCAACTCCTCATCTTCCCTGTTACAAAAGATCATAATTTGCATACGGGTCTAAGAAAGCAACACACAGTAAACAAAGAAGCCATCATCATCACCCATAAAATAAGAAATTCAACAAAAACATAATATATTTTTTTTCTTTACCAAAGAAAATGGAAAAATAAAAAAACTTGATACCTCAAATTGAAGAACCACCATCAACAATGACACAAACCCAAACGCGCCTAACCCCTTATGCATCCACCTTCACCATCTCATACCACCTTGATAGTGGATAAGAAAACATGATAAAAAACCAAGCCGGTGGGTGTGTGATTATCATGTGTGTTCTGGAAAGTGGGGAGACAGGCGATAAGGTGAATACTTCGTTTGGTTTTTTTTTTGATCGTTAGACATGGCAAGATTAAAGATCGATCTTCCTTTCATGTTGTTTGTGAATTAGGTTTATGTGTGTAAAGGCGGTGAAAAGCTCTGGTAGATTCTAGAGGCGTTGAAGTTTTTATATAACCGGAATAGTACATGATATACCGATGATTGACAGGTGTAAAGCTAAAACCTGCACATACAGAAAAGTTCAAATGGGCCAAAAAACATGGGCTGGGCCAAGAAAACGGGCGGTGGCAACTGTAGCATCAACGACGTCGTATTAAATGACTTTTAATATATATAGTAATCTTTCTTTAGTTATGAAGATCATCCATTATAATTATAATTATATGTATATATTAAAACCCATCGGATTCTATGAAATGCTTTACGTTATATATTAAACCAATAAATAAACGGCGCCGTTTCCCTTTTTTTTTCCCGCCAAATTTCACGCCACAGGATTAGCCCAGTTCTCATCTCTTTGCTTCTCCATCTTTGCTGTCCAGATTGTTCCTTTGTGGCCCATTTGTGGCTTCCTTTACCTGGTATTTGTAGCATATTTAGCTCGTATAATGGTATACTCATCGTATACTGGCTTCTAGCTAAACTTTGGGATTTTGTGAACGTGTGATTCCATTAATTGTTGCTACCAAAAGAGGTTAGTGTGCCATACTCTTGACTAATAAACCATACCTGCTCTTTGGATTTTCTCTTTCATTTTTCAAACATGGTACAGTCCACACCTTAACTTGCACGTGTTATTCCATTAATTGTTGCTACCAAAAGAGCTTAGTGTGCCATACTCTTCACTAATAAACCATACCTGCTGACTTTCACCCAAATTCCAGACAAGAAAAAAAGTTACAACAAAATTAGAAAAAAAAATTTGAAAAAAAAAATAAAAAAATTAACGAGGATAGAGAGATCACCAACGTTTGGAAGAGGTGTGTTATCATGTCTTCTTTCGGTTTTGTCTTATTTGCTTTGCATAATGTCTGATTATTTGCTTTGCATAATGTCTGTGTTGTTAACAATGCCTATGTGTTTTACTTTTAACAAATGCCTGTATGTTTGACGTATATATGATGCCACCAAGTGTACCTTTATGCGTTTCATGCACACTTTATGCTGTCTTTATTAGCCATGACCCACGAACAGTTGCTTAGCCCTGTGTCTCTCAAATATGAAGTTTAAAAGAAAAGCAGTACCTAGGATTAGTACTCTTGGTTCTTCAGAGCCTACGGATGTTTGTGATTTTTATCAGGCGGAACAGCCTTATAGTGTGGATGCCCGAACAAAAAGGGTGCTAAGTGATGTAGGTAGCGTTGACCCTTCTTTAGATTCGATGAGTAAAAAACCATGTGGTTCTTCGCCTGTTACCAGTCATGTTTGTGCTGGTAGCAGTTCTATAGAACACGCAGACGCATCGAGACTTGAAAAATGTGATGCTCTTGGTGTGAATTTCGAGTGTTGTCGTGCAAGTGACGGGGTGTCGGATCAGCACTTTCAGAGAGTGTCGATTGTTAACAGTCACCAAGGGTCTATACCTGATGGTACAGATCTTCTGCATAATATCACTCATTCGTTCCCTGATCTACCAACACCAATACTGAGTACGTATCCTATTCATTATGCTTAGTCCTTTATCTTCTAATGCTGACACCTTTAAACCTGTTACCGTTTTACCTATGCTTATTCCGCTGTTGTGTTTCAGGGGAATGCACGGTCGAAAAAGTTTCCAATGGGAAGACGCCTGCTTTGGATGTGCATCTTTCATCTCATCAGCAGGCTGCAGTTTCCGTGGACAAAGGAAAACGAAAAGTGTATGACCTTTCTCATGAAGATCAAACATTTGCAGCCGCCGGTGGCGCTCGACCATTTCCAGAAATTAGAAGCAACACAGAATTGCTAGGTAATTTGTCACCGCTTCTCCTTTTCATTTGGTGTTTTGTACATTTAGTATTCATTGATGACCATATTTGTTTTCTTTCTTGCAGGTGCAGAATCTCTTTTTATAATAGATGATGAACAGCCAACCGTTCTACCTTAGCATGTGGGAACCGAGACGCACCGTTTACGTTTGCCTCCTCATTTACATGCTGCTGTCTGTTCGCTTAATCAAAGTGGCCCCTCCCACCATGCATTCACGGTGGCCGACAATATGAACCTGCACACGAATAGCCACGAGCGCCGGCCTAGAGGTTTGGCTCTTTTTTTTTTTTTTTTTTCTTTTTTCTTTTAATATGTCTGCATTTACAGCTATTTCCGGTTTCGTCACTTCCTTTCTTTCTATTTGTTACAGTTAGAATGCATCCTTCATCAGCAGCAACAAACCATTCACGGTACCTGCGCGGCACCCGTGCAAGATCTAGGCAAGGTATGCTCATCCCTTGGTTCAGCCTGTTCCCTAACTCAAATCAACCACCCATTATTTTTTTCAACATGGGTTTCTTTTCACACTTTCATTTTTCTCTTTCAAATGTAGGCCCTCCAGACACGTATGTACATATGGGCCGATGTGACCAGATCTGCCATCATTGCAATGCATATTTCTGGTATAATGAAAGAGCTGCTTCCAGTCGTAGAGGCAGTGCAGAGTATCATAAATGCTGCAATGCCGGGAAAGTGAAGGTTGATGGTCCCGCCAACTATCCAGCCTATATAAAAGACCTTTTCACTAATCGTCACTTCATGGAAAATATCCGTGCCTACAATCAGATGTTTGCAATGACATCGTTGGGTGCAAAAGTAGACAGGTCTATAAACATGGGTCGTGGTCCTTATGTGTTCAAAATCTCTGGCCAGCTTTACCATAGGATCGGGAGCATGTGTCCAGAGCAAGATACACGCCCGCAGTTTCTGCAACTGTATATATATGACACAGAAAATGAAGTTGCAAATCGTTTAGAAAGCTTTGAAAGATCTGGACACGGCCTGCGCGCAGAAATTGTTGAGAAGTTGATTGAACTTCTAGATGATCATAACCAGTTGGTCCAGCTGTTTAGAACAGCAAGGAATAAAATGGCTGAAGTTAATATTCCACAGTTCAAGGTCCGTTTGTTTGGTGTTGTTGGTTCGAAGCAGCATGAATTGCCGGCAGGAGATTGTATTGGGGCTATTATCTTTGAGGGTGGGCCAGATATGCAGACTAATTTTGATGTCATTGTTGAACAGCACAGTCATGCCTTGCAGCACGTGAACAAATTAAACGCTTCTTATATGTCACTGCAGTTTCCCTTGATTTTTATCTTTGGCGAAGATGGTTACCATTTAGGCCGTAGATTATTAACCACAAATTCAGAATCCAGCAAGGAAAAGAAAATGACGATGAAGATGTACTATTCATATCAACTGCACGACCGGGTTGGTCAGTATAGTCTCATGACCAGAAGTGGCCGTCTTTTCCAGCAGTATGTCGTTACTGCTTACTGTAGCATTGAGCAGTCGAGGATTGACTATATACGAGACCACCAAGACGACATTCGTAATGACTACATGGCCGGGTTATACGATGCTATCTCACGTGGTTACCGGGATGGTTCAGATGTAGGTTCAAGGACGATACTGCCTTCATCTTTTACAGGGGGGCCATGATACATGTATAGCCATTATTTAGATGCTTTGGCTATATGCCGTGTCCACGGGAACCCATCGTTCTTTATCACTTTCACGTGCAACGTTAACTGGCCTGAAATCCAGGAATATATGCAAGACTTTCCGCATATAACGGTGGCTGACAGACCAGACGTCGTCGACCGTGTCTTTGAAAGAAAAATACATGATTTGGTCAACTTCTTGTGAGATTCAAAACCTTTTGGATATGTGGAAGCAGGTACCCTCTAAATTATATATGTGATGGTTCCTAAAAATATTTGACTTGGTTGGTCACTAACTGACTGTTATTTTTATGAAGTTTTATATACAGTTGAGTTTCAAAAAAGAGGTTTGCCGGACTGTCATTTACTGCTATGGGTCAAAGAAAGCCACCATGTGCAAAGGCACGAAGATGTATACATATATGTCTCTGCAGAGCTACCAGACCCGGTCATTGATCCAGAAGCCTATAGAGTTATTACAGAGTTCATGATGCATGGCCCGTGTGGGCTGGTCAATAAATCGGCACCATGCATGCGGGCCAGTGATAATTACAGTAAGAAGTTTCCTAAACCTTTTTGCCCTGCAACGTTCATTGATAAAAAAGGATACGTGCATTACCGCAGGCGGGATTTAGGCACAACAACATTAAAACAAAATGTGCTCCTTGATAACGGGTACGTTGTTCCGCACAACCGGTCTCTCTGCATGCGGTTCTACGCACACATCAACGTTGAATACTGTGAATGGTCCATGCTTATAAAATATCTCTTCAAATACATTTCTAAAGGCACTGACCGAATAGTTGCTCACATCACAAGGACCTTGGGAACTGCAGAACCAACCACAAGTCATCGTTCATTGCACATTGATGAAATAAAGAATTTCCAAGATGCTAGATACATTGGCCCGCATGAAGCATGCTGGAGGATTCTGGGATTCAGCATACATAGCAGAGATCCGGCGGTACAGATACTTGCAGTTCACCTTGAAAATATGCAACGCGTGACTTTTAGAAGGCAACAGCAATTGCAAGCAGTTGTGGACAGTGAGCACAACAAAAGAACGACACTTACTGAATGGTTCAAATATAACACTTACAATACAGACGGGCACCATCTCACATATTTAAACTTTCCCAGAGAGTTTGCATGGTATAAAGATGGGAAATATTGGCAACGTAGGCGGCGCACCACCAGCATAGCAATTGGTCGTTTGACATATGTCCATCCTAGCTCTGGAGACGCATTCTACCTGAGGCTGTTACTGTGCCATCAAAAAGGCAGAAAGTCATACCGCCATATCCGGACAGTTGATGACACAGTTTACCCTACAAATAGGGCAGCATGTGAAGCGATGGGCCTTTTGGGTGGTGATCAAGAATGGAACATCGCTTTACAAGAGGCTTCTTTCTCAGCTACTCCAGCTCAAATGAGAAATCTGTTTTGCCAACTAATCTTTTGTGATGTGTCCAGTCCAGTCACATTGCTGCAATCGCATGTGCATTCCATGTCGGAAGACATTCCTTTAATACTTTCACAAGTCTTGCAGATACCAGATCTTCATGTTAGTGCAGATGACTTAGAAGGCGGTCTTATGTATGAGCTGCAAGCAATTCTTAATTTCTATGGAAGGTCGGTTTAAGATTTTGGCTTTCGTCTACCTCCACCTCACTTGCTAGACATCTTGAATAACAGAACAGTCATGGAAGAAAGGTCGTACAACCGTGAGCTCTTGCGAAGTGAAAGTGAAAGATTAATAGACCAGTTAAATGCCGAGCAGTGCATAATCTTTGACCAAATAACAGCGGCTGTCAATAATCAGCAGCAGAAGCTCATATTCGTTTATGGACATGGAGGCACAGGAAAAACTTTCATTTGGAAGACCATAATTTCGAGACTGCGGTCAGATGGAAAAATTTTGTTGGCAGTCGCTTCTTCAGGTATCGCAGCTTTATTGCTTCCATCAGGACATACGGCTCATTCACGTTTCAAGTTGCCGCTTGATTTAACTGACGAATCAGTATGCATCATCAAAAAAAATACGCAGATAGCAGAGCTGCTTAAGCAAGCTAATCTTATCATATGGGACGAGGCTCCTATGAACGATCGTAGATGTTTCGAAGCACTTGACCGTACATTGAGAGATATAATGGATGCACCCACCAGTGTCTTTGGAGGGAAACTGGTTATTTTAGGTGGTGATTTCAGACAAACACTTCCTGTCAAGAAAAATGCTACAAAACAGGAAGTTATCTCTTCTTCTATAACACTTTCGTACTTATGGCCATATTTCAAAATCGTTCGTCTTACTCAAAACATGCGCGTGCGACACCCAGGCCTCTCATCTGACCAGTATCAAGCCACTGCTACATTCTCTCAATGGTTACTCCAGGTTGGAAACGGGACCATTGGCCAACCAGATGAAAAAAATCCAGAAGACTCGAGTTGGGTACAAATACCAGCTACATACTGTATCCCCGAAAGCGAGATAGCCATCCAAGAGCTCATTGATTTTATATACGATGAGCAAACATTGCAATCACCCACAGCAGCATCCTTACAAGAAAAAGCTATAGTCTGTCCAAAAAACGAAACTGCCGATATCATAAATTCTACTGTCCTCGATATGCTGCAAGGAGATACCTATACTTTTACAAGTGTTGACGAGGCTACACCAAAAACAAACGATGGAGGAGCAACAGAGCTATTGTATCCTCAAGAATACCTAAACACACTTTCCTTTTCAGGGATGCCTCCCCACGAGCTTCATCTTAAGATAGGTGCACCTATAATGCTACTAAGAAACCTAAACTTAGCCGGCGGTCTGTGTAACGGTACACGTATGATTGTCACTCAGATCTTTACCAAGCTTATTCAAGCGAAGATCATCACCGGTACACGAATGTCCGAAAAAGTTTACCTGCCGCGTATTCTGCTCATCAATAAAGATGAGAAACTACCTTTTGTATTTAAAAGGAAACAATTCCCAGCTAAGGTCTGTTACGCAATGACAATCAACAAAAACCAAGGCCAATCGTTAAATAAAATAGGCGTGTATCTACCCGAACCTGTGTTTGGACATGGACAGTTGTATGTTGCATTGTCAAAAGCAACATCTCCTCAAGGGCTAAAAATGCTTATCAAACAACAGTCAAGCAAAGCTAAAAACACTACTAAGAATGTTGTTTACAGAGAATTTTTAGACATGGTCACAGCTGCATAGGTTCCTCACAGTTGCATTTACTTTTTAACTGTACATTTGTCCATTTGCTTCCTGCCTGTAACACTACCTTTTGAACTGTTATGACAACTGCTTTGGTATTATTGTTTATCTAAATAGGCAAATATTGCATCTATTCTATGCTTGCTTACCTTTCTGATCTTCAACATTCATGCTTGCATTATAGGTTTCTTAACAGTCAAACAAAGCTGAAAACACTAACTTTTTTACTGTACATTTTTCCATTTGCTTCCTGCCTGTAACACTACCTTCTGAACTGTTATGACAACTGCTTTCGTATTATTGTTTATCTAAATAGGCAAATATTGCATCTATTCTATGCTTGCTTACCTTTCTGATCTTCAACATTCATGCTTGCATTATAGGTTTCTTAACAGTCAAACAAAGCTGAAAACACTAACTTTTTTACTGTACATTTTTCCATTTGCTTCCTGCCTGTAACACTACCTTTTGAACTGTTATGACAACTGCTTTGGTATTATTGTTTATCTAAATAGGCAAATATTGCATCTATTCTATGCTTGCTTACCTTTCTGATCTTCAACATTCATGCTTGCATTATAGGTTTCTTCTTTTCATTAAACAGACTCATATACGGTTATCATTAACATATCCTTTTTAACTTATAGGCAAATGGACCAGACCTCTAGCATTGTCAGATCTTCCACCTCTGCAGGTAAAGAGATTGTCGCACAATCACAAGACACCACCCTTGCCAACCTAAAGGAAACGGATACTGATAAAGTTGTATGTGTAAGAGTATACCGAAAGTGGACACCTACAAACAAGCAAGGGAAACCGGTACTATTCTGTTGCATGTTAATTGATCAGCAGGTACACAGCGCTATTCTATCATCCAACTACATAATTTCACCCTCACATGTTCTCTGAAAAAAAAAGGAACACACCATGTTAGACATGTTCACTCCTGTTCTATTTGCAGGGTCAAACTATACAAGCAAATATCAACTTACGAGAAAAAAACAAATTTGATGCCCTCCTCGAGATCACCAAAACTTACAGGATAACCGCCTTTGGCTTTCAGCCTACAAAAACATCGATGCAGGTTGTCCCTCACCCACTTTCATTGCTTCTGGGAACACATATAGATATTAAAGCCATACCAGATACAAACTTCCCAAATCATTATTTCAACTTCAGCCACCATCGGCAGCTTTATCCAAAAGTAGATGTGAAAGAAGGCTTACTAACAGGTATGCAACACACACTTCTATAAAACAAGTATACCTAATAGATGTATAATTTGGTCCTACTATTTATAGATTATATCGGGTACGTCCAGTATGTGACTGAAATACAAAAATGACTCAAAGCAACAAAAGATTCAGCAGTTTGGAGAGACATTGGTATTCAAAATTTAGAGTAAGTCTCCGCCATTCATCTTTGAAACTCCTTTTTTAAGTTTGGTCTGATAAATACTCTGTAACTGTAACAGTGGCCACACGGTCTGTTTTACTTTATGGAATCAAGATGCTCACACTTTTAGGAAAATGGAATATGAAAAGGCGGAAAAGCCAGCAATCATAGCGGTCAGCTCATGCTTAGTAAAAAACTACGGAGGTGCCCTTACTACTTTATTCTTATGATTCACCTTTTTAACCCGGTTGCTTACCATCTCCTTAAAAATAACACAGGATTACAACTTTCGCCAACAGCTGCAACAGCTTACTACTTCAACCCAGACATACCCGAATGCCATGAAATCCGCAGTGTGTAAGTGAGCAAAACATGAGACTAATGTTACAGTTTAAATTTTAAAAGAAAGTAGACTCACAGCGATTAATGATACAGGTACGACCAATTCATTGATCCACCAGCAATACTCAATATCCAGCATCAAAGATGTGCAGATCCGATTCAAGAAATGTGCAGAAACCGAGTGACACTAGCAGATTTGACAAGGGAAAATCCCCAGAACCAACAGGTAAGCAACAACTGCAATACAACCACAATCAATTTAAACCCTGATACACAGTTTAAATTTTGCTAAAACAGAATGTCCGCTTTACTGTTATCGCTACAATTGACAAAATCGATACAACAAGAGAATGGTTTTTCAAGAAATGCCATGACTGTAAATACAAGATATCCCAACGCTTTCCACACACCCACTGCAGACAGCCAGCCTCTGAAAGCGACATAACTTACAGGTGAGCCACAATATTCTCCCATTCCTATACTAATATACATAAGCACATGTTTTATAACAAATAGATCTCTTTATTAAAGACCGTCCTATATATTTTTTACGCAGCTATTCATTCAGGGTACAATTGTCCGATGGCACTGGCAATGTACCAATGACATGTTTTAGTAATGAAGCAAACTCACTGGTCAAAGATTGCAAAGAATTGCTGCAAACCATGCCCACCCAAAGTTCCTATGACTACCCACCAGAACTACTTTCTCTTCAAGGAACAAAAAAAATTTTCCAGCTCCACTTTGACCCAGAAAGCACAAAAGAAAAGCAACTCTTCATTCTCGATAACTGCTGGGACGACACACCGCTAATAACAACAGGACTTGATACCAATGAAGAAACAGGTGGCACAGTTCATCCCAAAGAAGTTCATACCACACCACCAACAGAGCACCATCATTTAACTGAACCATCAAAATCCACTACTGAACCTCGACAGAAAACTGCTATAAAATCCCTTTTCACACAAGACAAAGATACATCAGCAGCACCACCTCCAAAAAAAAACCAAAAAAGAAGACTGATAAGTCAAGAGCTTCGACCACAGATGCGAAACAAGAAGCCCAATCATCTATGTATAATAATCTACGTGCATGCACACTACTCCCGTACGCTTTAGAAACAATGGCTTATGTAAATATATATCACTACTACTTAGCACCAATCATCTAAGCAAACCTATGGCATAGAACAGCCACCTCATTCTCTCTTTTGTACAACGCCTACCTGCGCGTAACTTTGACATTAAATACATAGTAGGCTTGCTCTTTGGTGCGACAAATGACTCGCAGATCAGTTTTACCAGTGTTCTAACATAAGTCAGATTTCAAATATATCAGAAAACATATGCATCATAACAATGTTACACAAGTTGCAACCACATACCACATCAAGAAACAAAAACAATTAACAAAAAAAAAAAAAATAAATAAATAAATAAAAAAAAAAAAAAAAAAAAAAAAAAAAAAAAAAAAACAGATTCCAGGAGATAATAAACGTTATATTTATAGATAAAACCTAAACAGGTTGATCCATACATAAAGGCATATTAAGCACCTCTCCAAAATTTGCCAAAAGGCTTACACATAAGTGAAACATAAAGATTCTAGCAAAAGAAACTAACCCAACAACACTTAGATACCCTTAAGACTACCATTTCTAAACAAACAGGCTAATCATGAAGATCCATAGCATTTATGTTGGCATCCTTCTCTGCCCTTCCTTCTCTTCCTATATCCAGCACACCAACCAAACCAGCCAACATCCTCGCCTCTCTATCCACAGTGCGCAGCTCATCACATAAAAACCTGAAGCAGTCTTGAACTCGATCCGAGCCGCAAGCCTCCTTTAATTGTTCGATGTGTCGAAGAGAAGCCATTCTTTGATTGAGATCTAAAATTTGTATCCAAATGCTTTTTAATTATAAATAATAGATGAGGAAGACACGCTTTATAACCACATATTAAATAACCTTTTACTAAAACAAAAAACAAGGTTTATAAGCATATATTAAAAAAAAAAAAAAAAAAAAAAGACAAAAAAAAAAAAAAAGTTAACTATAAATGAAAATTATGCAAACTACAAAAAAAAAAAAAAAAAAAAAAAAAAAAAAAGGTTCTAAAAAAACATGAAATTGCTACAAAAAAAAAACGTTATAAAAAGTGTCCAGATTCTATTCCAACCAATGAGAAAAGACTTCAGTGAATAATAATGATATTTGATTAGTACATAGTATAGTTAGTGGAATTTCCTAAAACTTTGTGCATTTGAAAAATTGACACTTAATATGGGACAGAAGGAGTATCTTATAACCTTACCTTTATTAATATTCTACGACTGTTTATTTTCTTTACTTTTCATTTATAACATTAACCGGAAAACAGGCACGCCCGCAACGCGGCTACCGTTGCCTATCTCGTAAAATTAAAAACCAATAAGTACTACTGTATAGCATTTCACAAAACCCCAAAACACCCAAACAAAAACCCTTAAAACAATAAACACCATGGCAACCAGACGAAGCTTAACCACCATCATCACCCATCTCCGATCACCACGCGCCCGTTACACTCTCCCACTCCTTACCCACACCCAGCACAACCGAACCCCACTTCTCGTTCCAAGAACCTTCACCCGTTTGAAATCCGGGTCGGGTTACTCGCCCTTAAATGACCCATCACCCAACTGGAGCAACAGACCACCTAAAGAAACGATATTGCTTGATGGGTGTGATTATGAGCATTGGCTTATTGTTATGGAGTTTGATGGTGAGAATAAGCCCACTGAGGATGAGATGGTTCAGGCTTATGTTAAAACCTTAGCTACTGTTGTTGGAAGGTATATTGTTTTTGGGGGTGTTTGTTTTGGCTTATATAGCCGGCTTATGGCTTATTTGGTTTTGGGCTTATGTTTCGTAAGCTCACTTTTTGCAGCTTATTTTGAAACTTTTCGGCTTATATAAGTTTATTATGTCATGATATCTACTTATAAATGTTAGTTGTTAGAGACTCAAAACCTTAGTCTATCATGATATCTAGGTTGACAATTCCAAAAGCAAACATGAAAATAAACAGAGGGTCGAGGCTAAATATGTTTTTGGTCTAGGCTAACTATGACTAGTTTCGTGCCTAAACGTGCTTTTAGCTGTTTAGGTTGTATGTTTGGCGAAATGTAGCAGAAGCAGTAAGCAGTAGTTAGAAGTAGCTGTTTGTTAAATAAAAGTGTTTGGTAACGTAGTTGCAGCTGTAATTATTAAGTGTAAAATGACGTAAAAAGATATACACATTAACATAAAAATTCTTTAAATTAATATAAGGGGCATATATGTAAATTGAGAGCCAAAACGCTAGCGGCTAGATTTGAATGCTTCTTGATGAAGCGTTTTGAATGAGAGCGGTTACACACAATTCAACCGCTAGTTGCTTGTTGCCAAACAAGCATTATATTTAAACCGCTAGTCACTTGTCGCTAGTTGTTCCAAAACGCTCACAAATGCTTGGTACCAAACATACCCATACTTTCATGCCTAAAAATATGACTGATTTTGCCACCTCTAGTCGTTAGTGTTTTTCTATTGGTTTGTGAACAAGTAGGCCCTTTAGCCGCAACCAACCAACCAACAAGATAGCCCCTGTGAGTTTAGGCATACTTTTGGGCACATCATTAGACCTCACAATCATTTCTTGTGTATTCAATATTCGCTCTGAAATAAATACACTTTGAAAATGCCTACTTTTAGGAATGTCCAATACTGTTTACCGATTAGAAATTATCTTTATACAGTATTTTACAAAAAATAATAAAAATGATTGGTTGTAAACTTGTAATATGAAAGTGGACATTTAATTTGAGGTAACTCAAAATAGAATTGCGGACACCTAAACTGGAACTCGCTAACCCTTTAGACTTTCTAACCAAAATCTTAATTACTAATGGGTTAAACGGGTTGGCTTGCAAATCCATTTAACCCGCTCAACCTACCAATCAATTTAGATAAACGGGTTTGATGGGTCGTATTCTGGTTATGTGTAAATGGGCTGGGGTTGACTCGTGTCACTGGATTACTTATGCAGGCCGTGTTTAGGTTGGGTTGTTCTGACCCGCCAACCTCAACTTGACCCAAATAGCCATCCCTACCTATAACACATCTTTAAACTGTAATTTGCATAAGGTGGAACACTTGGTTGAGGACATTGCGATTACTGTTGTAGATCAAATACAATGGTTGTTATATTAACTTGCCTTCATTGTTATTGTAGTGAAAGTTCTGTTATTTTTGAGACAATGATTCTAATGCGTGTTTGTAAACTGTATTAGGACGGGATATGTATCATGAAATGTGGTTATTATATGAAGTGTTTTATTTGTTTGGTGGTTTACAGTGAAGAGGAAGCAAAGAAGAAGATATATTCTGTTTCGACAACAACTTATACTGGATTTGGTTGTTTGATATCTGAGGAGCTATCCTACAAAGTCAAAGGCGAGTTAACTTATGAAACTTTTTAGGGCTATGTATCTTTGCATTGTTAAGTTTGTCAATTCCCATTATATATGTTATATAGCTTTAGAAGTAGAACACTGGACATGTACGGCTTAAGTAGAACATACACTTGAAAATACCTACTAAAAAGTTCCACCAGAAACTAATACCATCAAGGTAACATTGTTTTAACGATTCTTATTACAAATAGACGTTTGGTGTGCTAGCATATGAAGACTTCTTGAATCGTTACTGAAATCACGAGCACTTTGTGTGTCTTTTATTTAGGCAGAATGAAATATGAAATATTTGTAAATTCTCTTCTATACTTAAGAGAAGGCAAGAAATAGAGGCATATGTAACTTCAAGGATATAAGTTAGAAACATAGAATAAGATTGTTTTCATCCTGATTTTGATGGTACCAGCGAGAATTATAACGATAAAAAATTTACCTTGAAGTGCTGACTACATTATTCTAGCTCTTTAAAAGGAGCAATAATGTAGTTAAGTGGCGAAATGGGCAGCTTAGGCAATAGACTAATAGGTGAAAATGGATCATATAACAACTAGGTAGATTTTGAGGACATGTCAAAATACGACGGGTTGGGTCGGGTTGGCTGTGACCTCTCTTTTTTTCCATTTTTTTTCTCAAAAATTACTGTTGTATAAATTATCAATATCATATATAATATCATAATTATGATCGAACTAATGATCCATTTTCTTTGAATAAGGCAATTAAGGATGTACCCGCTTCCTTTTATAAGCCAGTTTTCTAAATTTTTATTTTATTTTTCATTTGACAAGCTATAAGTAAAGTATAATTTCAGTTAATCTATCTACAAATAAATCTGCTGATTTTGGCCCCTCTAATGTTCTTTGCATTGTATCGAGCTTTTAATAAAGGAGTACTAACTATTTTTTTCTTTTCGAGCAGCTCTACCTGGTGTTCTTTGGGTGTTGCCTGATTCATATCTTGATGTACCCAACAAAGATTACGGAGGTCTGTAACAACTGTAGATGACTTCTAATTACAGATACAGTATTTTTCATCTTTGATATGTGTACAAATAGTCCAATATTTTTACTTTTTTGTTTGTAGGAGATTTGTTTATTGATGGGAAAGTGATACCACGGCCTCAGTACAGGTTCACTGATAGGCAGCAAAACACTAGGCCACGTCCAAGACCACGTTATGACAAACGTCGTGAGACAATGCAGACTATACGAAGAGAGCCTGTTCAAGGACAGGGGTGGGCCCAACAAGCAGCGGGCCAGGCTCCGTCTCAAAATGCTGGTGGAGGGTATCCCCAAAACCAGGGTGGGTCTCAAGGGTAGTAGCTGATGTTCAGAATAATTTTATATAAGTTCAGAAGTGAATCCTTTTCAGTGATGTTGCTTGTTTTGCATAACATGTTTTATCAGCACCTAACATGGAATCGAGATTTAGGATATATTATGTGAACGTTTATTTATATTTTTCTCATTACACATAATTACTCTTGTTTCTATTTTCATTTCTGTCATCACCAAACCATCATCGTCATCATTGCCACTCTTGCTGCCCCTGCCGAGTAGACATTTGTTATGTTGGTTTTGCTTGAATTGACGATGTTGCATCTTTTGGTTGAGTAGATGCCGTTTTTCTTGTTGGTACTGGCTGAGTAGCCGTAGTTTGTCATGATACTTTTCGTCGAATGAGAATATATGGTTAAAGTTGGGTCAGCAGTTGGATCCTTGTAAAAGAAAGGGCCATGTGTATTGTCCTAACTTACATGCTTACTACTGGGCCGATCAAAATATATCTTTTTTTTTTTTTTTTTTTTTTTGAACAGAGATCAAAATATATCGATGAACTTTCTAATACACTATTCCATGTAATAAACATAGGACAGCAAATTGAATTTAAGAAAACAAAATATTGTTTTTCAATTGTATATAATAAAAGATTTTGTCATATGTGACGTTGCAAGAAGGAATGAAGTGGAATACCAAGTTGTTGCACACAACCTTAGGACTCATAAAAAAGTAAAGTAAAGTAACTCACAATACCGTCTTTCACGGTGTATGTGGGAGATTGAGACGTAGATAGATTTACTCCTACCTTAGGTCTCATAATTGCATCTATTTATATGTTCATGTCCAGGTATATGGACACTCTTAGAGCATCTCCAATGTTAACACTAAAAATTTGCATTAAAATAGTGTAAAATGAGAATCTTTATAGCATATTCTTGCACTAAATAAAAGTTCCACCAATGTGTAACACTAAATTATAGCACAAAACAATTTTAATTAGTCTAAAGTACAAGTCGACACAATAAATTTAAAAAATAGTTAAAATAACATATATCCATATTGGGCTCATCGTAAACATATTGATCGGAGACTTGCAACAATATAGTTTATATAAGTTATTTTTTGTTTTTATAGTTAAGTATCAATGTTTAACAAATATGTTGAGTTTAAATAAGATGAATAGTATTAGTGACAAATATAGTGTAGTACTATATTTAGTGTTTTGGTATTTACTGTTGGAATATTAGAATCATAAAACTATAAATTAATAACCACATAACATCAAAGACACGCAGCGGAATAGCAAGATCTACATACACGTAATTAATTAACTAAATTTAAATAGATGCGTACCTTTAGGTTTCTAGCAAGAACAAGAAACCACGTGATCACCAAGAACAAGATAAACCCTAATAAAGGGTTTGAGTAGATCGACTTTTACACAAGTCGAATGGGGAATCACAAACAAGCTAAAGGAAGCTTGTACTCCGTTCTTGTACACACGTAATACTAGCGTTTCAATGGGAAAAGCTAGGTTCTAATTCACTAAACAATTCCAACACTTGTGTTCAAGCAAAATCGACAAACCCTAGGTGTTAGGGATAGATGTCGATCGGCCAAGACTAGAGGAAGAAGAAGAGAAGTTGGAAAGCTAGGGAATTAGGGCTAGAGAATTATGAACACATGCATATGTATTTATAGGCTTCTCTTGGCTTGCTCCCCACTCCAAGAAATCGACCCATAAAACCTAGGGGAGGGCTTCGGCCGACTTTTAGAATACAAAGAGGATTCTAGATCCTTCTTTCCCTTTATTTCAAATCTAGTCCTTTAACTTAATATTTAACGACCGTTATCCAAACCTCGTTAAATACTAACGACCGTTAAGTGTTTATTAGTGAAATGAATAAATAAATCATAAATCTATATTTAATTATTCAAACCATTGAGACTCTTACGTATTGTGTGCAATCCCGAAGTCTCGTATTCGAAACTGGATATACAAATATTAATTATTATCCATAAACTCTAACAGCTCCCACTTGGATATTCATTAATATTGTAATGACATGGGTTAGTCTAGCTTAACACCCCAATGCCCCCAGATCGACTCGAGTATGGTTTTCCTGGAAAAAAACCACGTGATGATTGTATCATCATACTTATCCTTTTGTTTCTAATACCGTGTTAATATGGATATGGATCTATGTCATTCCATAATTAACTATAGTTTCTCGTTTATACATAATTGATCAAGATTATCAAATCATCTGAACATCATTCAGATAGCATTTGGGCGTGCGCACGCAAACATCTTGTTAACCCTACGAGTGGCCAAGCAGTATTAAACTTCAAAACACATTTGAAGGAACAAATCCTTTATTGACTACGAGCATAACCCTCGAACTTCGCATCACCTCCGAAAATAGCCCTTATAACTACCAGTTACGGATAGCGTTAGACTACCTTACAGAAAATGAGCTACATCCTCGGCAGTTACCTGGTATCTCAAGTCTGAGGATAAATATTCATGATTTACTTAATGACTATGATCCATAAAGTATAATCATGTGGTTGGGATAAGTCCTATATTCAATTTATCCAATATTGAATATCATGTGATATTGGTATCTCAACCTTACAGTACATTCTACCAATCCTCACATTTGTCTTTATTTAATGATATTCCCATATCATTAATCGACAACGGACAATTTAGAATAAATTAATTATTCACGGATTTAAACATGCAAATATAGGATACAATATTAACAAATGATAATAAACGTTATCAGCACTTTATTTCATTAAAAATAATATTGTTTATACATCCCTTATCCAAAATACTAATCCAACAGATTTACATGAAACTACTGGCTAAACGAAGACCAATACCATTAGCATGTTGAGTAAACTTTTCCTTAGGTAATGCCTTCGTAAAAGGATCAGCCAGATTGTCATCTGTGTGAACTTTGAGTATATTGATCTCTCCTTGTTCGACTTGTTCTCGAACATAGTGATATCTCCTCTGGAAATGTCTGGCGCCTTTCATAACTCCAGGTTCATTGGCGAATGTGACTGCGGCAGAGTTGTCACAATGCACATTTATAGGTAATTCAATTGACGACATCACTCCAAGATCCGAAATGAATTTCCTTATCCAAACAGCTTCCATAACAACTTCTGATGCAGCAATATACTCAGCTTCTGTAGCAGACATGGCCGTTGTACTCTGCTTCTTACTCTTCCAGTCTACAGCTCCTCCATTGATGACAAAAACGTAACCCGTCTGAGACTTCGTATCATCTTTATCAGTCTGAAAGGACGCATCGCAGAAACCTGTAACATTCAGTTCTGCGTCTGGATTTCCCCCGTACACAAGAAACATATCTTTAGTATTCCTTAAATACTTAAGAATGTTCTTAACAGCATGCCAGTGATCTTTCCCTGGATTCTGCTGGTAACGACTGGTTAAATTTTGTGCGAACGCCACTCTGGCCTTGTGCATCTCACTGCATACATGATAGATCCTACTGCCGAAGCATATGGAACTTTCTTCATGTGTGCCACCTCTTCAGGTGTTGAGGCACATAGTTCGCTGCTTAAGCCATGTTCTACTTGCATGGGCAAATATCCCTTCTTGGAATTTTGCATATTGAATCTCTTCAATATTTTATCCATGTAAGCACTTTGGCTTAATCCAATCAACCGCTTAGATCTGTCTCTATAGATCTTGATTCCAAGGATGTAAGCTGCTTCTCCCAAATCTTTCATAGAAAAACATTTACCAAGATAATCCTTAACTTCATTAAGACTTGGTATATGATTTCCCATGATTAATATGTCATCGACATATAGAATTAGGAAAGTAGTATTACTCCTACTAGCTTTGTGGTATACACATGGCTCATCGAAATTCTGAGTAAATCCAAACTTCTTGATTTCCTCATCAAATTTCTTATTCCATTGCCTTGATGCTTGCTTCAATCCATAAATGGATCTTTGAAGCTTGCATACCTGCTCAGGAAAATCTGGATTCACAAACCCTTCAGGTTGCGCCATATAGATGTCTTCATCTAGGCGACCATTTAGGAAGGCGGTTTTGACATCCATCTGCCAAATCTCATAGTCATAGTAAGCAGCTATGGCTATAAGAATCCTAATAGCTCTAATGTCAGCTACAGGAGAAAAGGTCTCCTCATAGTCAACACCGTATGTTTGGGTAAAGCCTTTAGCCACCAAACGAGCTTTGTAGGTGTGTACATTGCCATCCATGTTCGTTTTCTTTTTGAAGAGCCATTTACTCCCAACTACCTTAGCATTGGGAGGAAGGTCTACTTCAATCCAGACTTGATTGTCTTTCATGGATTGCATCTCCCCATTCATAGCAACTTGCCATTTTTCCTTTTCAGGACTATTTATGGCAGCTCTATAACTAGTGGGTTCATCTAGATCCCCTAGTATAGTTTCCTCACACTCTACGTTTAAACATAGACGTTCAGGAGCTTTTGTAGATCTTGTAGATCTGCGAATGGGTACAACTTCAACTTCAGGTGGAGGACCTAAACTTTCAGGTTCCACAGGAAGTGTGCTAGTGCTGTCAGAAGGTGACATATCTTCTTGATCATTCTCTAGATCATATACTCTCCCACTGAATTCTTGAGATATCAGATTATCCTCAAGAAATTCGCCATACCTAGCCACGATGACTTTATTATCTGGTGGGAAGTAAAAGTAGTAACCCTTAGTTTCCTTAGGGTATCCTACGAAGATACACTTAACAGATCTTTGTTGGAGTTTATCCGGTGAGTCACGTTTAACAAACGCCTCACAAGCCCAGACCTTTAAGTAAGACAAATTTGGAGCCTTTCCAGTCCATAATTCATATGGAGTCTTATCAACCTTCTTAGTTGGAATCCTATTCAACACGTGAACAGCCGTATCAAGGGCATAGTCCCAAAAGGATAAGGGAAGAGTTGTCAGATTAAACATAGATCGTACCATATCTAACAATGTACGATTTCTCCTTTCAGATACACCATTTTGCTGTGGAGTATAAGGAGATGTGAGTTGCTGGACAATGCCACACTCAGCTAGATAATCTTTAAACTCTTGGCTTAAATATTCACCACCACGATCGGATCGAAGAGCCTTAATCTTCTTACCGAGTTGTAATTCTACTTCACTTTTAAAAACCTTGAATGTCTCAAAGACTTCATGTTTATGTTTAAGTAAATAAACATAACCATAACGACTATAGTCATCCGTGAAGGTTAGGAAGTAGGTAGCACCGCGCTTTGACACGTGTCTAAGTGGACCACACACGTCGGTGTGTATCAATCCAAGTAGATCCTCAGCCCTTTCCACTTGATGTGAAAAGGATTTCCTTGTCATCTTACCCGATATGCAAGATTCGCATTTATCAACTGAATCATCATTGATATTATTCAAAAGCCCATCGTGTTGCAGCTTTTCCATGCGTTTCTTACCTATATGGGCAAGACGACAGTGCCAAATATAAGACGAATCCAAGTTAGACTTGATTCTCTTATTGCCAATGCTATACATAGAATTATTTCCATTGGATACATGATTTTCCATGTCTATTTCAAACACACCATTTAATGGAATTGCATTAAAGTAAAAGACATAATTTAAAGAAACAGAAATTCCATTATTATTAAATGCGTGTTCAAATCCATTATCCAACAATAAAGAAACTGAAACAACACCTCTAACAATAGATGGTGCGTAATGACAATAGTTCAATACTAAAATTAAACCCGAAGGTAAAACTAAGTCAAAAGTCCCTATGGCTTCAACTGCTGCACGTATGCCATTGCCCACGTACAAGTAGCATTCTCCATAGTTCAGTTTCTTCGCTCCTCTAAGCCCCTGCGATGTATTACAAATGTGAGTACCACATCCTGTATCATATATCCAGACATTTTACTTACGAGGAAAGGAAAATAATTCAACCATAAAAATACCGGAAGTGCTCACGCCATTTACAGCCTTGGCATTTTTATTCTTGCGACACCCCTCAAGCAGCAATGGACAGTCCCTCTTCCAATGTCCAGGAGTGTTGCAGTGGTGACAAGCAGCCGTATCCTTCTTGGGATAATCCTTCTTCACAGGAGGATTCTGCTTCTTGGGCTTCTGCTGATGGATCACGACCTGTTTTCCTTTGTCAGCTTTGCCTTTGCCCTTCTTGTTCACATGCTGCGGTTTGTTGGGCTTAGTAACCCTACCACCCTTTATTGCCATAACAGCAGGTGTACGTGCCTTCTTTGAGAGTCCCTTCTCAAAGTCGATAAGCATTGCATGCAAATCACTTATCGTCTTCCCCGTGCAATGCATAT
Source organism: Artemisia tridentata subsp. tridentata (assembly GCA_021014915.2). Classification (NCBI taxonomy): domain Eukaryota; kingdom Viridiplantae; phylum Streptophyta; class Magnoliopsida; order Asterales; family Asteraceae; genus Artemisia; species Artemisia tridentata. The sequence continues at coordinate 78,409,559 of CP139505.1, forward strand.
TAAAGTTGCGCACAAACTCACCATACAAATCCTGATTGAGGGATCGATTGATGAGGCCAACTTTCACATCTTGCACGTACCCGCATCCGAGTGTATCCAATCGATCAAGATATCCTTTCATCTCCAATACATGGGCACTCACGGGTGTAACAGCATCCTGCTTACACTTGGCCAGAGAATCTAACAGATCATATAACTCTGCCATTGGTGGTTTTTCAAACATGCGTATGAGCTCAGTTATCATGTTCATAGGACCATAGTTCTCAAATTGCTTTTGAAATTGAGTGTCCATTCCAGATAACATGAGACAAGCCACATCATTGTGCTTCTCATACTCAATATTGTACTCCTCATGCTCAGCAGTAGAGGCAGTACCAGCAGGAGCTGCAGGAAGAGGCTTACTAAGATATTCAAATCTTTTGGCCATTCTAAGAACAATCCTCAAAGAACGGTACCAATCATTGAAATTATTAGTCCCAGTCAACTTTTCTCTTTCAATCATAGCTTTGAAAGCAGAACTCATGTTATTCATGTTTGTGTTGTCGGGTTGGGCCATTTCTACAGAAAAAGTTCAAAAGTTAGTACTTTCGATAATAAACTTTTCAAGAAAATTAAACACCCACGGTAAACTACATTCACCATTTAATTTTCACTGAAAACTAGGATCCAAATTGACGTCGTTTCATTACATCAGCTTTGGCTGCTAGCAATGAAAGTACTCAATAAGGTACGGGATCACCCAATTGCCAATATCCAATTGCAATTCCTAGAAATCATGGGACTTACATATTATGCCAACCTCAGTTGCAAATGTAAGCATGTTTCATCCCCATCTTTATGCCTTGACGCCGTTCCATTACATCAGCTTTGGCTGCTAGTAATGAAAGTGCTCAATTAAGTCAACCAACTTAGGAAACTGTAAATTGACGTCGTTTCATCACATCAGCTTTGGCTGCTAGCAATGAAAGTACTCAATTTACCCTTAGACAACCACCCTTTGAACATCACATTCAGCTTTGGCTGCTAGTGATGTAGGATGAAACCTTAGGTGTTTCCTTTCCAGTTGGATGGCATATAACTTAAATTTAAGGGTATTATGTTTTTGATGTGTGTAATCAAAATATGTACAAAGATGTCATGCATTCATCTTTGTATCATATGTTTTTCAAAACCAGTTTACTCATTTGTTACATTAATAAGCTCAAATCATCAAAGTTTTAATTAATGGCGTTGAGAAACTTACAACATTGCCTTAAGATGCTTCGTACGTTATCATGGTGTACTTGGTAAGTCTAAAATTGACGCACAGGCGAGCGGAGAGACAGAATGGAGTCTCTTTAAGGCCACAATTTAATGCGAAACCAACCTTATACCCACTTTATAGTTTGTCAATTTTAGGTCCGCCGCTTCGACCACTTTTGTACAGTCGCATCAATTAATTAAACACTTATGATTTTCTTGCTTAAAACAATTATGTAGTAAATTATTAATTGCTAGTCTTGCCTGGGAGCAAATTACCGTGCGAAGCGAACCACTATCGGCACATAAGACTTGGCAATAAATAATTTACCACAAAGGTTTCATAGTTATTAGGTTCATTTATTTTTTATTCAAAAAATTACCCTCTTTGATGTTTACAATCCATCATAATTAAAACACAAAGATCAAGTAATTAAAAAAATAAACAAACACTTAATAACACATATATGATCATTAACAATATCATATAGCCACATGCAAACCTTTTGATAAATCCTATTAATAATTTCTATGTGAATTTTTAATGTATGTAATTAATAAAACTCCCATTGGTTTTCGAGCTCATTGTGCCCAATGGTCCACAGACGTCAAATAACTTGGCCGCATAAGTTTTAATTAATTAAATACCACATTGCACATAACCAATTAATTAATATATTTAATTAGGGTCTTCCCTAATTTTAGATTTATCTTAAAAAAACATGTAGCAATTAAACATCAATTATCATGACAAAACATGCATGTTTTTGTCATGAATCCCCATATTGCACTTATAATCATGTAATCACATATTATCAAGCCAATCATGTACGCATACTAAATTAATGACATCACTAAGGTACTCATTAATTTACGCATAAAATTGCATGCAATCCTAGGGTTTCTACAAGATTTTATCAAAACCAAAAAACCTAAATCTAATAAATGGGTGTCGACCCAAAATTAGGGTTTACCAAAAAAATCCAAAACCCTAGAACACCTATTGCATGTATCTATTCACATAGGTTCAATTTTATGTTTTTTTTTAGTAATTAATTACATGTATAAACGGGCTCTTGATGCCACTGTTGGAATATTAGAATCATAAAACTATAAACTAATAACCACATAACATCAAAGACACGCAGCGGAATAACAAGATCTACATACACGTAATTAATTAACTAAATTTAAATAGATGCGTACCTTTAGGTTTCTAGCAAGAACAAGAAATCACGTGATCACCAAGAACAAGATAAACCCTAATAAAGGGTTTGTGTAGATCGACTTTTACACAAGTCGAATGGGGAATCACGAACAAGCTAAAGGAAGCTTGTACTCCGTTCTTGTACACACATAATCAGGGCTGGTCTAGGGGTGGGACGAAGTGGGGACCGGCCGAGGTCCGATTTTTTAGGGGGCCCGATTTTTAATTTTTTTTAATGTATATATATAAAAATTGTATATGTAATTAACTAAGTCCATTACAAATCTTAACAATCATCCAAAAATTAAAAAATATAACTTAACCCACATAAAAAAGCCTACTTACATATCGTCTTTATATTTTAGTTTATAATATATAATTTGTTGCACCTAGCCTCCGGGCCCTTTTTTTTTTGCTCGGCCTAGGTCCATAAATCCTTAGAGACGGCCCTGCACATAATACTAGCGTTTCAATGGGAAAAACTAGGTTCTAATTCACTAAACAATTCCAACTCTTGTGTTCAAGCAAAATTGACAAACCCTAGGTGTTAGGGATAGATGTCGATCGGCCAAGACTAGAGGAAGAAGAAGAGAAGTTGGAAAGCTAGGGAATTAGGGCTAGAGAATTATGAACACATGCATATGTACATATTTATAGGCTTCTCTTGGCTTGCTCCCCACTCCAAGAAATCGACCCATAAACCCTAGGGGAGGGCTTCGGCCGACTTTTAGAATCCAAAGAGGATTCTAGATCCTTCTTTCCCTTTATTTCAAATCTAGTCCTTTAACTTAATATTTAACGATCGTTATCCAAACCTCGTTAAATACTAACGACCGTTAAATGTTTATTAGTGAAATGAATAAATAAATCATAAATCTATATTTAATTATTCAAACCATTGAGACTCTTACGTATTGTGTGCAATCCCGAAGTCTCATGTTCGAAACTGAATATTAATTATTATCCACAAACTCTAACATTTACATCACTAAATTAGTGCTAAAGATAGTGCTAACATTGGAGAAGTTTTTTTTATACCTTTTAGCACTAAATTAATGCAAAAAGCACATTACTATATATACTAAAACCCGGGATGTTGGGCTGCTTAAAATGGTTGTTCCAAACAGTGGTAGTAACAGTGTTTTTGCTACAAAGTGTTGTACATGTGGTTGGAATGATTGTATGTTACTGTTGCTAGCAACAGTAATGTGCTACAAAAAGTTGTACATCCGCATAACACATATATTAATCCTAACCCTATTATTCACAGCTAAAAAAAAAAAACAATGATACGAAGATCAAATCCAACCATATCGAGACTATAAGGTCTCGGCTCAAAGTCAACACGGCCACAAATCAAATAAATCCGAAATTACTATATATACTAAAACCCGGGATGTTGGGCTGCTTAAAATGGTTGTTCCAAACAGTGGTAGTAACAGTGTTTTTGCTACAAAGTGTTGTACATGTGGTTGGAATGATTGTATGTTACTGTTGCTAGCAACAGTAATGTGCTACAAAAAGTTGTACATCCGCATAACACATATATTAATCCTAACCCTATTATTCACAGCTAAAAAAAAAAAAAAAACAACAATGATACGAAGATCAAATCTAACCATATCGAGACTATAAGGTATCGGCTCAAAGTCAACACGGCCACAAATCAAATAAATCCGAAAATAAGCTAATCAAGAGCTTATTACAAGGTTAATGACACCAAGCTTTATAGATCCAAAAGTACACGAATTAAAGATGTTATTTACAAAACAAATTACAAATCCATTTCGACTAAATTCATCATTATACAATTTTTAATCTCGAATTCGAATACAAAATAAATAAAGTATAAGAAAACCTTGGTGGGTTTTTTGACATACCCACAAGGTGAAGAAGATGGTGGTGGCGGTTGAAGTGAAGCACGACCCGAACCCGATCTTCACTTGAACCGATCTCGATTCCTTGATCTATTCGCCTCTTGACTCGAACGAAGGAAGGAGTGGTGGATGGTGATGATGGTTGCGTGGCTGTGATGGCGGTGGAGAGTGACCTGTGGTGGTGGTAAAGGGATCGATGATATTGGTAGAATACACAATCAAAAACAAAGCAGAGAAGAAAAAAAATATAGAAAGCGTATAAGTAGATAAGAAGAAAGTAGTGGGGTGGTTGTGTGGTGTTAAATAAAAGGGTAGGTTTGATTTATTTCATGCCTCCCGTGTCCCGTTAAGCTCAAGTGTAAACGCGGTACCTTAATTTGGTAAATGCAAAAATATATTTCTGTAAACGTTTTTATAAAAATGGTATAAAAACAAAGTTATTGATTCCGAAAGTTAACTATAAAATTTAAGGGTGCGTTTGGTATCCCCTATGGGAATCAAACTATGACTATTACCAGTTGACAATTTGATTTGGTAATTACGAGAAATATATTTCTGGAAGCGTTTTTTAATAAAGTAATATAATTTTCCTCATGCTAAGATAATCATTCATCTGTGTTAAAATTTTTTGAAACAAAAATATAGTGCTATGATTGAAACAAAAACTAATGTCAATAACCCAGCCGCAACGCGCGGGCTGCCCGACTCGTTTAAATCAAATCCATTCCATCTCTTTATTACTGTATTATTTTTCAAATAACCAATAAATATAAAAAAACTCATTCCATAAAACTTTTTAATATAAATCTTAACTCATAAATAATAAAACGAGTTTCGGGATGTTACTGGAGCCTTTCTGCCTTCGTTAGAGACCTCGTTCCTATTTCCTTTGGGTTTTCTTGATACCCTTGTCCAATCGCCGTCATCTTCCTGCTGGTGTGCATCCTTAGTCGGAATGGGATGTACTATTGTCTTCCCATTCTAAAGAAAGAAAACATTTAGAATCATCGACAAGTTATGGTCCTCTCTCATGTGTATGCTTACTTTTCAATGTCACTTAAATAAATTGATTTTCTTCTTACATTTTGTTTGAATTAAAGGATCTCATGTTTTATAATTCATTTATATCAGTTTTATGCTAAAAGTTGCACTAAATGAACATGTTTGCCGATAATTATAGTGCCCCCCAAAATCAGAAGCCTTGTACCATTGAACATGATGCACATGCTCAAATTCGGCTCAATATCAAAACCACGAGCATGATAACCACGACTCTACTACCAAGAACCTTTAATGGTGAGACCCACCCAGACCATTAGGTCCTCTCAATCCTAGCAAATTATGTTGCACATGCTCTAAGAGTCTGAGGTGTGGAGCGGGAAAAGGAGCATCAAACCGTAACCATACCCCTCTTTGATGGAAAAGCATTTTTTTTCATATGCGGGACTCAAGTCACGAAAGGTTAAAAGAGAGAAAAAGTAATTTTTGGGAGATAAATTGTGTATTATTGGTTGTTGTGAGTGGGTGTATATGTATGTGGGGTATTTTTAAATGATAAAAAATAGAAAAGTTTGAGGGAAGGAGAGAGAAGGTGCCGCAAAGGTTGAGGGAAAGTTGAAGGAAAAAGTAATGGAAATGTTTTTTGTGATGTGGAGATGATGTGGCGAGGGAAAATTTATGACCGCACCTTTTACCCTAACTTAGATGTGATATAACTTTGATAGAAAAACGACTATTTATTTACTCCCTTCGTCTCAAAATATAAGTATATTTTGACTTTTTCAAAGTCTTTTTATTTCAACTTTGACCTTAATTACTTTTTTTTCGTGTTATATAATACTTGATGAAAAATATATAAATAAACTTGTATTTTAAATGAATTTACAACTTGACAAATGATCAAAGAAGAGAATTTGTGTTTCAAACTTCACATTTTTAATGTGAGAAAAGATATTTTCAAAAATATACTTTACAAATTATTTTTGAATTATAAAAAAATGTTTTGTTGGAAAAATATGTTTAAAAATCATAACAACTATTTTCCCCCCCAAAATCAGCTCCAAACTTTCGCAAATAAACTTTCACCACTAAAAACAAAAATTGGAGCGTCCTTGTCTGGCACGGTACCACGGTAATTTAGTGGTACCGTGACTCTATAACGGGCAAATTTCTTCTGCCTATAAATACCAGCCCTCTTCATAGTTTTTGGGCATCCTTTTTCACACACAATTTTCTGAGTTTAAAACTCTTATCTCATCTTCTCTCCTTTGATCATTTAGTTTAGTTTTCTTTTGTTTAAAGAGTGATCATATCATCCAACCAAGTGATCACCTTCATTCCTCTACTAGTGCAAGAGAAGAACACAAAGTATCAAGAAGATACAAAGTGTTGTAGTCATAGTTTAGTGCACTTGTAACATTTGTTACATACTTGTTGTATCCTAGCATACACCAAGTTGAATTTTCTTTTATGTAGTTTGTGAGAGTAGATCATTGTGATCTTGTTGAGATCTTTGAGATCTCTTGTAGCTTGTGTGCTTGAGTGTTGATCAAGTGGATCAAAGGGTAGATCGGGTAGATCGTGTCAAGTGTGTTGATTGTGTGATTTAGTAAGGATCGTGTGGATCGTGGTAGATTGGTACTAGCTAAGATTAGTACTTGACATTTAGCTTAGTGTCAGAAATAAGAATAAGCGACGTTGTACGCTTTTCTCCGTCTGAATGGAGCTTTGTTGACATAGTGCTTAGAACTCTCGAGTTTGGTACTCGGGGAGTGGAGTAGGGCAAAGAAGAGCTTCGTGACCGAACCACTATAAATCTCGCTGTCTCGGTTTAATCTTTCCATCTCATTTCTTTATACTTATTGTTTATATTAGATAGTATAGCTTAGTGTTCATATTGGTGTTGATTGATTTCACAAAAGAATCGAATCAAAGTTTTTCACAAGTAAAGTTTTATAACTAAATAAAAATCGGTAAAACTATTCAACCCCCCCTTTCTAGTTTTCCACACAACTGCTCCATTTTGATCTTTTTCTTTACAGCTTCAAAAATATCAAAAACCATACCACCATTTTGATTTTTTTTCCAGCATCAAAAATATCAAAAACCAACTGCTCCATTTAGATCTAACAAACAAGCATCACCATCACAAAAAGCATACGTTCTATTTTAGTTCTAACAAACAAGCATCACCACCACAAAAAAGCATCACCATCACAAAAAAGTATACGATCTATTTTTGATCTAACAAACAAGCATCACCACCACAAAAAAACATCACCACCACAAACAAGCATCACCACCATAAAAAAATTATGTTGCCATCTATTTTTTACCATCAAAACTCTTTTTTTAGATCTAAAACAACAAGATCTAAAAAAGCATACGATCCACCATCAATTTAAAGATTATCAATCACTACATCTTACTTAACATCAATTGTAAGTAAATTAACTCTAATTTCTTTCTAATTGGAGTCTAGGGTTTGTTCATATATATAAAATCGAATTGAGGCTTTTCAATTTTGATTGAATCTTTATGCAATTAGGACTAGGATTAGACAATGTATTACTTACATGATTCCCTAAACATAGGATTTGCGTAAACCCACTTACATTATATACTTTATTTCGAATTTCACTATTTAAATTGGAATTAGATTAAATAATTTTAGTGGAATCATGTTTAGGATACTTGAAAGTGGATTAGGAGTCATTAATATTCAAGCTCTTCAACTTTAAGATTTTTGGCGCCAAATTGTCGCATTTGCCAAACACCCCAATTCCATTGTTTTCGAAAAATTTCACACAACTAGGATCATGAAACATTTTTCGTGCATTGTTGATGCAAACTAAAAACGTTTCGCATGCATACATGATCTCACAAATATTGATCGAATTACATAACTAATATGTACTTTTCGACATATTTGTTTGAGCAAAAGTGAAGTTAGGAGCGTTTGGGTAATCTCATTACTTTTGTTTTAGAGTCAAGATTACCGCATCTCCACATTGTTTGCATATAGGCACACACACTAGAGATGTGATCATCAATAATACAAAATTTAACACACATATACTTATATATTTTTGTAGGTAACAATGCCTCGTAATGATTACCAAGACACCAAATCCTATATCCCTTCACTAATCGATGATCCAAACATTCTTGATGAGCAAAAAGCTTATCTTCAAAAAGTCCAACATCGATATATACACGAAGGTCGTGTAGTCGATGCTTATTTTGTTCTTTTGGATGGCATAAATGTATGCTTTCCAACAATCGATTTTTATTGTTTATATAAAATAAATGATCAAATTTGTCCTCGTTTCATCCTTGAGTTCTATAGTCGTGTTCGTACCTTCAATGATCTTGAGGGTAATGTCTTCCTAGATTTTTGGATTCAAAATCAAAATATCGTTTTGTCCATCACCGAGCTTGGTGACATTCTAGGTGTTCCTTCGTATGGTCAATGTGCCTACACAGAAGACCATTCCTTAGAGTCCCTTTACTATCATCTTGAAAGTGAAGGTCCATATCTAACCGAAATTCCCGATCCTCAAACCATAAAGCACCATGTTCAAATCCCTCGCCAACACGTACCAAAAACGTGATGGTTCAATAGTCCACCTCGACCCAAACCGTATCTATCTCAAAGAAATTCTTCCCGATCTCAAAAATTGGGAACTCCTTCTTCGTGAGAACGTCTTGTCTCTTGCGGGTAACCGGGATCATGTTCCGGCAAGTCTAGCCCACATGCTCTATTGCCTTAGTAACGAGGAGCCATACAACCTCGCATACTATATGGCAAAAAGAATGGCTAACATTCATAGTCGGTCCGATAAGCTCATGCCATACGGTATGTTGCTTACTCGTCTCTTCCGTTGGGTTATGGCTAATTACCCACACCTCGATAACGTCGACTACTTCCTTGTTGATCCCATTATGAAACCCCTTGGTGGACCACAACGTCGCACAAAGCAACATAGTGACAAAGGGTCTAAACGTGGTCGTAAATCCACTTCCGATGCTATTTTCTCTTCCTCATCCTTCCGTCATGGATCATCATCTCACCCAATGGATGAGGATGATGTTGAAGTGAATGAAGAAGGAACATCTCGTGCTCGTACTCCTTCACCCGACACATTCATTCGCAATCTTGACACGTCAACCTTCACACCAACAACTGATCTTCCTTACAACAACACCAATCTAAATGCGGTAATGAGAAGGCAAACGACGATGTGCAATCGGCAAGTGTCCATGCACGAGCAAACCATCGGGGGGTTCAAGTCAATTGGGAAGGCACTCAAGGGCATCGGAAACAAGATCAAGAAGTTGGGGAGAATGAGAGATTAAACAATGCTTTAAACTACTCACTTAATTAGTATTATTAACTCAAGTATTATTAAACTATCTCTCATGGGGTCTTGGCTACAACCATTTGACATTAACAAGCTTGGCTTAACCATAACTTAGGATTATTAACTTGGCATGGGTTGCTTCGGGTACTTAATGAAGCTTAATTTTTGGTTATATTTAGCTCATGAGATTTATTTAGTTCTTATCTTTTATTTTATCTTTTTACATTTTTTTCTTGCATGATCTAGATGATCATTTACTTGATAGATTGCATGCTTAATAGTAGCCTAAATTTAGATAATCACATGTTTTTTTTATTGCTAGTTGTGGCTATTGTTATGAAACCTATGTGATTATTCTTTAGTGAATTGAGGCAATAGGATTTGCTGCAAATAGTACCCCTAGAATTACCCATTTAGGCAGCCTAAATCCTGCATAACTGGTAAAAACATCAACTGTAGGTCACGACACCACTAAATAGGGCACGACACCACTAAATTTAGTGGTACCGTGGGTGATTTAGTGGTACCGTCCCCTGTGAATATGTTTTTAACTGTTTGCTTTCACTTTTTGACTTCCTTTCCCTTAGATTCTGCAAACATGTGCTGATTCTGACACTCACAATTCCCTAAACTCACCATCCTACCAATCCATGCATGCCTTTGATTTGGCTATTTAAGCTCTTATCATGTATTCATCTTTCTCACCATCCCACATTCATCATAAACTCATCATGTCTTCTACCATTGCTACCACCTCACATAAAGCAAAGAAACCAAGACTCAACAATAAAATTACCCAAGGAAATACTTCTCATTGATCTTACACTAGACGATGATGAAGACATTCATACACCATTACCCTCCACCAACTCAACCTCATCAATGTCTACACCATTGGCTCCTTCCAAAGCCACTTCTACTAGGCCAACCTCATCATCCTCTTCTACAATTAGGACAACCACACCCTTACTCCCACATAGTCCTCCTCAACAATTGGAACTAACATTCACTCTATCACCAACAACTCCTCTTGAGCTTGGGTCCAACACATCATCATCTTCCGCCTTTCCATCACCACAACTACTAATGGGTCACCCCATTCTCTATTCTCTTGAACCACATAGCCTAAGTTGTGCATGTTGTCATCACAACCCAAACCTCATCTTTAATCTTAGGGAAGAATTGAACTTCATGTTCTCCTATCTTGAACACCTCCTAACACCACCACAAGGGCCCATCATACCACCTCCTCTACCAACCAATAGCCCAAACAACTAAACATTTTCATGTTTAGCTTCCAAAAATAAACATCTAGGATCGCTTTTGGAATTGAAGAAAATCTTAGGGCCTCTTGTCACTAAAGATTTACATGTGCTTCTTGTAGTTTGTTTTTATGTTTATGTTGTAGTCATACTTTATGTATGACATTTCTCTTTATGAATAGATGGGCTTATTGTATGGTTGTTTTATCTTTTATGGTTTTTGGCTTCTTAGCCCTTTTCTTAGTTTATGGTTGGATATTTGTCTTGGTTGCTACATGTTAGATATTGTATGTGTGTCATCTAACTTTGTTTTGTAGCAATAACCATTGCTCGATTCCTTGGTGTCCTCCAAACGAGGGGGAGTATACATCAAGGGGAGCCTTTGCGATCTTTTTGCTTCGACAAAAAGGGAGAGAAATGGGATATAAACTCATGCTAAAAACTTGTTAAAATTAATCTTAACTTAAAATGAGTTTATGTTTTGTCATCATCAAAAAAGGGGGAGATTGTTGATGCAAATAATGTTCTAAAAACGTTATTTATATCTTTCGATAACTCCACGTTTTGATGATAACAAAATGTGAAAACACTTTACGTCAAAATTAACGTAAACAAGCTTTTTAGTCGAAATATCCCGTTTCTACGTAAATTACTCTAGGTATGAACAAACAAATTTATAACTTGACAAATGATCAAAGAAGTGAATTTGTGTTTCAAACTTCACATTTTTAATGTGAGAAAACATTTTTTCAAAAATATACTTTACAAATTATTTTTGAATTATAAAAAAATGTTTATTGGAAAAATATGTTAAAAAATCATAACAACTATTTTTTCCCGTCAAAATCAGCTCTAAACTTCCGCAAATAAACTTTCACCACTAAAAACAAAAATTGGAGCGTCCTTGTCTGGCACGGTACCACTAAATTTAGTGGTACCGTGACCCTATAACGGGCAAATTTCTTCTGCCTATAAATACCAGCCCTCTTCACAGTTTTTGGGCATCCTTTTTCACACACAACTTTCTGAGTTTAAAACACTTAAAAATCTCATCTTCTCTCCTTTGATCTTTTAGTTTAGTTTTCTTTTGTTTAATGAGTGATCATATCATCCAACCAAGTGATCACCTTCATTCATCTACTAGTGCAAGAGAAGAACACAAAGTATCAAGAAGATACAAAGTGTTGTAGTCATAGTTTAGTGCACTTGTAACATTTGTTACATACTTGTTGTATCCTAGCATACACCAAGTTGAATCTTCTTTCGTGTAGTTTGTGAGAGTAGATCATTGTGATCTTGTTGAGATCTTGGAGATCTCTTGTAGCTTGTGTGCTTGAGTGATGATCAAGTGGATCAAGGGTAGATCGGGTAGATCGTGTCAAGTGTGTTGATTGTGTGATTTAGTAAGGATCGTGTGGATCGTGGTAGATTGGTACTAGCTAAGATTAGTACTCGACATTTAGCTTAGTGTCGGAAATAAGGATAAGTGACTTTGCATGGTTTTCTCCGCCTGAAGGGAGCTTTGTTGACATAGTGCTTAGAACTCTTGAGTTTTGTACTCGGGGAGTAGAGTAGGGCGAAGAAGAGCTTCGTGACCGAACCACTATAAATCTCGCTATCTCGGTTTGATATTTCCATCTCATTTCTTGATACTTATTGTTTATATTAGATAGTATAGCTTAGTGTTCATATTGGTGTTGATTGATTTCACAAAAGAATCGAATTAAAGTTTTTCACAAGTAAAGTTTTATAACTAAATAAAAACCGGTAAAACTATTCAACCCCCCCTTCTAGTTTTCCACACAACTGCTCCTTTTTGATCTTTTTTTTACAGCTTCAAAAATATCAATAACCATACCACCATTTTGATATTTTTTTTGCAGCATCAAAAATATCAAAAACCAAATGCTCCATTTAGATCTAACAAACAAGCATCACCATCACAAAAAAACATATTTTCTATTTTAGTTCTAACAAACAAGCATCACCACCACAAAAAAGCATCACCATCACAAAAAAGTATACGATCTATTTTAGATCTAACAAACAAGCATCACCACCACAAACAAGCATCACCACCATAAAAAAATTATGTTGCCATCTATTTTTTACCATCAAAACTCTTTTTTTAGATCTAAAACAACAAGATCTAAAAAAGCATACGATCCACCATCAATTTTTTTTTTTTTTCAAAAAAACACCACTCTTTTTTTTAGATCTAAAACAACAAGATCTAAAAAAGCATACGAAACCAAGAAACCACGGATCACCAAAAACATCACAGATCACCATCACCAAGAAACCAAAAACATCACAGAACGGGGTATTTTTACGAAATCAATTTTGGGTGTTGAAAAGGTAGGAAGTATGAACGTGAAGGTTTAGAAGATGAAATTCAACGGCAAACCAGTACCTCTAAAACTGATTGTCCATCAAATTAGTGGCAAAATATTCTAAAACGCAAAATTTTTGGAGGTTGAGGATGAAGTGTGATAGGCATAATCATGATTTTGCAGAGTCGTTGCATGGTTTCCCGTATGCAATGCGATTAAAGGATGATGAGTTCAGTTTGGTGAAACAATTGACAGAGTGTAACACCCCCGTTTTTGATATACGCAGCGGAATATAAGTTTGGGGTGTTACTTCATGGTTCACAGTCATGAGAATAGAAAACGACTCGAAAAGAGACGTTTTAAATAAAATTGTTATCATTCATTTATTAAATCAGAGTACATAATATAGGTCCCAGAGGGAAGTTTGGAAATATGTTATAAAAGATACATTATTCATTGAATGATAACAAAGTGGACACTCTTATTATAAAAAGAAAGTCAACAGCCACTCCGTGCCGTTAGCCATACTCCTAGTTACCTGAGATAAACATGCTTAAAAAGTCAACACAAAGGTTGAGTGAATCTATAGTGTTTAAAGTAATAATCAGTTTTGAACACAAGATAAATAGTAAAGAAATCAGTTCATTCGTAATTTGGCATATTGCACTAAACCTCATGACACGCAATGCGTTGACAGTTTCCAGTCTCACTAACATAATTAAATGGTAGTGGTTTGCCCCCGAGTTTAAGAAATCAAATATAATGCATCTGTCTAACCGGCTACCACGAAGATATCCATCCGATTAGTACAAATGGGTCGTTAGGCCAATAGATCTATTCACTATATTCGCGCTCACCCTGCGGGTGACTAATGGTGCATGATATGAGGGTCTTTCAATAATAAATACAATCATAATAATAAGGGACAGTTAGCCTAGTGCAATAACAATCAGGAAAATACTTGTGTTCGGTTTGATAACATGTATCTCCCCACATATTTGGAAAACGTAAAAAGGAAAAGTGGGACTATAAACTCACCTGAACAGTCTGGATGGAAAACAAAGTTAAACAAAGTTGATAAACGTCTCCGGCTATCAACCTGGGTTGGTTATGTCAAGTTTCAGTAACCGGTTTCAGATAATATAAGTTCATTTGTTCGTTTCGTTTCGTTATTTGGTTGTTGATTAAGTGTTAAATGAGACAACATGAAGTCTCTTCAAAAGTTATAAGATTTATCTTATTTCTTATTTTTAGGTTTTCGTTCCGTTCGTTAAATAGATACTTCGTTTGTTCGTTAAATGTATATCTCGTTCGTTAGTTATTGAAATAAACGTATTACGTTTGTTAGTTTCTATTAAATCGGAAATAACAATAATAATAATATTAATACTTAAAAAGTTAGGTTTTTGCCCCTAAAGTTTCAGATGTTGACAGTTTATACCATTAAACTTTTATAAAGTTACAACTTTTACCCCTGAACTTTGGTTAAATGACAGTTTCTACCCTATAGTTTCCAAAAATGACAGTTTCTACCCTTATTTATTAATTATTGTCAAAATAGTCTTTGGTTTAAATAACTTTAAGAAATTGACAAATTTTGGCCCATAAAAACTCTAGTCTTGAAAAGATATATATTGTGTTTTAAATAGTTGCGATCACCTAGTTTTGAACTCAAATAAAAGCGAGGCGAGGGCTTGGTTTTTCTTCATTCTTTTTCCTTCATAAAGTTAGCTGGGTGGTCTCGCTACTGACCAAATTTAATAATTTTTGAAGATCATTTAAGGGTCAAAATAATTATCAAAAGTTGGTCGAGTAGAACATGATTTGATTAAAACTGGAAAATGGGTTTTAGCACTTAGCGATAGGACAGTTTTGAGTTCGAATAACTTTTTAACCGTTCAATCATTTTACGCAATTCTTTTTCCTATGTAAAGCTAGCTAGGTGATCTTCAATTCGGCCAAGTTTCATAATTTTTAATAATTGTTTGAAGGTCGAAACTATTTCCCAAAATCACTCGATTGAAACAAATATTTGATAAAACTGAAAAATCAAGTTTTGGGTCTAGCGATAGGGTATACTTGTGGTGTTAATAACTTTTTGATCGTTCGATCATTTTACACGTTTCTTTCTCCTAAAATAAGTTAGTTAGGTGGTCTTTAACGTGCCAAAAACTCAAAATTTTTAGAGATCATTAAGAGGTCGATATCTAGGTCCAAAGTAGGGTCTCTGGTCGATAACAAATGAAAAGAAATAACTGGAAATTTTTAAGTTCTAGTGTTAGCGATAAAGGGCAGATTTTGGGGCTCGATATCTTGATGAAAACTCAATCATTTTTCATGGTTCTTTTTCCTAAATTTAGTTGGTTAGGTGAACTTTAGGATTACCAAATTTCAGATTTTATGAAGATAGTTTGGTGGTCGATTTTTAAGTTCAAAGTCAGTAGGTTGGGACTGTTTTCTCGACATGGACCAGAAAAAGGAACCCGATTGGGTTCTTGATTTTTAACTTGTTGTAACTAGTTTTTATCATGACTATAACTTTATTTAATTTATTTCTAACCTATTTTATAAGTTCTTGATTGGTTTTAGAATATATGGGCTATGTTTGGCTTCTGTTCGAATCAGGAAAGGAAGAAAGAAAAGAAATTTTATGGTTTTTGATTATGTTTCATTTTAGGGGTTATTTAACATTGTTTTTAAGAATATTTAACGTATATAAGCTGAATGAAAGAGTTGGAGTAACTTACTTGGTTTGTGGTTCGATTCTAGGGTTTATGGATTTGTTCAGATTCTGGAAATGATCACCAAAGTTCTTCCTCCCTCCTAGGCTTCCTAAGTACTTTGATTAATTTGTATTTAAGGTATTTTGATCAGTGATGGATGATGGGGCTGTTTATGTTGATTCGAATGGTTTGTGTGAAAAGAGAGAAATAGGGTTTTGGTATTTATAGAAGGCAAGAGATTAGGGTTAAGGTTCAAGGTTCAAAGATCATCTTAGGAGGGGGCATGGGAGATGTGGCTTACCTAGTTGGATGCCAAATGGTTGGAGGGGGAAGTGGACATGTAGCTTTGGAAGGGAGGTGACGTGGCTTTTTCAAATCCATACAAATTTTAGGTTTCTAGAGGAGGGAGATGTGGAAGGCTAGTCTTCTTCCATTTGAACTCGGGTTTAAGGAAAATAGATGTTTGGTTTGTTATTTGTTGGACTCGAGACATAGAAAGATGGTAGAGTTTGGTTCGACTAGGGCATAAAAAGGTTGTACACTTAGGCTTAGGCATGTGGTATTTTAGGGTTAGGGTTTAATTAGGGTTCCTAGGGTTTAGGGATTATTTAGAAATGAATTTTAGGGTTTTCTATATATGTTTTATATGTATCGATCTATATAAATTAAAAGAAAATGATTTTTGTGCATTTGGAAGTTGTACTTCAGGCTAATAGATGTTGTACTAAGGTTTAGAAAATAAGAAAAATATAATTTTAATAATTACTTAATTTATATAATTTTTATATAAATTTTTATTAAGGTTTTAAGGTAATTAAATAGGTTTTTAAGTTTTTGTGCATTAGAGGGTTGTACTATGGGTTTAGGGAGTTGTACAATTATTTTACAAATTAATAAATTTATTTTAAAAATTAATGTGTAAATATTATTACAAAGTATGCCTTTAAAAATAATTATTATTAAAGTTTATATAGTGTTTTGTTAATAATTAGTTGTTATGCATTAGGGACTTGTACCTTAACTTAAAGGACTTGTACATATACCTAATATGTTAAGAAATAATTTTTTAGAGTTAATATAGAGAATAATTGGACAATGTGTCTTAAAATGAGTACACTGAGGTTTATAATGATATTTATATTAATATTCTTATGTTTGTGCATTAAGTACTTGTACTTTAGTTTAAAAGTCTTGTACATATATATTTTATAAAAATATTCATTAGGGTTTGTGATTTTATTACATATAATAATAGTTTTGTGAAATTAGGGTTTTATCGGGAGTCATAGTGGAATTAGGGTTTCTGTGCTTTAGTGACTTGTACATTACTTAAATAAATTATATTTTAGTATTTCTAGGGTTTCGTTATTTTTATATGTTGCTATGGTAGTTTAGGGTTTCATAAAAACTCTTATTAGTTAAGAAACGTTTAGTTTTAAACGTACGTTAACGAAATAACGTAAAGTGATAAATGAGATCTCATAAAGTTTTAGGATAAAGATGTTTATATAGTTAAATACTAAATCAATTAAGGTTGAGTTGCGAGCACGTTTATCGAAGATGTGATCTACATAAGATAACAGTTATGATAAAAAAAAATTTACACGTAGAAAAGGATAAGTTTTTCTATAAGATAGTTTATTATAAAGTGAGATTTTCACAGTGGTTACACAGAGTATCACGTACGACCACGTCATATACTTTCGTCAATAAAGTAGCGTAATCCGGATAACGTGTCTAGCGTTAGAACTATAAATAACGCACAAAATAAGATGAGTGGAGCCATAATAGGTGATAGAACTCCAATCCAAGTCCTTTACTCACATTTGATACATTCAGGTTATACATATTACGAGAGGGTAAATGAGCATAATGAGCTTGAGGAACCATTTTTCGTTCACCCCACGTCATATGCTCTATGGTGTACATTCCCTGAAATCGTGCTAATGGACTCCACATACAATACCACGTTGTTTAAATTGCCATTTTTTGAAATTGTCGGAGTAACTTCAACAAACAAAACATTTTCAATGGCGTTTTGCTTTTTAGACAAAGAAAAAGGGCCTAATTTTCAATGGGTATTGCAATGTGTGAAGGAGGTGATAGACGAAGAATATTACCCGCGTGTTATCATCACTGACAGAGATTTAACGTTGGTTGGTGAGAGGATTATAGAACACTTAGGATGTTACTCCCTTATAATGTGTTTGAGATACTTTGAGGTTATATTGTTAAGTATGCGGAATCTAATTAACAATACTTAGAAGAGTTTTGGTTTGTTTAATTGAACAATAATACTTGGATGAACAATGAACACAATAAGATTAACACCAAACGATTCAATATTATTTCAAGAATAATACGAGTGATCTTGCTATCACTAGGGTTACAATGACCTTGAATCTTAACAAAACTCTATGACTGATCTATCTAAACGTATAACCTAGGATCTCCTTTTATAGACTTAAGGAGTCCTTTACAAGATAAGTATTCTACCGTATATTTCTACAATATCGTATAAAGCAGTTATCCATGCAGCAGTACCTTCATTATAGCTAGCAGTACTAACTTAGCAGTTTGTACTGTTAGTTGTTTTTTCAGCAGTCTCAAGTTATACACTAACAGTTTGTACTGTTAGTGTAATTCTTCAGCAGTACTAAGTTCTGAGACATTTAATTCCCAACAATCCTCCCCTAAACTTGTGATTTACCCAAAATCATCAAGTTTCTCTGAATTAAATGAGGATGTGAGGATTCTTCCAAACACTATCTTCTGACCTTTGTGTCTTCAAATTGCTGATAGATTTTTCTTATCAACTCTCTAGCCATTTCTGAGTCTTCAGCTACTTCAAGTCTAGTACCTATTAATACCCATTAAATTCCCGTTCTCAGTGGATAATCTTTCTGTACTAGAATGTAGACTTGTACTCCTGCTTTTGTAGCAACCTGATGAACACCACATCTATCAAATAACCTCCAAGTAGTAGCCAAATCATGAGATTGAAATCTCCATAGTGTATCAGTAACATCTGGTTCATATAATCTTCTCAGCTCAACCCATAACTCCTTATCCTTGTCATTTGTAGGATCAGCAGATCTAAACCTTTCTTGAACTAAGTTCCACAGCTTATCCAAATCTTCTCTGTCAAAGGCTCTTATCATATCTTCAAAGAAATTATAAACTTCAGTCTGATCTCCTACCCTGATGATCTTCCATCCCTTCATCATTCCACCTGAATACACTTCCCAATCAATGATAGGATGTTTTACTCCAATAGGATCAATATTAAGAGTTTCTGGTACTACCACCATCATTCCATATACCTGTTCATCAGTTAGTAACTCCTGCTCTTTCTCAGCTGATTCTTCCTCAACTGGTTCATCATGCTTTTCTTCTTCTATTCTCTGCTTCTTGGATCCCTCATATTCCAATAGCTCTGCTCCTCTTTTCTCACCTTTACTGGGCTCAGTCTCAATAATTGCACTTTCATCTTTTAAAGACTTCTGAATTCTTGTATAAGCTTCAATGTAAGCCTTCTTAATTTCTTCATTAGACATTCCTTTGAAGTAACTTTCCTTCCAGTAATCCTGATGTTTCAAGAAATTCTTCATATACCTTAATTGTTCACTTCTTGAAGGAGTCTTCTTCTTATAAGCCTTCTTTTTACTTTGCTTCTTTCTGATCTTCTGCAACAAGTCATTAAAAGCTGAATCTTGTTCTTCTCTGGTATACTTAGATCTTTCTTCTTCTTGATTTTTTGCAGCTAATTCCTTATCAGCAAGAATCTGAGCAGCTCTCTCTTCCTCTTCAGTTTGAAACTTTCTTTCAACCATAAATGCTGCAAAATTTTCTTCTTCAGCTACCCTTTCTAATTCCTCTTCATGAAACTTCTGAGCTAATTCTTCATCAAGAGCCAACTGAGCTTGTTCCTTCTTGGATAGCTTCTTAGAAGATGGTTCTTCTTCTGTCATTATTGCTTTGCCTTTGTCTAGCTTTGAAATCCTTGGTCTTCTGGTATATACTGCTCTAACAGTACCTTGTGGACCAGCAGTACCTTCTTCAGGAATACTAGCAGTACCTTGAAACTCACTACCAGTACCTTCTGTAAAGTCAGCAGTACCTTGATCCATCTGCTCTGTTTGCCTCCCCTGAGTATCATACTCTTCTTGAACCAAAGAAATGTCAGGATCTTGATCTATCTGAGCAATCTTCCTCCCCTGTTTGGAAGATTCCTCACCTTGATCTGCACTTGGACCCTCTGATGAACTAGATAAAGAAGATGAACTTGTTGAAACCACCATTTGTTGCTCCTTCACCCTGAGCTTGTAGCACAGAATCAAAAAGTGGAACTTCTTCCCCACTATACCCTATTGAAGCTATTTTCATGTTACTAAAAAGTTTTTGGGTAAGCTTAGGGGTTGGATAAATAGTTTTGTGTGGAAGAAGTTGATGTTTCCTCATGTTCAAAATTGTTTGGATGAACCTGTGATACATAAAAAATTTTGTCTTGCTATCAACATTTTTAACCATGCCTTCAAATATAAGTTTTGAAAAATTGAAGGTTCTGTCAGTAGCCAAGCAAATGAGAGTAGTTGCAATATTGCTACTGAACTGTTCCCATGAGGTTTTCTTGGGACTAAGACAGTGAAGGATGGTGTGGATTAAAAACCTCCATTGAGGGGAAAAACAACTCTTTTGAAAAGTTAAATCTTGTGATTGAGTATTGTACCCCATCTTGGTTAAGTTTTCAAATATTTCAGTGTTTGGCATAGCACTAATACCATTGTCATCATTCAAGTGGAGATGCCTCCTGAGTGATGATTCAATAATAGTGATAGATTTACCATCCACTTTAGCATTTAACTCTTTGTCATCATTTTCAAATGTTTTGACAGTGATAGTCTGCCAAAACTGCTTGATGTGGGAGACATAGATAGTGGGATTTAAGAGTAAAGAATGACTTATGTGAGTACCTTTCAAAAAATCCACTATCTGATGAAAAGCAGGATCATCCTCTGCTTTTTCCAAGAAAGCGACCACGTTGTGTTTGTCAGCAAAGGATAAAGAAGCCATATATTTTTCAGTAAAAGATGATTTGACTGCTGTGAATAGTGTAAATTTTAGGGTAGAAAGTAGAAGAAGAAAGTGAATTGAGATATTATGAGTGGCTTGTTAGGGTTGCAATTTGACCGACTTTAATCAAAAGATAACTTTTAATTGAAGATAAGGGTAAGATAATAATATAAAAGTAAAAATATCCAAAAAGGAAACCCTTAAAACAAGGAAGTGATCAGTAAAAATCCCAACTAACTCTCAACGGCTATTTTCAAAAAGCTGTTATTTCGCACCAGTACTAACGAATATCCAGCAGTACAAACTAAGCCTACCAGTACTAACATTAAGCCTGGCAGTACAAACTTTTTGGAAAAATTTGACTCAGCAGTATGAACTAGATTTTAATGAAAAACCATACTGCTAACAACCATTTTGAAGGGATTAAGTGTAAAGACAGACACCTAATCAAGATTTCGGTTTAATGCAACCTCTGGTTGAGTGAGAACCAATGATTTCAGTTATAAATAACTGCCTGTGATCAGATAAACTCATTCAAAGAGCTTTCTTGATAGGGTTTCCAGCTCGTGGCAGTTGTTGCCTCTAACACAAGTGTTAGATTCACGTTTGCTCGCTGTTCTTTCTACCAGATGTCCTTAGACTAACTCATTATACAAAAGTATAAAATGGTAGAAAGTGAGTTAAGTCAGTTACAATCTGACTAACTAAGCCATCAATTCCAATACAAAATATCATAATAAAGTTTCAAGAAAGAAGTTTTAAAGAATCAATTAACTTAGGTATAAACCTTAGTTAATGGATCCCCAAACTCTGTCCATCATAAACCTATTATGTCAGCAATCTAAAGCCACCAACTGCTGCTCACACAATGCACTAGTAATTCCTTTGTGCTTAATCTCCATACCTGCAATTGTTAGTCCAAAACCAAGAAAACAAAGAGCAAAGCATTTGGTTCATAGCAGTATAAACATATGACTAACAGTTCTAACAAAACAGACAAATTTTGTACTAGCAGTACAAAAAATATACTTAACAGTACTAATTGACAAACCTAGCAGTACAAATCCAATTTATGTACAAAAACACACAGTTTAAAAACTTTAAGGGTTAAGCATTCCAATACTTGCTACCAAGTATTGAAACCTTCCTACATCAAAGGCTTTTGTGAGAAGAACTGCAAAGTTTTGATGAGAATCAATTTTAACCATGTGAACTAACTTTTTCTCATTGCAGTCTCTAATAAAATGATGCCTTATTTCTATGTGTTTTGTTTTAGAATGCTGCACTGGATTTTTAATTATACAAATTGTACTGCTATTGTCAATATATATCATGGTGTTCATAAAATTATACCCATAGTCAAGCAGTTGATTTTGAATCCAAAGCACTTGACCACAGCAACTTGCAGCAGCTACATACTCAGCTTCAGTTGTAGAAGTTGCCACAATTGTCTGCTTCTTACACTGCCATGATATTAGTCTGCAACCAAGGAATTGACATTCACCAGTTGTTGATTTCCTGTCTAGGCTTGCACCAGCATAATCACTGTCTGAATATGCCACCAAGTCAAAAGGTGATTCCCTAGGATACCACAGACCCAACCTAGGTTGACCCTTAAGATATCTGAAGATCCTTTTGACATCAGTTAAATGAGAAACCTTAGGAGTCACTTTGAACCTTGCACAAGCACAAACAGCAAACATGATATCTGGTCTTGAGTAAGTAAGATACATCAAGGACCCTATCATTGATCTGTATGTGTGTACATCAACACTTTCTCCATCAGCATCTTTAAGGAGAGGTTTCTCAGGATCAATTGGTGTGCTTGCCACTTTAGAATCAGCAAACTGAAATTTCCTTAGTATCTCTGCCACATATTTATCTTGGTTGATAAATATGCCTTCATTTGATTGCTTTACTTGCAGACCCAAAAAGAAAGTAAGTCCCCCCATGGAACTCATCTGAAACTTATCATGCATAAGTTTCTCAAATTCAACACACATTTCCTTCCTTGTGGATCCAAAAATAATATCATCAACATAAACCTGTACCAGCAAGATATCCTTCTTGTTCTTTTTGATGAATAAAGTCTGATCTATCTTGCCCCTTTGGAATCCATTCTCTAGCAAATAGGAAGCCAAAGTCTCATACCATGCCCCTGGAGCCTGATGTAGTCAATAAAGAGCCTTTACAACCTTGTACAGCTTATCAGGATGTTCTGGATCAACAAAACCTGGAGGTTGTGAGACATACACCTCCTCTTCAATTGTACCATACAAGAAGGCACTTTTAACATCCATTTGGTAAACAGTGAAGCCCATGAAAGAAGCATAGGCCAAGAATAGTCTGATTGCTTCAATCCTTGCTACTGGTGCAAAAACTTCTTCATAGTCTATTCCCTCTTCTTGTGTATACCCTTGGGCTACAAGTCTAGCCTTGTTTTTTATCACAATACCCCTTTCATCCCTTTTGTTTTTGAAAACCCATTTGGTGCCAATTACCCTCATACCCTTGGGTAAATCTACTAGTACCCAAACCTTCTGAATCTTGAATTAGAGAAGCTCCTCTTGCATTACTTCTACCCAGCTTGAATCTTCTAAGGCTTTGAGAACATTTTTGGGTTCAGATTGTGAGAGGAAACACACAAATAAACAAGTGTTGGCATCTTCATGCGGCTTTTGTTCATAAACTGTACTAAGAAATCCTTGTTGTTCTGAAGTCATGAGTTGCTTTCTTGTTTTTACTCCAGATTGCATGTCACCAATCACATTGTCCAGGGAGTGATCTCTGTGAATCCTTGTGTGTGGTGTGTAGTGAGAACTGCATAGGTAGGTGGTAGATTGTTGATATCCACCTCATCTAGTGAGAAATCAACAATGTTGGTATCTGATGGGCCAGCAGTATGAAGATTTTGCCCAGCAGTACCAACTTAGGACTCAACAGTACAATCTCCATTAGTACTGTTATCTTGATTCTCTGGTTCATCAGCTCCATCTACATTGTTTTCACCTTCAATGCCTTCCTGAGCTTCATCAGTAGAAGGCTCATCAATCTTTGAAGATGAATCCACACAGTTCCATATTGGCATCAGCAAATGATCTTGATCTTTCTCCTTTCCCAAGTCTGCTTCATTTGTTGCATCATCAGCTTCTGAACCTGCAAAATCATTAGAAAAGGTTCCTGCAACAACTAGCACATATTTCATTGATTGGGTTAGAGTATCAAGGTCAAATAGCCATTTTGGACCTTCACCTACAACATTATATTTGTTTTCTAGAAATTGAACATGCAGGTTCTCCTCAACTTTCCTTGTTCTTGTGTTGTATACTCTAAAGGCTTTGCTATTTAGTGAGTACCCAACCAAGAATCCTTCATCTGATTTGCCATCAAATTTGCCTAGATGGTCTAAGGTATTCAGAATAGTTACATGACACCCAAAAGGTCTTAGAAATCCTAATGCAGGAGTTCTACCTCTAAAAAGCTCATATGGTGTCTTGTTGTGAGGTTTAACTATCAAAACCCTGTTCTGCACATAGCAAGCAGTATTAACTGCTTCAACCCAAAAAGTGATAGGCAACTTAGAGTCAGCTAACATGGTTCTAGCAGCTTCTATTAGTGTTCTATTTCTCCTTTCAGCAACACCATTCTGCTGAGGAGTTCTAACAGCACTAAACTCTCTTCTAATACCTTTCTCCTTACAAAACTCATCCATAACTCTATTTTTGAACTCTGTCCCATTGTCACACCCAATGACTTTTACTTTCTTATCCGCTAAGTTTTCTATCTCAGTAATGCATGTTTTAAGAATCCTAGGTGTCTCATCCTTAGAACCTAAAAAGAAAACCCATGTCAACCTACTATAGTCATCAGTAACTACAAGACAGTACCTTTTATGCATAATACTACTCACAGATGTTGGGTCAAATAAATCCATATGTAGCATAAACAAATGTTGATTAATAGAGTTATAAACCTTGGGCTTACAAGAAGCCTTGTGTTGTTTGCCTTTGAGACAGGCAACACAAGTTTGGTTATTTTCAAATCTTTTCTGAGGCAAGCCTCTAACCAAACCATCCTTAACATTTTTATTAATGGTTTTAAAATTTATGTGACCAAGTCTTCTATGCCATAACATAGACTCATCCAATGTGGCCTTAGCAACAAGACAAGTAAGGGCCTCTTTAGGAACAATCTTCTTCATATCAACACTGTACATGTTGCCCTTTCTTGGAACTTTAAGTAGAACCTGACTTTCATCAGGAAGCTTAAAGTCTGGGGAAAGCACAAGACATTCAGTGTCAGTAAAAAGAACTTTGTTCTTTTTGTCACACATTTGTGAGACACTAAACAGGTTATACTTAAGCTCTTGCACAAAGTACACATATTCAAAATCTAATTTACCAGTTTTCAATGTGCCTTTACCAGTAAGTCTTCCTCATATTCCTCCCCCAAAGGTAACATATCCTCCATCCATTGGTTGAAAGTCTGAAAGATAGGACATGTTGCCTGTCATGTGCCTGGAACATCCACTGTCTGCATAACCTTGATCTTCATCATTGTCTTGTAAATGTTCCTGCACATGAAATAAGGAAATTAGTTTCCTTGGGGTACCCAAGCCATCACTGACTTGGGTTTGCCTCGTGCATCAATATAGTCAAAACTTTTCAAAACAGTTGATGCACCATTGGACTGGATTGGTCTCCAAATCCAACATGCTGAGGCCTTTACAGCATTTGCCCTCTTATCCCTAGCAGTGATTTTAGAATTACCAGTACTAACTGCTTGGCTAGCAGTACTAACTGCTGGCTTTGCAGTTTGTGCCTTTGGTTTCCAAAATTCTTTTTGAACCACTGCTTTCTTTTGAAAAGGCCTTTTAGCAGTTTGATGTGCATGTTTGAAAGTTTGTTTTGCACTTGCAACTGCTGGTCTAGGGTAAACAGCTTTAAAAGGTCTGGCAGTTTTAACTGCTGGTCGAGCAATACTAATTGATTTTGGGCCAGACTACAGTAAAAGTGTTCTAGGTGTCATTCTATTAGCATTGGGATGAATTTGAGACCTATTTGAGTTCCCCCTATGACTTGAGTTCCCAGTAACCATCTTTCTCCCCTGATGGTTATCACAAAAAGCCTCAAGGTGGTCAAAACTACCACAAGTGAAACAAGCCTTCTTATACAGGACAAAGTCATCACCTAGTTGGTGAGACTTGAGGTTATTCCAGTTCCTCTGGTTACCTCTTGGCTTGTATGTGGATCTATACATCTCACAGTACCTAACTATTTTCCTAACTGGTTTAACATTTGATTTAGGCCTAACAGTTTCAAAATTAACCACCTTAGGAACACTGGTTCCTTCTACTTTAACCACATCAGGTTTAACCACAACCTGATCTTCCTCATCATCAGATGTCCAATCCTCAATGGTTGGAGCATCTGAATTCCTATCAGTTGAAACCTTGTCATCAGTGAGTGAAGTATCACTTGCACTCTCAAAAGGTTCACTGACTTCTATAGGTTTATTAGCATTTGTGTTTTCTTTAGGTTTACAACCATACTCTAACCTAGGTTGTTGAAACTCTGGTAAACCTGTATGCTCTAGGTCTATTCCTGGGGGTGCAGGTACTCCTCTGTGAGGAGGTGGACATGTTTTATACCCTAACCCAGACTTAGCCTTGTTAACTATCTGACACTCTATAATTTTGTTTACACCTTTTGATACATATTCCAAAGTGTCTACAGTTAATTGTATGTTATCTTTTGCCTTAGTGATTCTTTCTAATTCAGCTTTTAACAAATTAATCTCAACATTCTTAAGTGACAAATCCCTTTTAAGAACAGCTATATCCTCAGCAAAAGTAATCTCATTGTTCTTATAATGCACTATTTGATCCTCTAGGACTGCTAAACCTCTCTTATGATTAGACAAATTGTAATTAGTTTTGTTTAGATCAATCCTTTGCTCATCATAGTGTTTCTTTAAAGTTTCTAATTCTTTAAGAGCAGTGCATGTTTTAGAACAAAATTTAGCATATTGTACCTTAGAGTCAGAGAAGGCCATAAGTGCCATCTCAGTAGGTGCTTCCTCATCATCTGCCATAAAACTCCAATCAAAGCCCAGTCCATCAATAGCCACCATAGCTTTTGAGTTTGGCTCAGCTTCTTCCACAACCTTGGGCTTGCTCCCATAACCTTTGATCCTGCCATCCTGTTGCCTAGGTCTCCTGCATTCCCTTGAAAAGTGCCCCAACTTGTGACAGTTGTAGCATTCTACCTTTGATTTGTCAAAACCAGCAGTATCATTGCTGCTGATGGTGATCTTCTTTCCAGTTCTTTGGTAGAATTTCTTAGTCCTCATGCTAAGAAGTGAGATCTGCCACTTGAGGTCCATTTCCTCCAAATTATCATCATTAATCTCCTGGAGATCTTCATGTGTCAGCATTGACCCATCATTCTGGCTTGTCAGGAATGCACAATAGGTTGTATCATTCAGAATACCAGTAGTACTGCTTGATGAGCTAGCAGTACTAACACTGGGGTTAGCAGTACTAACTCCCACAGCAACTTTCACTTCTTCAGGACTTGAATTACTAGGAGATGACACAAAGGCCATGTTCCCAGTGCTTGAACTAGTTCCTCCAGCCTTCTTCACATCCTGCTCAACAATCTTGAAGTTGCTGTATAAGTCATTCAGGCTCATAGTATCAATGTCTGGCTTCTTCTTCCAGACCACCACATGCATAGCCCATTCTGCAGGTAAACTTCTCAAGAACTTGGAGTTCAAATCTTCCTAAGGTATGTCAACACCAAAAACAACCAGTTGGCTTACAATCTTCTGTAATCTGATGAACATGTGATCCAAAGACTCATTACTGATTCTAGTAAAGTTCTCAAAGTTCTGCTTCAACAGAGTCTTTTGAGTCTTCTTGGTGACTTCATTCCCACCATATCTAGCAATGATTGCCTCAAACAAGGACTTTGCATCCTTGTACTTGCTGAAATTCAAGAGTTGATCATTGGGAATTGTCATCATCAGCAAACTTCTGGCCTTGAGATCATTTTTCTTTTGTAGCCTCTCTTCTGCAGTCACTGGAGAGGTTTGAAAAACAGTTTCTTCTTTACCAGAGTGCATAGTCTTGCACCTGGAAGTACTGTTCTATTCGCAGCCTCCACATATCAAATTCGTTTTGCTTGAGCATTGGCAATTTAGCAGCCATGTTTGTTTGGGTAGTCTCCACTTGAGAGGATTATAAAACACTTAGGATGTTACTCCCTTATAATGTGTTTGAGATACTTTGAGGTTATATTGTTAAGTATGCGGAATCTACTTAACCACACTTAGAAGAGTTTTGGTTTGTTTAATGGAACAGTAATACTTGAATGAACAATGAACACAGTAAGATTAACACCAAACGATTCAATATTATTTCAAGAATAATACGAGTGATCTTGCTATCACTAGGGTTACAAAGACCTTGAATCTTAACAAAACTCTATGACTGATCTATCAAAACGTATAACCTAGGATCTCCTTTTATAGACTTAAGGATTTCTTTACAAGATAAGTATTCTACCGTATATTTCTAACTAATTGTGATATACAAAGAATCTATTCCATACTTATCCTCTACAATATCGTATAAAGCAGTTATCCATACAGCAATACCTTCATTATAGCTAGCAGTACTAACTTAGCAGTTTGTACTGTTAGTTGTTTCTTCAGCAGTCTCAAGTTATACACTAACTGTTAGTTTGTACTAAGTTCTGAGACATTTAATTCCCAACAGTTGGGGCATGCAGAGAAGAATTCCCAAACGCTAACAAATTACTTTGTCGATGGCATATTTCACAAAATGTGCTTCAGAATTGCAGAAATAGATGCAATACGCTAAAGGAGTATGTGTCCATTAAAGGAACATGGGATTGGATGGTTAAAGTACCGACACGCGACATATTCGTGCATTATTATGAACACCTACAACAGTTATTGGTCGATGTGGAAAACTAGAAGGGGGGTTGAATAGTTTTACGTCTTTTTAATTTATGAAAACTTTTGTTTACTTTTTTAAAAACTTCGATTCTATCTTATGTGAATTCAACTCTTGATCAATATGAACAAATATAAATAAGCAATGCAAGTAAAGTAAATATAATGAAATGAAAGATAGAGATGGAAAGATCAAACCACAACACGAAGATTTATAGTGGTTCGGCTACAAGGACACCTTCCTTGCCCTACTCCACTCCCCGAGTCACCTACTCGAGAGTTTTCTTCACTATGTCAACTAACTCCCTTATGGCGGAGAAACCTTACACAACTTTAGCTTACACCGGTTTAACGACACAAAGCTAGATGTCGAGTTCTAATCGTAGCTAGAACCAATCTCACGACTTATACACAACTTCTACACAACTTGATCACGACTGCTTCACAACTGCTTCACGACTTCTTCACGATGGCTACACGACTTCTTCACAACGGCTACACGACTTCTTCACAACGGCTACACATCACAACGGCTACACAACTTCTACACGACGTCTACACACCTTCTACACTACCTCTTTACAACACAACTACTTACAAACACTTGATCTACTTATCACAACTACACAACACTATACACAACAACAAGATAGTATGAAATGAACTACAATACTTCTTCTCTAAAAGTTGAAGGAGTATTCTTCTTTTGCACTTAGATGGTGGAAGCTTGGATCACTTTGAAACCAATGCTTAAGAGAATATGATCAAAGGATTTTTGAAAGGATTTACAAGAGTTAGAGAATGTTTTGAACAGAAAGTTTGAGGTGCAAAAGGTGAGTAAAAATCCAGGGGAAGGCTGGTATTTATAGGCAGAAAAACTGGACAGCTGGGAGCTACTGGAGCGGGGGTGGTCCCCTTAAATAGGGGGGCGGTCCCCTTAATTTTAAGGGGGCCGCCTAGTATAATTAAGGGGGCCGCCCCTCCCTAGCCGTTGCCCAGTTTTGTCTTTTTGTGGGGAAGGTTTTTCTGGAACATTTTTACTGATTTTGGTTGAAAATTTGAATTCATAAATTTATAATGAATTAAACCTTTTTATTTATTACCAAAAATGTTTTTCTAAAAGATATAAAATGTTTTTGACATTTTATAAAAAATCTAGTGTTTAAGAAAATGTTCCTTTGATCATACAATGCATTAAGCATTAGTTCATTCATACCTTAAGTGATTTGAGTTGTAGAAATAGATATTTACAACTAAATACTTGTTTACGTCATAATTTTCCGATTAATGATTTTACATTTTGTGATTATCAAAACGTAGAGATATCGAAAAAATATTAATAACGTGTTTAGGCATTATTTATATCAACAATCTCCCCCTTTTTGATGATTACAAAATCTAAACTCATTAAATTTAAAAATTAGTTTTTAGACAAGTATTTAGTGAGTTTACATCTATTTCTCCCCCTTTTTGTAGAATCAAAAAGGTTTAACCGACAAGTTTTAAGTGTAAAAGTGTCGTATGAGAACTCCCCCTTGATGTGTACTCCCCCTTGTTTGGGGGCACCAAGAAAACGAGCTATGGAACGCTTGCAAGAAAAATGTTAGAAGCACAAGTATATGTAACAACAATAAGCAAGCATGTAGAATAAGAACATTCATTTAATAAAAGTGTTGTGTATAAATACACAACCAAGTAGATTACAACATAAGGCATGCAAACATTCAAACAAAAACAACTAATGATACTACATAATCGTCCTAGGAGTACATGATCTTCCATGGGGCTTGCATACAAAAAGGTTTTGAAAATTATTTTTAAGCATTGCATATGCTTAATTGGGTGAAAATGGAGGTGGTGGTGGTGTAGTGGGTGGTGGTATGATGACAAGTCTTTGCTTCCTTGGAGTCTTAGAGATGGAGGATTTTGGTGATAACATGGTGGTTTTGGATGGTGAAGGATGATGGAATGAGAGGTGATTATATGGAGGGAATTTATAATATGAAAATGTGGTTGGTTTAGGTTAATTTTTGAGGTTTTGTAGGAAGATTCCAATACCAGTTCGTCCATAAGGAGAAATGGTAGCTGGGGCTAGATAAAAGGGGTCACATGATGCAAAAGAAAACAGTGAATTTTGCTTCCCAGATGGCCGGTCCCCTTAATTGCTGGCCGGCCCCCTTAAAATTAAGGGGACCGCCTAGGGAATTAAGGGGGCCGCCCATCTGCTGTTTTCCCTGGCGACCAAATTTGAAAAATTTCCAGAAAAGGGTCATTGTTAGGGTGTATTTGCAGCAAGCATCATTTGGATCATGTACATGAAGAATGATTAAATAGTGGCATGAACATGTTTAAATAATCATGTAAACATTTAGGCTAAAAATATTCATATTATAGAATAAGCATGTTATTAATCAATAGCAAGCATATTAACTTAAGCATAGCATTCAAGAACTAATCAAGAAAAAAATACTAACATACTATAACATGCAAGAAATAAATAATTATCAAATACAAAATAAAATATCTAAACATAATATTGTTCAAAGAAGCCAACTTCCACATCTCATCTCTTCTTCTTTCCGAAAATATTCTTGAAAGCTTTTCCTATCGACTTGAAACCACCTCTAACTTCTTGATGCATCTGTTGAGTTGTGTTGAGTAATGCGGTCTGTCGTTCAAATAGGATTTGTTCGGTTTGTTCGGAAGGACGAGGAACTTGATAATCGGAATAGTTAAGTTCCGGGAGATTGTCCACGAACCTCGTGGGAGATGGAGTACTGACACGTGAGGTGCCTTCCTCCTCCTCATCATCATCTCCCCGATGACATGTGGAACTACGAGGTGCATAGATATTAGGGCGTCTAGATTTGCCCTTGTCACTACGAGATCGACGAAGTTGGCTACGAGATAGAGGGCGTAGGACGGGATGAACGAATAGGTAAGCATCACTCTCAAGATGAGGGAAATGTTCCATGACATAACGATAGAGACGGGTGATGAACATGCCATAGGGAAGGTTGGCGTTGGGAGTGTTTTTGGCTGACATGATGCGATAGACAAAGAGGTAAGCCAAATTGTATTGTTCTTCTGCAACAATACAATACAACATGTGAGCAATGCTCGCCGTGAGATGATCACGGTGACCATCGGTACCGAACGCATTCTCACGAATGAGTTCTTCCCAACGCTTCATGTTGGGGCTTAGCTCTTTAAGAATGATTTGGTTTTCATGAATTTCGACATTTTTTGACTTGATCCTTCGGCTAGTCGTACCACGTTCTAGCTCGAGAAGTCCACGAATCTGGTCAGGAGAAGGAATATCAGAATAGTATGGACCATTCTGAGGCCGATTTTTCTCAAGAAATGAGAAATCCCATTCATTTGAGGAAACGGCTTGACCGTTGTAAGGAATTTGGAGAATTTGACCAAACTGAGCTAGATCGAGAGTGATAAATTCGTTTTGGATCATAAAGGAAATGAGAATATAGCCATATGAATCGGTTTGCACCGTCACTTGGCTATAGAAGTCAAGAACGAAGCGAGGAATGATTGGCTCATTAATTTTGTAGAGACAATCGAGACGAACATTTGAGAACATTCGCTCGATTTGATCGGATTGATAGAAAGATGGATCGACAACTCTACCTTCGTGAATGTTTCTATTTTCGATGGGTCGATAGAAACATGCAATAGAAGGAGATACGCCGGGAGTTTCGGAGACTTTTGGAATGTAGACCTTGGTTTTGGAAAGATCACCGACTGTAGCTTTAGGCATTTTTACCTATACAAGAAAGCAACACAAAAAAAAAAAAAGAAAATGACATGCACATATTATATATGCTACTTATGTGGAACGTAAACATACTTCGACTCTAAAACTTTAATCCTAAGAAGTAGTTTACAATGTTCCTTAGTTTTAATTTTTAACTCGCTTAAAATGTATTTTATGATGTTAAAGAATAGTTACATGGATATTATGACAAGAAATCAAAAATATCCAAACGCTCCTTTATACGTCATAAACTACTTCGAAATGTGGCTAGACAAACATTAGATTGTATATCTAGCTATTTCTTACGAGTGTTTATGTTAAGTAACTTAGATTTTGACTCAAAAATTTCTTTCAAAATGTTGTGCCAAACGCTCCTTTAAATATAAAAATAACTAGTAAAATTTCAATATACATATGAATTATGTATCTTGATGACTCAAAACAACTAATTGCGTGTTTATAAACTTGACAAGTAGTTGTGAACTTAATTTTGATTAAATTTTGATGATTCTAGCTCCTAATCCAAACACTCTCTTATATTTAACAAAAACATTTTTATGATTCGAAAAATATATTTTTAGGATTAGTGAGTTGTAATAAACCAATGTGATTAGTTTTAACAAGTGTTTATGGCATAATTCAACAATGTGATTAGTTTTGAAAAGGAGTGATTAGTTTATCAAAACTTTGACATAATGGTTTTTAATTACTTAGTTTCTAGGTTGATTAAGCATTCTAATCCTATGGGGAGCATTTGTGTTATATGATTTCTAGACTTAATTTTAACAAAATTCGGATTAAAAGAAAATTGAGTAAAAGACCTAATTATGATTAGACTCAAAATTGAATGAAATTAGATGAAATGTGAATTGGAAAACTTACAAAATGTGTTGCTAATCAAGATACAAGTGTTTGCCCCTTGCGAAATTAGTCGGAAGTGGTGATTTGGTGAATGGTTTTTGAGGTTTTGGTCGTTCACAGCAGAGGGAGAGAAAGAGTGTTTTGTGAAATGGGATGTTTGGCAAAAATTTTAGAAGGAAAAACCATTTTGGTAGCAGCAGATGGCCGGCCCCCTTAAACATTAAGGGGGCCGCCCCCGTTTACTAGCCGGTCCCCTTAAACATTAAGGGGGCCGCCTGCCAAAATGGATTTTTTTTTTCGGGTTTAGTTTCTGATAACAAAATATTTTTATGTATATAGATAGATTTATTATATATCAAAAATACGTTGGGTTTTATTGGCACGAGGAAGGAATACTTGACATTTTATTAACATTTCGTTAAGAAAATATTTCTTGAGAATTTTGGATAAAATGATCAAGATGTCAAGTCGACAAAGGTTTTAGGGAGTGAGAGTAAATGTGCATATTTATATATATATATATATATATATATATATATATATATATATATAATATATATATAATATATATATATATATATATTATATATATATATATATATATATATTGTGTGTAAACGTGGGATGTTGAATGGAGTCGAGAAATGATGAGGTAATGACGGAGATAGGTGCTGACGGCGACGGGAGTTTGTTTCATCCATAGTTTTCTTGACTCGACGGTCGAAGTGCTACTTCTACGTTAATCCACTTAACTCACTTCTCTTCATCACCATGAGTTATGTGATAGTGGACACGGAAGATTTTCGTGTTGAACGTTAAAGTTCAAAAGAGGCAAAGGGGGAAGAAAAGGTTCGAGGACGAACAATTTCTTTTAGTTCTAGATAGTCAACAAATGACGTATCTAGGTTATTTGCGGATATATTTATATATGTATATAGTATATTTATATATGTATAAGAGATTATCTTCTAACTAACACGCAAGAATCAACTAAACTAGGCATTAAAACTTACGGGGGCATGCAATCTGCTAGTTCCTTAGTCCTAAGCATATAACATAGAGTAAGACATGAAAGAAAGGCGCACCTTTTAGTCTTCAATAAGTGGTCTTCAAGCACTTCAAAAAGTTTATGTTGACTCATGGAAGTCAATCAATGGAGAGATGCCGAAATTCCCGATGAGTGAACACTTTAGCCACTTGGTCCCCATTGTCCAATTTGTCCATAGTTGTTTGGACCGAACATGGTTTGCAATTGACTAGGATGCATGTATGGTGGAAGTATTCCCCAAGGATTGAAACTTGGTGGATTTGAATAATTCCACATTGGGTGAGTATTATTTTGACGGTTTGGTCTATTTTGGTTTCTTCTAGGTTGAGGTGTTTTAGGCCGAGGGTGAGGACTAGGTGGTCTTCTAGGAGGAGGTGTTTTTGACCTAAGCTTTGGTTTAGAGTATTCTACTTCGGTTTTTAAAGATGGTTTGTAGAAACTTTTATTTCCTCATTATTAGCTATGGGTATTTTTCTATCTTTTATAAGTATATATTTAGGCTTTGACTCTAATAATTTTTTGATTATAGTTTCACTTTCAAACTTTACATTTTTAGTTTCACTAGTTGTAGCCTTAGTTGAGTTAAATCCTAATCTGGTTTTATCCCCTGATATTCTTTGAATGCTTATTATATCCCTAAGTGAATTGCTACTATTTTCAAATTTGTTAAGTCTACAAATTTCTTCCTTAAGTATTTCGTTTTCATTTTTAGTTTCTTGACATGTTTTACATTCAAAAACTTCTTTGCCTTTTTCTAAGTTGTGTAGTTTAATTTTTAATTCTAGTATTTCTTTTTCTAATTGGTTATTTATGTGTTTTAGTGATTTATTTTTAGTCATTACTTTTTGACCTAATATACATAACCTATTATATTCGTTATCTAGGTCTTTTTCATCTAATGATAAATTTTCATCACTAAAGTATTCGGTTTCGGAACGTACCTCACTTGATGTCTTAGCCATAAGACACTTCTCCTCTTTTGTGGTTTCTTTCTCGTCTTCGTCACTATCACTCCATGCTCCTCCAATGAACGCCTTTTGGTTTTGCTCCTTTGACATCATAGGACATCTTCCAATGAGATGATTTGGATCACCGCATTTGAAGCACTTCCTCTCGCTCTTGCTAGCTTTGTCATCTTTATTTCTTTGGAGTGTCTTTCTTTCATCATATGGTTGTCTAACAAATCTTCCTCGTCTTTTGAAGAATTTCTTGAAGTCTCTCACGGCCATGGCATATTCTTCATCATCACTTTCGGAGGTTGAGCTATCCTCGTCACTTGATGCTTTCCTAGCTTTCAACGCGATTGACTTGCTTTGCTCTTTCTTTCCTTTGACCATCTCGGAGTCTTTCTTGATTATTGCTTCGTAGACCTTCAAGTTGCCAATCAACTCATCAAGTTGAAGAGTTGATAGGTTCTTTGATTCTTCAATCGCCGTAACTTTAGCTCGCCATTTTGGATGAAGAGCCCTAAGAAATTTCCTAACAAAATTCTTACTAGAAAACGTCTCATCAAGTGCTTTTAAACTTGTGATGATAGTGTTAAATCTAGCAAAAGCATTATCTATTGATTCCTCTTCAGGAATCGTAAATTGTTCATATTGTTGAACAAGAAGATCTATTTTATTATCTTTGACTTGACTATTACCTTGGTGAGTTATTAGTAAGGAGTTCCAAATTTCTTTTGCGGTTTCGCACATAAAGATCCTTTCGTACTCTTTACGTGGTAACGCATTATAAATAACCATTTTTGCCTCATTATTTTTAGAAAGTTTTCTTTTTAAATCATCACTTTGTTTTTCAAAAATTACTGTTTCATCCTTTTTAGTTTCAGGATTATATTGAGTAGGTAAAAAGTCACCATTAGTAATAACATGCCAAAGATCTAGATCTTTTGATTTCACATAAGTTTCGAATCGATTTTTCCAATATAAAAATCCATCACTTTCAAATAGTGGTGGTCTTTGCATAGATTGCCCTTCTAAATATTTTTCAGATTCCATAGATCGTTTCAAGTTTTAAAATACAGTTTATTTTAAAAATCTTGTTTGACGTGGCTCTTGATACCAATTGTGGAAAACTAGAAGGGGGGTTGAATAGTTTTACGTCTTTTTAATTTATGAAAACTTTTGTTTACTTTTTTAAAAACTTCGATTCTATCTTATGTGAATTCAACTCTTGATCAATATGAACAAATATAAACAAATATAAATAAGCAATGCAAGTAAAGTAAATATAATGAAATGAAAGATAGAGATGGAAAGATCAAACCACAACACGAAGATTTATAGTGGTTCGGCTACAAGGACACCTTCCTTGCCCTACTCCACTCCCCGAGTCACCTACTCGAGAGTTTTCTTCACTATGTCAACAAACTCCCTTATGGCGGAGAAACCTTACACAACTTTAGCTTACACCGGTTTAACGACACAAAGCTAGATGTCGAGTTCTAATCGTAGCTAGAACCAATCTCACGACTTATACACAACTTTGATCACGACTGCTTCACTAACTGCTTCACGACTTCTTCACAACGGCTACACATCTTCACAATGCTACACGACGTTCTTACACACACCTTCTACACTACACCTCTTTACAACACAACTACTTACAAACACTTGATCTACTTATCCAACTACACAACACTATACACAACAACAAGATAGTATGAAATGAACTACAATACTTCTTCTCTAAAAGTTGAAGGAGTATTCTTCTTTTGCACTTGGATGGTGGAAGCTTGGATCACTTTGAAACCAATGCTTAAGAGAATATGATCAAAGGATTTTTGAAAGGATTTACAAGAGTTAGAGAATGTTTTGAACAGAAAGTTTGAGGTGCAAAAGGTAAGTAAAAATCCAGGGGAAGGCTGGTATTTATAGGCAGAAAAACTGGACAGCTGGGAGCTACTGGAGCGGGGCGTCCCTTAAATAGGGGGGCGGTCCCCTTAATTTTAAGGGGGCCGCCTAGTATAATTAAGGGGGCCACCCCTCCCTAGCCGTTGCCCAGTTTTGTCTTTTTGTGGGGAAGGTTTTTCTGAAACATTTTTACTGATTTTGGTTGAAAATTTGAATTCATAAATTTATAATGAATTAAACCTTTTTATTTATTACCAAAAATGTTTTTCTAAAAGATATAAAATGTTTTTGACATTTTATAAAAAATCTAGTGTTTAAGAAATTGTTCCTTTGATCATACAATGCATTAAGCATTAGTTCATTTATACCTTAAGTGATTTGAGTTGTAGAAATAGATATTTACAACTAAATACTTGTTTACGTCATAATTTTCTGATTAATGATTTTACATTTTGTGATTATCAAAACGTAGAGGTATCGAAAAAATATTAATAATGTGTTTAGGCATTATTTATATCAACA
Source organism: Artemisia tridentata subsp. tridentata (assembly GCA_021014915.2). Lineage (NCBI taxonomy): Eukaryota > Viridiplantae > Streptophyta > Magnoliopsida > Asterales > Asteraceae > Artemisia > Artemisia tridentata. The sequence continues at coordinate 78,447,677 of CP139505.1, forward strand.
GTCGAACATGCAGGTACTTACTTATTAATTCATTGTTTTTATTTTTTAATAAATAAGTACCAGATTGACTTTTTATTAATTCATCGTTTTTTTTCAGATATTTCTTTGTATCTGAATAACTGGCTGCAAGGTTATTCAGACACATTTCTCACGTTTATTACCGATCAATATTGCAGCTACGACCAGTCAAAAACGTGCAGAGTTGAGAGTCAACACGCGTTGTTGAAATTATTCTTGGGCAGCACACAGTCCAACTTAGACACGTTGTTGAGTTCGATCGATAAGATACTCATTGCGCAAGAAACTGCGATAAAAGAAACTTTTATTAGAAGCAAAAACGAGTTAATGCATAAATGTAATATACCACTATTTGCAGAATTGTGGTATAAAGTTTCCAAATATGCTTTGAAACTCATTTTCGATGAACTCCAACTGTCGATCACCGTAGAAGAATGTAGTCATCAGTTGCGGTCAATTTATGGGCTACCATGCTTTCACGAACTGCTTTTCTATCGAATTCAAAGTAAGTTTATTAAATTTATGACTATCAAGTTATTTTCCCCATTAATACCAGTAATTTATATGAGTTACTTTTAATGAATGCAGAAATGGCCATTCCACTTGATAGAATTGGTATTTTTTGGAGAACCCTAGCTGTTCTGTGGCCTAGTATCAGTACTCCTACGCCTGAAGATGATCATTCTTATGGTCATCCGTATTATGCATGTCCTTTTTCAGTGGTAAATAATCATACGTTTGCTTAGTTATGTAAATAATTTGTTTGTTAAGAATACATTTCTTATAATTTTCTTAACATGTAACAGCCAGGAACAGAAGGCTATGGGTGTGGATACTTTATGTGGAAGGATGCTTTTCAAAACAAGCACTTTAGTCAAGCCTCTTCTTCAACGTAGTGCTCAAACTGCGAAGGTAAAGATAATAAGATTGACAAGCTTGAAACAAGAAACAAGATGTTATTGTCTCAAAGCAAGATGTTGATGACAAGAATAAAGACGCTGGAGGCATCACTGAAATTGGCAAGGAATCCTGAGGATCACGCATGTCAGTCGGGTGCAATGCTCAATGAGCTTTTAGATGACATAAATAATCTTCATGTGTAGTAGGTGTTGTTGTTTTTAAATAATGTGTTAATGTTGTTTAATTGAATAATAACAATTGTTGTTGTAGTTGTTTAATGTGTTAATGTTTAACGTGTTATTGTTGTTGTTGTTAAATTAAATAGAAACACATTAGACGAATACAAATAACATAACATAAAAACATAACAAATAAACACTAAAAAAAACATTACACAAAAAAATAAAACAAATAAACACTTCAAAAAAAAAAAAAAAACGGACAAAAAACCAAAAGAAAATTAAAAAAAAAAACAAAAAGACAAACCCTCCATAATAGAGAGAGTCTTCTTTGTAAACTAGGGAGGGTCTTAATAACCCCTCTCACACAGTACAACCGCGCGATGCGTATAATGATTGAAAACCCTCCTTATAGGGGGGTCCGGATAAACTGCCCCATCGGTTAGTCAAAATAAGTCATATAACATTTGGTTCGTCAACTCAATCCAAAAATTTATTCACACCATATTTGGTTTGGATTTTTCCGGGTTCCTAACAATAAAGCACAATCTTTATTATAATGAAATCCAACCTGATAACAAATTTTTTAGGATAATTAAGTTACTTAATTTTTATAGCATTGGAAAGCCCAAAAGTTTACATTCTTATACATGTTAGACGTGTGCAAAGATAGAGATAATACCAAATCATGTCAAGACGTATACAAAGATAACAGCAAATCAATTAGTGTAATGTGTGATTAAGTCATATCTCCTTATTAAATGTAATTGATATAGTCCACAATTTATGAGATTTACCCATAATAATCTTTGTAATCACCCCTTTATATTGTAGCCTCTGTGGCATCTATGAATACACACAATCGTTTGAATATCATCACAACTCTCTCTAGGGATGAGCATTTCGAACCGAATCCCGGAACCGAACCCGGACCGTACCGGTACCGTACCGAAACGGTACCGATTCTCGATATACGGTACGGTACCGGTACCACGAAATAATGAAAAAAAAAATTCGGTACCTTTCGGGAACGGTACGGGATTAATTCGGGAAATCCCGATTCGGTACCGAATACAAAATATTTTATTTTTTTTTTCCAAAAATAGGGTTTAAGTTTTGCCTAACATATCATCCCAATCATCAAACCCTAAGATATCATCAATCTTTAGAATCATAAAGTGTGCATCAATAATTCATCTCAATCATCATCATCACTAAAAATGGAGGTACGTAAGTTTTTTTTGTTTTTTCTTTGATTCATTAACATTAAAAAGTCTTATAATAGGTACGTTCGGTATATGTACAAATTCGAATGATAAGATGGTGATTATATATCCTTCGTAGTTTTTGTTTCCTGGTACGTATATTAACTTTTTTAGTAAAATCATTAAGTAAACTTGGGTGAAATTATGAACAGATGAGATAATAATTGTTCTAGAATGAAGTGATGGATTTATTGTAAGTTTAATAAAGTCATACGAACATTGTGCTCCATGTGACGAACAATGAGTAATATGTTGTCGATTTCTTTTGGTGTTGCAAAAATTGTGTTTTATATTATTATATTATAACTCAACTGTTGTAATTGGTATATAATGGTTTTGTGTAGAGTGATGACACAATTGTCGAAGAAACTCCAATATTGAATATTGATGAATCGGATTCGGGTGACGATAGTGAACCCTCAGTTGTTGTAACACAAGCTCGAAAAGCTCAAAGTAGCAAAAGAAAAAGAAATGGTGATAAAGAAGAAGAAGAAGAGTATGAAATTTATGAAAGAACAAATAAGGAGAGGGCTCAGATTTGGCAACATTTTGATCCGGTTAGGGTGAAAAAGGATGGTTTAAGAAGGGCTTTGTGCAAATTTTGCAACAAGACTATAGCGGCCAGCGGTTCCAATGGTACTTCCGGTCTTCATAAACATTATCCTTGTCCTTCTAATCCTAAATATGTCGCTAAAAACAATGTTCAACAACAAACACATTTAGAGTTTAAAAAAAATTCTAATGGTGAAGGTACTAGTAGTTTACAAACTTGGAAACATGATGAAAGTAGGATAAAAAAAGAATTGATTAACATGTTTGTTGTTGGTGAGATACCTTTCAAGTTTGTTGAACATGAGGCTTTTGTTGAATATACTAATGCTTGCAATGGAAGATTTATGTTGCCATCTAGACATAAGTTATCTAGGGATGTATCAAAGTATTACCTAGATGAAAGAAGCAAGTTGTTAGCTTATCTAACAAAGCCAACCACTACTGTTCACTTGACTACCGATACATGGACAAGTAGTTGTCAAAAAACAAACTACATGGTTGTCACGACCCATTTTATTGATGATGAATGGAATATGCACAAACGGATTATAAACTTTAGACCTATTGGCAGTCATAAAGGGGAGGATATTAGTAGTGATTTGATTAAATGTATTGTTGGTTGGGGGATTAAGAATGTGATGACTATGACCGTAGACAATGCACCAAGTAATGATAAGGCACTAGCTCATTTGATTAAAAAGTTGCCTAATGCTAAAATATATGATGATGGGAAGCATTTTCATATTAGATGCATGGCTCACATTCTTAATCTTATTGTTAAAGAAGGTTTAAAGGAAAAGAATTATCATGTGGAATGTGTAGCAAATGCGGTTAAATATATTAGGTATTCATCACAAAGGATAAATAAGTTCAAAAGTTGCATGAAAGAAGCTAACCTAGAATCAAATAAATTTTTGTGTGGTGAATGTCCTACTAGATGGAATTCCAAGCATGATATGTTAAAGATTGCATGCTCGTTAAGGGAAGTGTTTTTCAAATATGAACTTGAAGATGATTGTTATTATCGTGATCTTGAGAGAATACCGGAACATTCGGATTTTGGTGTGTGTGAAGGCGTTGTTGAATTTCTAGAAAAATTCAAAACTAAAACCGAGCTAATTTCCTCCACTTCAAAGCCCTTAGCGCATCTCTTTTATAGAGAAATTCTAGATATAGACAAACATCTTCGTTATTGGGCGACTAAACCCGAGTTTTGTCACATGGTTGGTGATATGGTTAAGAAATATAATAGGTATTGGGGGAAATTTGATAAGCTTAATGATTATATGTATTTTGCCACCTTGTTAGACCCGACTATGAAACAACAACTTGTTTCACATGGGTTCAAAAAGATGTTGGAGTATAACATGCCGAGTGAAAGTCCTTTACCCGATGATGTTCTTAACGCCATGGTAAGGGAGATGTTGAAAGAAGTTGTGAATAGAATGGGAGTTTTGTTTCAAACATACAAAACAAGGTTTGACACGGTTGTGTCAAAAAGCTCATCTAAAAATACCAAGAATCAACAATCTTGCAAATCATATGTTGGGGAAAATGACTTTTTGGATGATTTCTTGAATTTAGAAGACTCCGGCTCCATTGAAATGGATACCGAGTTAACTAGGTACCTAAATGAGCCGCGAATTAGATTTACTAGTGATTTTGACATTCTCGAGTGGTGGAAAATAAATGCTCCAAGATTTCCAATAGTATCTCGAATGGCTAAAGGTAATTTACTATTCTTTTTGATGATTTTATTACTTATGTTTTATATTGTTGTTTTTTCACAAGTTTTTATTATTTTTTTAGATATCTTGGCAATCCAAATAACCACTGTCGCATCGGAGTCGGCTTTTAGTACAGGAGGCCGTGTTCTTGACCCGTATAGGACAAACTTGTCTTATCCCGTAGTTAAGGCGTTGATATGTACCCAAGATTGGGTAAGAAAGTCCCAAAAAACTATAATAGACGACATAGACGATCTATTAAATGATGACGATGTTGCACAAGGTACGCTTTTTTGTATATTGCTACTGATGTAGTTACACTATAGGTATTTTACCATATTTTACTATATGGCTACTGATGTATATGCCATATTTTACCATATTTTAGTATATGGCTACTGATGTAGTTTCATATTTTACATAAATTTATATGTTAAATTTATGAATAAGTTAAATAAACTATTTGGTCGTACCTACAAAATTTTAACTGTATCAAAAGATTTGTTTTCTTAAAGTGTCACTGTTTAGCCTACTTAATTACAATTCATGTACTATATAAAGCGCCTCATAAGTACTTATTAAGACACGTCTATGACTTGTATCAGCTTATAGATAAAGAGTTTTTTTTACAACTTTTAATATGGTCCAACCAGATTCAAAATTGGATGTTGTCATCATGTAATTAACCATGTTTGTTTTGTCCTATGTGTAGATATCGAAGATGGGATTGCCAAGCAAAACGCTAAAGAAAAAGGGAAGGGAGTTACACAAGATTAAACAATTAATTGTCTTTCGTTAAAAATGGTTTAGTATGTTTATTTGAACGATTTCATATGTTTTTGGTGGAATTTTATACGTTTTGGAACATTTGTAAGTTACGATAAATTTGGTGATATGTTTTGTCCTATTTTTACTAGCTTGAGCTATGATTTTTTTTTTTTTTTTTTTTGTTTAACAAAAAACGGGAAGTACCGGATAGGTACCGATTTCCCGGTACCGGTACCCCGTTTCATACTCGGGAAAAAAATGGTACCACTAATTCGGTACGGGTTCGGTACGGTACCGGTACCGTGCTCATCCCTAACTCTCTCCAACATGATATCAAGAGCTTTTCTTCGATCCTAAAACAATCATAATCCTTTTTTTTTTTTTTTTTTTTTTTTTTTTTCTTTTCCAACGAACCCCTCCCTACAAACACCCAAACCTCCTTACCTTTATCCGTGTTGGTGGTCAGTGCCAAGGTCATTGATCCACACGAATTATTGCATGTTATCGTGCCTGGTCACGATCCTATACACATTTGCTTCAGTACACGTGCTAGGTCACGTCTATAACATCCTTCACACAGTTTGCATTCATATAAGGGTTTTGCTAATCTCTGCCCACTAGGCAAAGGATTAGCTATATATATAAGGAATATTGGAGTTAATTAATATCAAAATGATGATCAATTACGGTAATTGTAGAGATGAATAAATGTTTATTAAATGCATTTTTTGATTTAAAAAGAAATTTTGTCCTCACTAATTGCGCTTAATTCTTTGCCCAGTAGGCAGAGATTAGCAAAACCCTTCATATAAAACACCTCATATACCTTCATCATGACTGGTTTCACAACTCCTCATCCTATCCCACTTTGAGAATGCTTATCCACCATTACACACCATCATCTACTCACTAGGGTTCCAATCAAACTCGACCTTGATAATTGGAATTTTGGGTCCTGGGAATTCTTTTTCGAACAACTTTGTTTTAGCTACGAAGTGATTCGATACATTCACGGTGATAAAGAAACCTCATCAACCATCCCTACGCCCTTCACACCCGAGGAACTCAAGGTTGATAAAATATTACTCTCATGGATATTCACAACTCTTTCGGACACGATCCAATCAAGATTGGTTGTAGCGCGCCCTAAGACGGCCAAGGAAGCATGGGATCACATCAATGCTATTGTCAAAGACAATAAACGGTCTTGCACAAATGCATTAAAAGCCGAACTACGATCCATAAAACTAAGAAATCAAAGCATGGAGACCTATTTTGGAAAACTTGAAGCCACCGCCACAATCCATACTAGACTTGATGCCCCGGTTAACGACGAGGACCTTGTTCACTACGCTCTTGAAGGACTCTCGGAAAAATATGACCAAGTGTGTGGCATTATGCATCATAGGGACACCTTTCCCGACTTTAAGATCACACGTTCAATGCTTATCACCGAACAAATGCGTTTGAAGTCTAAAACGATTGCCCTTCCCGTGGACTCATCATCTTCATCCCCATTGATCCTTATGGCTGAAAAAGGTACCTCTCGTCATCCGCCTAACCCTCAAATTAAGTCACGTAATCCTTGCATCAACTTTGCTCGGGGTGCGTGTCGTTATGGGATAGGTTGTAAATTTTTACATGATACAAACTCTCGACATGCTAGTCACACTGTTGAACCAAGAGACGACTCATAGACAGAAGAGATGTTAATACGTATATTAGGAAAACTAGGGATTACTGGTCAGTCGAATACAATATCGCATGCACACCCAAACCCAACCAAACCCACTGTTGGGCCTTCGGCCTACATTACCTCACCAAACCTCACCCAAACCCATCCATCCCCACTAAATTATTATAATTACACTCAAAGCCCACCTGGCTTTAATCAAAACCAAGCACACTACAATCCCAGCCCGTACACTACTCCACCAGCCCAATACAACCTGCAACACCGCCAAAATAGGGTCCAACGGAAGCATACATGTCACTGGGGTGCTACTCAATTGGTATCACAACACAAGTACAAAGAACGGTTTTTACCTCAGTCATTTAGAATAAAATTCATTAACAAAAAGTGTTAAATTTACATTATTCAAAAGTAGTGCGAAAATAGGCCCATAAAATAAGTAAAGCGGTCCCAACATATATATCAGAGTCGTCTATGACCGTGCCCCTTGCCAAGCGCCTCCAGAAGTGAGCTATCGCCTTAAACCTGAGAATACATGCTAAAAGTGTCAACACGAGGTTGGTGAGTTTATAGGTTTTAATTAAACAAGTAACAATAGTGGACCAAGATAGGAGATTTGCTACACTGGACTAAGTTAAATATAAATCACAATTTCCACATATATCAATAATCACAATGTTGGGAACGCATTTTATTTATATTCAAGTCTAGGTCATAACGTGTAAAAGGTTGCTCAAATATAGATTCTAAGTTAGTGTTTAATAGCTCGGTCCATTAGGAGTCCATGGGCCGGCCACTTTGTAATAATATTTTCTAGAAGCGCTTAAGGAATGGACGCCCTAAATTGTGCCTATAAATAGAAGGCTTGGGTGCTCATTTCCCTTGTTGGTTTTCATTCTATGTGTGTAAGCTCTGTCCAAGTATTTAGTGAATGTTAATCATCCGAATTCTCTTCTTCTCTACTCTTATCTAATCTCTCGTATTTCATTTCTAGTTTAGTTGTTTACATTTCGTAGTTAATAGTAGTTGTAGTCGTGGTTAATATAGTTGAGTAGCTTGTGTTTACGTTAATTATAGGGACCATCAAGTGGTATCATTCGCCTAAGGATAGTTATTGTGTGTGTTTAAGAGTAGATTAAATCGTTATTTAGTTTGGTTTAGTCATTTACGCGTGGATTTTTGAGTTTTTGTTCGAAGTTGTGTTGAAAACATTTGTTCAAATCGTTGCTAGTTGTAGATCTTCACCAAATTTTAGTTTTTCACGTTCAAAGTTGCAAAAATCTTCGTATCTACGTAGATTTGTTCGTTAAAAACCAAAATAATCGAATAATCATCATCGTTGAAAGTTCTAGACGAAATTCAGAAAAAGTCGGTGAAAAGAGGGTTTTTCGGAATTGGTGAAAAGAGGGTTTCTCGCAATTGGATAAGAAGAGGGTTTCTCGCAAATCACAAGCATTTTCGGAATTGGTACTCGATATTTTCCTTGCTTGTATAAGTTCGTGAAAATACTTCGACTTGGCATTTAATCTCATCTCTTGTATAAGAGTTGAGAAAGTGATCGAAATTATAATTTTGATAATCTATCGAAATTGCTTGATCTTTCGCAATTCTGATTAATTTATCGAAATTGCCTTTTTCATATCGCAATTCAGATAACTTATCGCAATTGCTAAGCTCTTTCGCAAATTAGACAGTTTATCACAATTATCAATTCTCTTTCGCAAATTGTTAAAGTTTTCGGAATTCTCTGTTCTTTCGCAATTGGTCGTTTCTTTCGCAATTGGACGCTTCTTTCGCAATTCACAGACTTTTTGCAATTGGCAGTGTGAACAGTGTTTTTCGCAATTGGAGTGAACAGTAAAATTTCTTCGAAATTGGACAAAAACCTCAATTAACCAAAACCAAACCTCATAACTCATAACACACATTTTAATTATCTAAACGATCAACAAAAACACAAGGATGTCTCAACCACCATAAAATTACAACTTCTACAATCAACAATAGCCACAGTACCGTCAACAACAATTTCAGCAGCAATATCCTCAACAACAGTATCAACCATCATACCAACCACAGTATCAACAACATCAAATGTTCATGCATCAACATCAATTCCCTCAGCAGCAACAACTTCTTCCACAACCAATGCAGAACTACCAACCATCTTCCAGAGAACCACATTGGTTTACCAAAATGTGTGAAGCCATAAGTAGTCAGCAATCGAGGCATGAAGCAGGTTCTCAAGACACACCACCTATGCTCACACCTGGAAACTATGTGCAGTGGTCCAGTCGTTTTCTCCGTTTCATTGAACTAAGGAAACCTCACGGGAAATATATGAAGAAAGTCATCATTGATGGACCATATCCAGCACCTACAACAACTATTCCCGGTGATCCAACTCAAGTTCCTCCAAGAGAAGTAACAACAACCCCCACTCCTCTAGCTCAACTAACTGCAGAACAAGTCCTACAACAAGAGGCCAATGAGCTAGCTATGTCTTATATACTCCAAGGGATTCCCAATCCTATCTTCAGGAGTATTGATGCCCAAAAGACAGCCAAGGACATGTGGGAGCACGTACATCTGCTTATGGAAGGTACTGAATTGAATCAAGAGGATTTGGAATCAAAGTTGTACATGGAATACACACACTTCATGATCGAACCTGAGGAATCATTGGAATCATACTATCATCGTTTTACCACATCATTAATGATTTGGATCGCCACAATATCATCTTACCAAAGATTGCTATCAACTCCAAGTTTTTGGGATGCCTCGGCCCAGATTGGCAGAAGTACGTCACATTCGTTCGTCAAGCTAAAAAGATCAATGACGTGTCTTATGGGTTGTTATATGATTACCTAAAACAACACCAATCTGAGGTTGATAAGGATCGAGTTGCACGTGGAGGATTCTCACCAGCACCTACTCCAAACTCACTTGCTCTCATGGCTCAATCACATTTTGCACCAAACCAGGAGTTTGTTACACCACCATCACCTCATTCGGGCTTTGCACCTCAACCGTCAAACCAAATTGTCCCTTATGAAGCACCATCTCAATACCCTGAGAATCAACTCATCCAATATGACAACACTGATTACTGCATGTACTCAAATGTTGACACTGATGAAGATGATGCCTTTCAATCTCTGAATGAAGGATTTGCACTGATCACCCGTGCATTCAGCAAATTTTCTAACAAATCAAACAATCATTTGAGATCTTCATCGAATACAAGAAACCAAGCAGTCATCAATGATGGAAGAGTAGAGATTCAGAATAGATCTTCAGGAAGGTTTGGTTCAGGATACCTGGGTAATTCAGGTGGTCAACGATTCAGCTCAGGAAGTGGTAGAAACAGTATGGGAAATTCTCAGAGAAGGAATCAGTTTGCTGACAAAGGGAAAGGGATTGCTAATACTTCCATCACTTGCTACAATTGTGGGGGTAGTGGTCACATGGAAAACGCATGCCCCAAACCAAGAACAATGGGCAGTGCATACCATAAGGAAGCTCTTCTCCTTGCACTGAAAGATGAAAAGGCCAGTGGTGCTTTGGCAGAGAAAGAACACAACAACTTCATGGCAAACGCATTATCTGATGATGAAATGGAGGATCTCGAAGCAAATGCTGCAGTGATGTTAATGGCCAACATGCAGGAGATGAACATGACCGAGACAGGCCCGGTATATGACTCCGATGGCTTATCTCAGGTATCTGAAGCAGATTGTCTAATTCATGAAATTGCCTCACCATCTGTATCTACATCTGCAGAGGAAAATTTTGCTCAAAATGACTTATCATTTTCATCTCAAGACAATGATCAAATAAGCACAGTGGTTACTTTTGATGATGATCAAATTGACCCAGTAGTTTCATTTGATGATGAAAATCATGAACATCTTGATCAAAATGATCCTATGCAAGATTCGGATTCAGAACTCATGACCTTATTGCTTGCCACCCAATCACAATTGAATGCACATAAATCCCAGATGGACAAATGCAATGACATTAACAAAAACTTAAAAGCCAAAGTTGCACTGTTAACAAAGGACCTTGAGTGCTACAAGCAACAACTTTCAAATTATGAAAATCAAGAAAAACGTGAGAAAAGTTTTGAGACTGCATTCCAAGAGTCATACGTAAAAGTACAAAATTTGGAACATCAAATTCGTGAACTGACCGTTTCCAAGAATGAAACAATTTCACAAAAGGAACAAGAAATATTTGGTTTTCAAAAACAGGTTGACATTCTCCAATCGGAAATTTCTAAAACCAAAACAGAATTGTCAACTTGTCAAACAAATTTTTCTGAACACAAAGAAGCTTCAAGGAAACGTGTCGATTCATATCTTGAAGAAATTGTGACATTGGAAGGCAAACTTAAGGATTTTCAAAACGTTGTTTATAAAGCGGGTAATTCTGTAACAGCTCTTCGAAATCTAACTGTCAAACCAAATCCTTGCGGATATGGTTTTGCAATCGGATGTGATCAACCTCGTTTTTTAAACAAAGCACTCGAGACAAACCCTAAGTTGTACAGTGCCGAATTGTTGTTTGATGATACTTTTCAACGTGTGGTTGTTTATAGTACTGAAGAGGAAGAAGAACATGATGTCGAGTGTCGATCAAAGATGAGTCGTGTAAAATATAACATACCATACGATTATTCAAAAGTACCTCACATTAAAGAATCTTTTGTACCTCAAAAAGAGAAATTTGTTCAACCGTGTTCTTTAAATGAAATAAATACTTCATCCGAAGTTGCTCCAGTTACCACTGTTGCCCAAATCAATGGTCCATTACCAAGTCTAGGTGATAATGAACAAATGCCAAAAGAATGTCGCGTTCTTAAATATTTCAAAACATTTATGGAAGACATTCAACTTTTGGAAAACGCTATTGAAAGAAATTCTGAAATCAAAGTCTCCACTTTTCTCTCTCCTTGTGAGAAAGAAAAGCGAGAAGTTTTTCAAAAACAATTCTTGCCACTTGTTAATCACCTGCGACTTTGTGCAACTCAATGGGAACAGGATCTCCAGTCAAAAGTTGTATTAATGATGAGTATTTTCAATGCAAAAGATGTCAAAATTGCACAACAAAAAAGGTCAAAAGAAAGCTTTAGAAAAAGATGTTGATCGACTTTTGATGTATGTTCTCAGCTATGATGTGATATCTGTGATAATGAATTCTATCTATCTGTCATGTCATGAATTGATTGTTGATGATCACTGTGATGAACTTGAGACAATGAGAATTGAGAATGAAAATCTGAGAAAAGAAAATGAGAGACTCAGACAAATCAATGGTGATGTGGAAACCAAGTGTGCAAACGAAATTTTCAAACTTAACCAAAGGTTGCATTGGGTTCAAACTCAGAGTTCTAATTTTGAGGTAAAATACCAACGTCTAAAAGAATCTTTGTCATCTCAAAACATTCATGGTTCAAAACATCAAGATCTTGCAAAAGAAATTGATGTTTTAAAACATCAAATTTTTGAGTATGAAAAAGATATTGGTGACGTTTGTGAAAATAGAAATGAAACTATTTGGTTAAACAGAATCTTGGATTCAAAAAATCAAGAACTAAAACACATCATTGTTGATTTGAAAGAGAAACTCAGAGTTTTAGAAAAAGGAAAAATGCCACAAACAGATGTGATTGCATCAGGAATGAACAAGAATGATAGAGCACCTAAGCAAGTATTATCCCAAACCACTAATGCAAATACTTCAACTTCCACAGGATTAGGCAAGACCTCTAAGGATAGCAGACCAAAGACAACAAAGAGACATAAGAAGCATAGAGTCTGGCAACCTAAGGGTGGATTATCTAAGAATGTTGAAGTAGAAGTTAATGCAAGAAGTTTGAATAAGAAGCATGATATGTCAAACATAGAATCTAGCTTATCTAAGTATAATTCTAAGAATGATGTATTGAATGCTGGAGCGTTAAATGTTATGAATGATGTACTTGTTGATGCTTCATGTGTGTTCTGTCATGCTAGTTTATTATCTGGTAATCATACAAAGTGTGTTGCTAAAACTCTGTTGACTCGCAAAAAGAAACGATCTAGTGGCATTTCCTCTAGGTTCACTACTGCTGCCAAGTCCATATTAGGAAAACCACCACTAGTAGTTTCTGAAGAATCTGTTGAAAAACCCATAGCTGCATCTAGGACAAACAAATCACCAAGTGCATTTATTAGGAGAATAGCTGAGACTAGTTGGACGTGGCAGCGTTGGTTACAAAACACACCTAGCTTTAAATGGGTACCTAAAATGCTTAAAACATGTGTTACTAACCAAACGGATTCCACCGTTACCAAACTTGCCTCTGTGTCAACTTCTGGTGATGCAGGTGATCCAAATTGTTCTATGGATTGTTGATAGCGGTTGTTCCCGACATATGACCGGCAATCTCAAGCTTCTTGTAAACTTTGTTGCAAAGTTCATTGGAACGGTCAGATTCAGGAATGATCACTTCGCTGCTATTATGGGTTATGGAGATTACGTAAATGGGAACATCGAAATTAGCAGGGTTTATTACGTTGAAGGCCTAGGTCATAATATTTTCTCTGTCGGACAATTTTGTGATGGTGACTTAGAAGTAGCATTTAGGGAGAAAACTTGTTTTATTCGAGATCTTCAAGGGAATGATCTGATGAAAGGAAAACATGGCACCAGTGTTTATACCATTTCGTTCGAAGGCTTGACAGCTTCCTCTCCCATATGCTTACTTTCCAAAGCACATCCCACAAAGGCATGGCTATGGCACAAACGGATGTCTCATTTGAACTTCAAGACGATGACCGACCTTGCTAAGAAAAAGTTGGTAGACGGTCTTCCCAAATTCAGATATGCCAAAGATCACTTGTGCCCTGCTTGCGAACAAGGAAAGAGTCATCGTGCCCACTTTCCTCCAAAAGCAGATCACAGCACAGATCATGTCCTACAACTGCTTCATATGGATCTGTGTGGCCCTATGCGTGGTCAAACTATTAATGGGTAGCGGTACATACTGGTAATAGTCGATGATTATTCGAGATGGACTTGGACTTATTTTCTTCGCAGTAAAGATCAAGCACCGTCAATGATCATCACCTTTCTCACAAAGATTCAAGTTCAGCTCCGGAACACAGTTAGAAAAATTCGAACAGATAATGGAACTGAGTTAAAAAATTAGACTCTTCGGGAATATTATGAGAAAGTGGGTATTGAACATCAAACGTCCATAGCTCGCAGCCCCGAACAGAACGGTGTGGTCGAAAGGCGCAACCGAACTTTAGTGGAAGCAGCTAGAACAATGTTAATCAATGCTCAGTTACCAGATTACCTTTGGGCCGAAGCCGTTTCAACTGCCTGCTACACCCAAAATAGATGCATGATCACCAAAAGGCACACCAAGACACCATATGAACTAGTTTACCGCAGAAAACTGAATGTCAATTACTTTCATGTCTTTGGAGCTCTCTGTTATCCAAAGAATGATCGTAATGATCTTGGTAAACTCAAAGCCAAAGCGGACATAGGAATTTTTGTTGGGTATTGTGAAAATTCAAAAGGATTCAGAATTTGGAATCGTCGTACCAGAGAGATTCAGGAGACAATCCATGCTAATTTCGATGAGCTCACAGAGATGGCTTCTGAGCAAAATAGCTTAGAACCCGCACACAACCGTCTCAACTTTCCTGAATCTTCAGCTGCATCTTTACCATTCAACAGAAAGGATTTAGAAGATTTGTTTGCTCCTCTGTTCGATGAGACTCTAGTTAATCGTGCCTCTGATGTATTCACCAATTCCGCTGCTCAAACCATAACAAATCAAGCACCTGATACACCAGCAACTACTTCCACAGCAGTTGCTGACGATGCACCTCAACCAGAACCATCATCGTCAGTAGATCAAACACCTTCCACTTCTACACTCGCGGCTGAAGATTCCCCCCACAATTCTGCTGAAGTACCCACACCAACAGGTTATGACAGAGATGCATTCTTTAATCCATTTGCACCTGCACCAACCTTTCTAGATATTGCAGAATCTTCAACACGCAATTTGTAACCGTCAAACCTGCACAATAATTATCAACACTATCCATCCACTCATAAATGGACAAAGGACCACCCCTTAGTAAACATCATTGGTAATCCAGAAAACCCAGTCATGACAAGACAAAGACTCCATACAGACGGTGAAACCTGCATTTATGCACTCACCGTTTGTCAAGCCGAACCCAAAAACCTTAAGGAAGCCCTTACCTATGACAACTGGATTGAATCCATGCAAGAGGAATAGGAACAAATCAAGCGGTTAGAAGTTTGGGAACTAGTAGAGAGACCAAATGGGGTTTATGTTGTTGGATTGAAATGGATCTGGAAAAACAAGTTAGATGCAGATGGTACTGTCATTCGTAACAAGTCCCGCCTGGTTGCAAAAGGATTTAGCCAAGAAGAAGGAATCGACTTCGAAGAATCATTTGCTCCAGTTGCAAGGCTCGAGGCTGTTCGCATGTTTCTGGCTTACGCGGCTCACAAGAACATAACTGTTTACCAAATGGATGTGAAGACTGCATTTCTCAACAGCCAACTCCGGGAAGAAGTGTACGTTTCCCAACCAGAAGGCTTCGTGGACCAAGAACATCCGAATCACGTATATAGGCTAAAGAAAGCCCTTTACGGCCTTAAACAAGCCCCAAGGGCCTGGTATGACAAATTATCTACTTTCTTACTTTCAAACCATTTTACTAAAGGAACTGTGGACCCGAATTTGTTTATACAAAAACACGGGGAGGACATTCTCATCGTACAAATTTATGTAGATGATATCATTTTTGGATCAACACATAAAAAGTACTCAAATGCTTTCGCAAAACTAATGAAAAATAACTTTGAGATGTCCATGATGGGTGAACTGAAGTTCTTCTTAGGACTGCAAGTTCATCAATCACCCCGTGGTATATTCCTTAGTCAGTCCAAATATGCTCAGGAAATCCTGAAAAAGCATGGTATGACCAGCTGTGACACCTATAACACCCCTATGTCCTCCTCATCCCCGAAGCTAGATGCTGACATACATGGGACACCCATTGATCCTACCAAATATCGTAGTATGATTGGGTCGATCATGTATCTCACAGCTAGCAGACCGGATGTTGTATTTGCCACATACCTTTGCTCCCGATATCAGTCAAGACCAACTGAGTGGCATTTGTCAGCCGTTAAAAGAATCCTTAGATACATAAAGGGAACCATTAATTTGGGGATCTGGTATCCAAAGGATTCTGGGTTTGAACTTGTTTCATTTTCAGACGCTGACCATGTAGGGTGCTTAGACACACACAAAAGTAAATCAGGGGGAGTACAGTTTTTGGGTGACAAGCTCGTCTCTTGGAAATCAAAGAAGCAAGACTGCACATCACTGTCGTCTACAGAATCGGAATACGTCACCATGTCAGCATGCTGCGCTCAAGTCATTTGGATGCGATCTCAGCTAATGAACTATGGATACGTCTTCAACAAGATTCCTATGTACTGTGATTCCAAGAGTGCCATCGCTATTTCCTGCAACACGGTCCAACATTCCAAGTCCAAGCATATTGCTCTACGCTATCATTTCATCAAGGAGCATGTGGAAATGGGTACTGTTGAATTATACTTTGTGGGTACTGAACACCAACTGGCGGACTTGTTCACTAAAGCTTTGCCCCATGCAAGATTTGTGGAACTGGTTCACCAGATTGGCATGGGATGTTTGACTCCAGAAGACTTAAACAACTTTCTTACTCAAAATTAAAAGGAGTCATACATCAAACTATCTTTGTAAATAATTATTGAAAAACACAAAAAGATTTTCCATTTATTACATTAAAAAAATGCAAGTACAAACCTTAATCAACACTTTGTTCTTTTTTTTCCCGTCATCAATTATTTTAGAACAAGTGTTGAGGGGGAGACACAAGTTTTTTAAATTTTTTTCAAAATTTGTACTTGCATCATTTCTTCAACGTTGATGCTTCTAAAGTTTGGTGATAATCTAGGATTAAGAGTTATGTGTCAAATTTGCTAAGTTGTATACTTTAAGTTAGTATGGTGCTATGGTAGGTCGATAATAGCAAAAGATACAAAGCCTAAGGACTAAATGTGCAAAATTAGAAAAGTAAAATACAAAAGTAATAAAAACAGTTGGCAAATTAACTGCGGTACATTTATTTCACTGACAAACACATTCAATAACTTCAACCACTTCATCAACGGCCCTAATTGATCAGACCAATCCGTTCAAGATCTGTTAAATCTGTGAGTGTTTATGAACAACGGTTCTTAAGGATTTCACGATCCAACGGTTGAATTTGTCTGAAATAACTGTTTTAGATCTAGGGTTTTGCGTAAATTGTGCATATTGATTCTGTGTGTTTATAATGATTATTGTTGATGAATATTGGTTAAAATGAACCCATAAACGTAATGCCTAACTTGAATTAGACCCAGAAACTCGTATTGTGAATGTTCTTGATTTAAGGGTTTAAGCGTACGAATTGGGGAAAATCAATTGCATGTGTTTTAGTGTAATTAATGTGTTGAAATGTTGTTGTTATGCCTTGAATTGAGTGTTTGTAACCTTGGATTGAACCCAGAAACATCAAATGCGTATAATTGATCTGTAGGGTTTATGAAGAACACTTGAGCACGTTCAGTTTGATTCTTAAGATCTTGTGGTTAAAAGTTGTTAAAACTTGGTCAAAATGCTTAGAAACTTCATAGGATTCCATTGTAACAAGCGTGATAACAAAATCTCAAGTGAATATGAAATGCGAAAAATCTGGTGAATAGTACGTCTTCAAAGGATATCGAAATTTCTTGTATAAGAAATTTTCGAAATTGAAATTGCTTTCGCAATTGTCATTTCTTTCGCAATTGAAAATTCCTTTCGCAAATGACAATTACAATCGCAAATGATAATTTCTTTCGCAAATGAAAATTTCTTTCGCATTTGACAAATTTTTTCGCAATCGGCAAATTCTTTCGCAAATGATAATTTCTTTCGCAATTGACAAATTCTTTCGCAATTGTCAATTACTTTCGAAATTGTCAGACTCTTAAGAATTTATCAATTCCTTTAGGATTTGTCAAATGATATAGAAATTGTCATTTCTAAAGAAATGGTCATATATCAACGTGTATCATCAAATTGAAAAATCATGCTCAGTTAAGGATCTCATGTGAATCATTAAGTTTAAACTAATGCTAACACACATGTATCCTGCAAATTGGTGTCTCATGATGTTTCAGATTGTTTACAATGTCTGCACCAGTACAACAACCACTACCCATGATCACCAAAGAAGAACTGTTCCCTCAAGGGTACAAGGCTAAGTATGGAAAAAACAATGCAAGGGTTGTCTTTGATAACATCAAATGTGCTGAGCCAAATTGTCAAATAGCCATTGAAATTCTCAGAAGACACGAATGCAAGAGTATCTTGGAGAATTCAGAAAATGTCCCAGAGTTGTACATTCATCAAATGTGGAGTACCATTCAGCTCGATGACTATGACAGATACTTCACGTGCACCCTGGACAGAAAACAAGTCAAAGTCACACCTACACACCTACGTAAAGCCTTATCCCTACCCGAACCACCTGAACTATCTAACAAATATTGGCCTGCACCATCAGAACATGATATCCTCAAATTTCTCCTCGACATTGGTTATGATGAACAACCCAACCTTCCACTCACAACAATCTCAAGCATAAATGCAAAATCCATTCCACAACCATGGAGAACCATTTACTACATATTGGTTCGGTCAGTTTCAGGAAGAGACAGTGGACATGAGCATCCAAGATTCTCACACGCTCAACTCTTCTGGGGCATAGTTAATCAGAGAATTCTTGACTATGCTGCACTCATCTGGGAAGATCTTGTGTTTCAGATAAGAGCCCAATGTAAGAAACCATTAACAAGAATCCCATTCGTCCGTTACACCAAAATGCTGATCAGTTTTCTCATTGATGAGAACCTCGACATTTCTCCATGACCCGAAGACAGGGAACTACATGTGATGAGAATGGATAAGACTGTCAACTCAGTTTACTTTCCTAAAGATAGTACTCACAAACAAGGGTCGAGACTACCAGAAGAATTGTTGACCGACTCAGTAAAGGAGACAAAGGCTTTCAGAGACTATGACTATGCATACAGCATAAGTCAGGTCGGGTTCTCTAAGCATGGTGAAGGAACGGGTTCTTCGAAAACTCGTTCTAAAAGCAGTAAGGCTGGGAGTGCTTCAAAGCAACCAAGAAAACCACACCCCAGAACCCTAAAAAGACGAGTAAAGACTGATCCAAATCCAAAAATGGAAGAAGGTGGAATTCATGATGAAGAAGAAACTGAATCAGATAAGACAGAATCAGAAGAAGAAGTAACTATTCAGATGAATGAGGAAGATGCTGACATGGAAGTTGACATTGCTACAACAATAGCAATGGAAGCTAGCATGAAGTCAATCAAAGAAGATGACGCCAGAAGGGCTGATCTAAGGGTTGAAGTAATGAGAAAGATGGAAATGGCAAAGGGAGCTGGAGGATCCAGAACCGTTCAAGAAGTAGCTCCGACCCATATTGATCCGGTTAATCAACCCGGAGGGTCTATAGCTGCTACTACCACAGCTCAGCCTGATACGGTTTATCAACCCGAGAGGGCTGAGTCAGCTATTCCCCCAACACCATGTCCGGTTAATCAACCCGGCAGTGACAATGAAAAAAAGAAGAAGGTCCTGACTGATGAGGAGATTCCTGATGATATGCTGGAAAGTGATAAAGAGAAAGAAGGAGTAAAACTTGATGACCCAATTGATTAGTTATCTGAGGATGAACGGGACATTCTTGGGGATAAATCTATTGAAGCTGCCAAAGAACTGGAAACTAAGCACAAGGCAGAACAAGAAAAGAAAGAGGAGGCAGAAAGGCTAGCAAAGGAGACAGAAGAGGAAGTTGAAAAGGCGGAAAAGGAAGCAGACAATTACATTAATACACCTCCAAAAACCCCACTTCATCTTACTCTCACTCCTCATGAGGAATCACAATCAAAGGCTCAAACTTCTCCTAAACCCACAACTTCTCCCACCTTCCCACCTAAAACTCCACCATTTCCTCCTAATTCACCACCAAAGGAATCTACTCCTCCGGTCTCACCTCCTAAATCACCAACTCCTCCTAAGGATCCTACCCCTCCAAACTCACCTAATGCATCAACTCATTCTGAATCTTCTTCACGTTCATCATCACCAACAACAAAGAGAAAAGCAACAACAGAGGAAACTCTTAAAGCAGTCATCAAGGGCAAAAGTGTGAGAAGAATCGCAAGATTAACAAGAGTTGAAGTCATCTCACCAACAACCATGAAGTTGAAGAAAGTTGTTAAACTGGCTCAAGCTCAGAAAGACAACAAGGTAAATGACCAAGTAGCAGACTTGAAGAATATGGTCAAAGGGCTATCTGAGCATGTTGATGAATTGCTGAAAACAAAGAAATTGATGGATGAATTCCTGGATGACGATGTCAAGAAAAGACTCCTCAAGGAGTCTAAGGTCAACACAAAGCACTATGTCAAGAAGTATATGCACGAGCTTGAGAAGAATATCACAGAACACATTGACTCACAACTCGAAGAAAAGGTTCAAGACATCGCTGCATCAAAACACCAACAGAAGCATATTCTTGAATACACCGTTGAAGAACTTCAGGACGCCCTTCTCACCAAACTCATTGCAAAACCTTCCCTAACCTACACAGAAATACCTATCATTGATGCCATTCGGGCTAATATGGAATCATGCAAGGTTGCAGCTGATAAGGGTAAACGTCCTCGTGAAAATGACGACCAAGACCCTGAAACCCAATCAAAGAAACACAAGGATTCAGGCAGTTCAGGTCCTCAATTCAAAATCCCAACTGGACCATCAACTACGACCACATCTCAACCAAAAAAAGCTCTAGAATCTGGTCCAACTGCTACTGAGCATCATTTTGAGCACTTCACCACCGATGAAATGGCTTTTCAACAGCAAGATGATCAACCTCAGTCTCCACCAAAGACCAAGACGACCACAAGCAAGAAATCTTCTAGCAACACAAACGTGGTCTCGTGGTTGGACAATAATGATGACACAAATGGCAATGAATGGTTTGATCAACTGGCAAGTGCTCAAATCCATGAAGATGGAGATTCTAAGATAGAAGACAGTACGTTTTCAATCACACAACAAGTCAAATATACTCTGAACATCAAGAAGATGACCAAAAGGGAACTTCGTCGGATAAAGAATGATGCATTTAATCTTCTCAAAGACAAATCTGCGAGCGCAGCTGAGCTAGAATATCACCTTGAAAACATTGCCCGAGCAATGTCAAGTGAGTTTGACTGGACGAATCCAGACATACTCAGGGTTGATGGCAGAGATAGTAAAAATCGTTCTTACATTACAGACTGGACCAAGCCACTTCTCGTGATTCGCAAACACCATTCAGAAATCATCCCTTACCAATTCTTTTTCAACAACGATGTCGAACTTTTCAAGCACGGAGCCAAAAGCAAAACCAAGTATGCAACATCAATAACCTTCACCCCAGCTGCAAGTTATCCACAACCAGCCATTGAGGAAAATGCCATTCACCAAGACATTTTCATCAAACAACTAGTGAATTATGATCGCGATGCTGAATTAGGAATCTACCACTGGTTCAAGAAATGAAGGACTTGGTACCGAAGTAAGCTAGTTAACAAATCTCGCGATTCAGTAAACAGTGACCTCAGGATTGTGGCAGTGGTTAGTGTCAAGGGAGTGAAGAAGTATGACTACACATTCTTATCTAAGATCAACGTCCGAAGACACAACAACAAACTCTACTCGTTCTCAGAAGCAGACTTCCCAGATTTAAATCTCAATGATATTGAAGACATGTATCTCATCAAAGTACAACGGAAGCTGCAACATCTCACCACCGATCTTTAATATGCCTTTAGCACTGCCATCTGTCATTTCATCAAAAGGCTGATCATAAAAGAACGAGTAGAAGATCTTCAACTAGGAGTAGAGAGTGATCAAAAGAAGTTGAATCTCATTGAGCCTGTACTACATCTTGAAAACACTAACCATGAAGCTCAATACACCATGAAGAGCCATCCACTCTTTGGTTTCGTCTACAAAAGTGCAATGACAATAAACTGCTTCATGTCATATCACGAGATTCACAATTTTTGCGACGATACATTGAAAAATGTCCGTGACGGGTTGGTTCATAGAGTTCGTGATCAAGAATTGGGAAAGACAAGGAGATGGAACAGTGATCAGCTGAGACAAGTAAAGCAGTTCATCTGGAAGATCGAGAGAAGATTATACCGCAGAGATCAGATGTGGAGATTGGAATGCTATGTTGGAGGTCGTCCATCGTTCCCGATCAGAACATATCAAAGGACGGATCCGGTATTCACAACATTTGGAAAAGGAGGTTGATGTAAGAATTTGATTTCATAATTCATTATTCTTATTTGATATTCTTACTAATATGATTGTGATATTATGGCTTGTGTACACATAACAGTGCACAACCCGTACATGTAAAGAAAGGACCCTGAGGTACGCTTCAGTGCCTCAATCCTGATCAAAGGAGCGAAAGCTTCTTTCTTATGAGTAGAATTAAACCAGAATTTTTTCTAAGTTTTTCAAAAAATTCTGCTCATAAGGACAAGTATTCCCTCGTCAAGGGGGGTATTTGAAAAATAATCTTTGTTCGGAATAATAAACGTTCTTGAAACTCTTCCCAAAAAACTCAAAAAACAGCATATTTTAATCATCAAGTTTTTCAAAAACATCATGAGTATGCTATTTTGAGGGGGAGAATAAGTAATGATTAAAATATGGTAAAGGAAAGATGGTATCTCATAAGTGCTCGACTCATAATTGACCCTCGAATTAACGATAGGAAAAAGTCAGTAGTCGAAAAGACATGTCCCGGACGGGTAATAATTTCAAGCCAGTTCATCTGGTGATGTAAACGTGTCTCGCAAAGGACGTGTCTGAGTAGAATGTACCGATTTCGAGCGATTTTCCTTGAATGTGATCTGGACGGGTAATAATTTCAAGCCAGTTCATCTGGTGATGTAAGCGTGTCTCGCGATGATCATGTTCATTGAAAATCAATCAATTCAAAAAGTGCCAACTCTACCCGGCATGTGCAAATTTACTTTAACTATATATGAGCACATGTTAAGGGGGAGTCTTTCTGAAAATCACAAAACTCTCAAAGTGTTAACAAAATATGTTTTCATAATCATAAACACTTTGAGAGATTTTTCAAAAGGTTTGGTTTATGGCATCAATAGGATAGTCATGGAGTTATAAGGTGACTAAGGTTAGGAATAACCGTCCTATGATCCGCCAGAGCCGGAGGGATCTACCCAAGGACAATACCAATAGTTTAGAACTAGAAAGTCCTAGGTATGATTGAAAAAAGGAGAAATGAAATGAACGGAGAAAGAAGGGGTTGAAGAATTAAAAAGAAAAGTAAAGAAAAGGGTGAAAAGAAATAGCCCTCCATTTGTTCAACCTTAGGGCAGACACCGGGTTCAATTCATAATCTACTGGTTGATGGGCATCACCGGTATTGAAGATAAAAGACGTCATGGACCCAGTGACGCACTGCACTAACCTTCTAGCCACTCAGGTGTCTCTCAAAAGACACTTGTTTCATTTCACACGGAGAACCCTTCATCATCTATCGACCTCTCACTACGAGATGTGTTGATATTGAAAAGGAGGCACTCTGCTCCACGCCTCCGACGACCAAACAAATGTGCACTAATAGAGTCTAGAGCCATGAGATTCATCAAAGATCTCTTAGGAACACTTAGTATTACACTGTTGTTCTACATCATGGGCAGTAGTTGTAAAATTAAGAAGAGTCCTTCGCAGATCTTAGCAATCTGCTGAGAACATTCTTGAGAGAATTCACAATTGTGATTCTCAGTGATAGAATGGAAATCCTGCCAGGGTCAACATCAAACAGCCCTGACAGCAGGTCACTTCGGTAACTCCTTGTGGGTTACGCTTAGTGTTTGCTCCAAAATGGTCTACAGTCGTGGGGTGATCTCTAGCGACTCACTGACTCGTGGGTGCACTTCGGTGTGTCCGTGTAAGCCCTTTTGGGGGTATCCGATTCAGAACGGCTTGGGTAAAGATTAGAGAAACTCTTCACACTATGCTGTTGACAATCTCGAAGTCTGAACCCGTAAGTGCCGGTTGGTTCGTGATGTACCTGCGGAGGAGCTTGAAGACCTGGAGTTTAACCACCATCAAGATTCCATCATGCTCATATCCTAAAGATATGTTCTCACAAAGACTCAGAAATAACAAAAGTTCAACAAATGTTAAAGAAAAGTCAAAGTTCAAGCACTAAAACCTTTCACAAAGTCAAAGATTAAAGATGTGAGAACCAGTTGCAGAACTAAAGTCCAAAGACATATGAGCATGGTGGAGAAGACGTGAAGACACCAGAAGCAGAGACCATTGGAGATCGGCAGATCAGTACCATATCATATCAAAACGTATCAAGAACGAAAGAACAAAGATTATGAAGACGTCAGAAGCCGAAGAAGCAAAGATGACGTCAAGCAACCAAGATGACCAAGACTTAGGGGGAGATTGTTGGGAACGCATTTTATTTATATTCAAGTCTAGGTCATAACGTGTAAAAGGTTGCTCAAATATGGATTCTAAGTTAGTGTTTAATAGCTCGGTCCATTAGGAGTCCATGGGCCGGCCACTTTGTAATAATATCTTCTAGAAGCACTTAAGGAAATGACGCCCTAAATTGTGCCTATAAATAGAAGGCTTGGGTGCTCATTTCCCTTGTTGGTTTTCATTCTATGTGCGTAAGCTCTGTCCAAGTATTTAGTGAATGTTAATCATCCGAGTTATCTTCTTCTCTACTCTTATCTAATCTCTCGTATTTCATTTCTAGTTTAGTTGTTTACATTTCGTAGTTACTAGTAGTTGTAGTCGTGGTTAATATAGTTGAGTCGCTTGTGTTTACGTTAATTATAGGGACCATCACACAAACAATCCAGTAACAATATGATAGGTCACAATAGCCCTCTCTCATATTGTCAGTCACAGTAGGGCCCTAGGATATATTTGACCTTAGCCAGGCAATAAGTTATAGCAAAAGGTATCCGGGTTATTTGCTACCCAGGTCTAAGAAAAATATCTGTTGTAAATATCTAACCTTAGCCAGTCAACACGTTATAACAAATCATAAAACAATAGTTAGGTCCATTCAAAACGGTTTTGCATGTTTCCCCACCCCAAGGTTTCAATAAACAGTTCACGAGTAAAAGTGGGGCTGTGAAACTCACATGCATATCAGTTAATCACATAACGCCTTCAAATAACCAAATCAAATATTTCAGCCAAACAGTCAAATCTTGAGTAAACAGTTCGCATATTCCAAATAAACAGTCATTGAGTTTAGTTAAAACGAGCATGTATTCTCCCCCAAAATAGTTATAAAATCGGTAAAAGTAGGGGCCATGAACTCACATTTTCCACAGCAATGCAAAGATCACAACTGACACAACTGGCATCTAGAGCTAATCACAACGGTATCCAGGAGACAGGCACAATGGTACGAGATCGGCACGACCTAATACGCATACGGTTATCTCAAAATACGTCTTGTACAAAAATTAAGTCTATAAAAGACAACGTGTCTTAGTTTTCGTGGATTACTCAATTTCAATACTTATCAAAAGCTTAGTATCAACGTTTCGTGTGGTGGTAAGAAAACAAAGACTCAAAATACAACTCACGCCAAGGAAGAAAAAGACATCGACATAATCGAGAAATTCTGACTAGACTCAAGCTAATAAAGAAAATCTAGAAATGACGACAAATAACTATGTAATATAAAATATGTCAATTGGTAAGTTCCGGTATTTACCCCAAATCCCCAATTAATTTGTATAAAACATAAACGTTCCATAAATATAAAGTAAGTTTAACCAATAAAAATAACTTTTCCCAAGATAATTTAGTAGAAAACAAACATTAACGTTTCAGGAGTGTTTATTAATTACTGGTTCATAGCATTATTTTTCTATTGAAAGCTCGCTACGAATCTTAATATATTAAATTCGTCCAAGTTTAATTTATCATATTCGTTTCGTATCAAATAGTCCAAGAATGTCAATTGTCAAATATGTCCAAATATATCAATTCTATATAAGTCCAATATTTACCAAATCATAACCCAAGTATATAATTTAATCACGTATTATTCACTGTCCAAAGTCAAGTAACCAAATATCACTTCCCACAATATCCGAAACGTACCAAATATCCAAAATGTCAACCAAGTAATACATTCGTTAACCCCTTTTTAATAACCGAAAGTTATGTATAAGTTTAATTAACTTAATAAAACAAATGTCATATTTAATTTAACTTAATGGGCTTTACCAACTACTACATCAAACGCACTCAGTTTTATTATTTGGGCAAGTGGCCCGTTACCAACTTCAAACAAACACACTTTATTATTTCTTGTGACCAAACGCACCCTATCTCGACTGAAAACAAAACAACAAACTAGCGCACCTTACGTGACTGATTCACAACAAACGCACCCTTTAGACTGGAGGCACACAGAAAAACGCACCCTATTTGGTTCGACCTTGAACTAAAACCACAAAACTCTCAATGGGATTTACCAGGGGCGGCTCTTGGGTGGGCCGGAGAGGCCAACGGGCTAGGGTCCGTTTTACGCGATGGCACATTTAAAAAAAAAAATCCTATATATATATATATATATATATATATATATATATATATATATATATATATATATATATATATATATATATATATATATATATATGTGTATTTTTTTAAATAGGTATTAAACATTTAAACTTGGGCCCAATTAAATTCCAATCTTATAACTAAACCTATAACCCATAATAAATTTATAAGCCCAATACCCAAATCAATACCCTGTTAAGGGGCATATTTTTTAACGGCTCGGATAGGGCACGTAAATCCTCAGAGACGCCTCTGGGATTTACGCTATAAGCTTGAAAACAAACACATTCAAAACGACCAAAACCAAGCACAAATTCGACACTCAAAAATTAAAATGAAGAGGCTCTTTTGAGCTTCAAACCGTCGTGCCAACACCCTTGGTGTTACTGCTGTGAATCGACACCGAAACCCACGCACCCTCTTGGGTGTTTCTCTTCTCGGCCAAGACTAAACAAACGCCCCTCTTGGGGTTATTGAATCGAGAACTACAAAACCAAATTAAGCATTCCAAGTTAAGCCAAACTACATAAGCACTTTTACAATATCAAGATATCACCACAACAAGCAAATCCCAAAACCAACTGAGACACAGTCGGGTTTAACCCGACCCAACACCCTAAACGGGTTTTTAACTCGCCCCGTGAGCAAAAACGAATCAAAAACAAAACACTCCTATAATCCTCACGTTCACCACACAAAACTCGAATCAAAACATTTTTAATTCGTATTTTTAATTCACCAAAAATTATTAACTTTTTTTTAATAATTTAGATCCACGAAAACCTAACACAAAATTTATAGTCGGTCAATAAAATAAACAACACGAGGAGTGGTTTTGCCATACCACCCGGAAGAACGAGAGAGAGAGAGGAGAACGAGAAGTGAAACGATGGTGGCAGAGGTGGTGGCGGTCGCGGTCGCTGTGGTGACGACCTCGAACCAAAAACAACTCCAAACTCTTGATCTAATCACCAACACCCTCGTATCTTGATCCAAACAACAAGAGGTGGGCAGCGGCGGGAGGTGGCGACGTGGCCGAAAGTTGGCCGAAGGTGGTGACGGCGCCAGATGTTATAAGTGTGTGTATGTGTGTGTGTGAGTTACTAAATGAGAAGAGACCCTAATTTCTTCTTTTATACCCCACGAGGGACTAAACTTGCCAAAATGGAAAGTTAAGGGTAGGCGAGGTATAATTAACTCCAAGGACCATAACTGTAATTTGTGCAATCTTTCTCAAAATGAGGTTCGGGGCTCATTTAGACTAGCAAACGATAGATTCAAGACACGGGAATTACGCCAATGCGCTCAGAATAATATTTCCGATAAAAACGACTATATATACGCCTAGTATCTCAAAAGTAATACCAAAGTCAAATTAAATTGTCGGTTGTGCCAGTACGCGTTGTACACGATTCTCACGTTTCGCGAGATAACTTCACGTTTTTAAACCAAATGAGTTCAGAAAAGTCCGTATATGAAAAACAGGGATAATTCCTTATAAAAATACGTCTGTAAAATTACGGGGTATTACAGTCTCACCTCCTTAAACGGAATCGCGTCCTCGCGATTCAATTCAAGTTACCCGTTACAGTCGAAAAGGGATGAGAATACTTACGCTTGATCTCATTCATACGTTCCTACGTGAACTCATGACCTCTCTTAGAGTTCACCGATCTTTGACAATAGGAATACGACTTTACTAAAGTCGTCTGACTTCACGGTCCATGATTTCGATAGGTTTCTCAACAAGGTTTAAACATTCATCAATTTGGATCTCTCCCGGAAGAATAGCAACTGCCTCATCGGTAAGTCATTTCTTTACATTGCACATAAAAACGTTGCGAACAATGTTGAGCCCTGACGGTAGCTCGAGTCTGTGAGCTACCTGTCCAATTCTAGCAAGGATTTCAAAAGGATCAATATAGCGAGGATTAAGCTTTCCACGTTTACTAAACGTACCACACCTTCTCATGGTGAATCTTTAAGCATAATATATGCTTTAACTGGGAATTCAAGAGGTTTATGTCATTTGTCAGCATAACTCTTCTGACGATTCGTGAGCAGCTTGCAACTCGGTTCTGATCTGAACGATCTTTTCGGCAGTCTCATGAACAAGTTCAGGGTCAGTAAGTTGGGTATCCCCAACTTCTACCCAACAATGCGGTGATCAGCACTTGCGACCATAAAGTAAAGGATCTCTTATGGTACCATTGAAATTAGGTGATTGTTGTAAAAGGATTTGGCCAACGGGAGGTATCTATCCCAACCATTGCCACACTCGAATACTCAGGTAGAGGTGCGGGATTCGCTCCTGAGGTCTAGCTTAAGATATAGTAGCAAAAACAGCAAATCGACTTACAAAATGATTTGTGAAACGGCTTATAGGATAATAGGAAAACAATTCATCGTTTATAAAATTGTAGCAAAGTCAAAATTTTGATTTTTAGTTTGATTCATAACATCGTAGCAAGGCAGCAAAACGTTTTATGAAATCGTTTTGCCAAATGATTTGTAGAATAGTTTACGGGGTAACAGGAAAGTAGTTCGCCATTTATAAAATGGTAGTAAGATCAAAATTTTTGCTTTTCGTGAAATAGAAGTAAAACATTTTGTAGGATGACCGCAAAATGGTCGGTAGAAAAATCAAAGGCAGTTTGTAAATTAATGGCAGAACAGTTTATTATCCTATAAGAGGTTAGCAAAGATAACTGTATTTCCGAGGGACGAGAGGAGAATTAGGTGATTGTCCCAAGGAACGTGGTTCAGGTTACTCCTTAAGGTCTTAAGATTTCTGTTGGGCGTGGAATCTCTGCCAAATGGAGAGTTTAGCGAGTTCAGAGTACAACTCTGAGGGAAGATGTTGATTGCTACTAGCAATCAGTCGGTTGAATCAGTAATGTACATAGTACTTAAAGCGGGAGGTACAACATTGATTGAACAACTTCGATTGAGCACAAGGCTTAGGGTAGAGGCGATTATGACAAGACCACAACAAAACAAGGCCGAATAACAATTCCAAATCCGGAATGAGGTCCAAAATCACAAAATCCAGCGATCCAAATTCAGTCATAGCCAAAACCAAATCTAACATAACCAAAACCAAATCCAAACGTAGCCAAAATCAAATCCAAACGTAGCCAAAATCAAATCCAAACACTCTAATAAGCTCAAATGGGCTTATTACAATTTCAAGGAGTTACAAATAAGTAGGGCTGTAAACGAACCGGACGAACACGAACGGAGCCTTGTTCATGTTCGTTCATTTAATTTTAACCGGACAAATAAACGGACACGAACGCTTAAACGGAAGAATTTTCTTGTTCATGTTCGTTTATTAAGAAAATGAGTTGTTCATGTTCGTTTATGTTCGTTCATTAAGACACTAAACGAACGCTAAACGAACACAAACGATCGAACATAAATGAACATAGACAAACAAACATAAACTCTATTAAATTATGCACAATATATTTTCTGTAAGTGTTGTTTTGTTTAAATAAACCAAATTTTAAATTATACAATTAAAATATATGATATACGAATATAAATAAATAAATGAACATAAACGAACGTTAATGAACGAATAATCGGATGTTCACGAACATAAATAAACGGACAGGACTTTTGTTCATGTTCGTTCATTTAACTAAACGAACGTAAAATATTGTTCATGTTCGTTCATTTAATAAATAAACGAACATAAACGAACTTTTTACCAAACGGTTCATGAAATGTTCACTGAACGTTCAGTTCGTTTACAACCCTACAAATAAGCAACTCGGATTCAAATGGTGACAATCGGGTCTAGCCCGTCCTGATGCAAAACATGATCAGACGGCGACAAACAGGAATTCCATATAAACGGAGAAGTCTAGCGGTGCCAGGAGTATTACAGTTCATGCATTGTTGTGATGCCAGTGTGTCATGTGTGTGTGGGAGTAATATCCAATGCCCGTGTACATACGCAAAACTGTACCATTTCCAAAATCAAAAGTCAACCGAACATAATTCCATTATAACTACTCCCAGTATCGCAAAATTCACCTCTGATTCGGACATAGGTGATCAGGCTATGTCCCACTGTCCCTGGTTGAATATATGTGATCAGTCTATATTCACCCGAGGTTTAATGAATTTTGAAATACTCAGCCTAGTTATACTAGCAATATGTCCCTTACGTCCAAAATCATTCCAAAAAACCACGACGAGTGTACAAACTCGAAATCAAATGGTGAGATTACGCAAGAAAATAGCGTAAATCTATGACAGGTTCGGTGCATGCATAATCATATGGAAATGCTTATAGTGAAAAACTAAAACAGGCGGATATACATTATCCAATAGTCAGGCACACATCTCAACAAATATATCATCAATTATCTCGTCACATATACCATCAAACGTCTAATCACATAAACTATCAAACAAAATCATCAACGAGGCTTCAGCTTGGCAGGCAGGCATGTGGCGGTCATAGAGTTAAGTTTCCGCAAAATTGGTTATAGTCTAGGTTTTAAAAATATACCCAGTTCTCTATAATCTAGGCTCTCATACCAATCTGTAACACCCCCAAAATAGGGTCTAGCGGAAGCATACATGTCACTGGGGTGCTACTCAATTGGTATCACAACACAAATACAAAGAACGATTTTTACCTCAATCATTTAGAATAAAATTCATTAACAAAAAGTGTTAAATTTACATTATTCAAAAGTAGTGTAGAAATAGGCCCATAAAATAAGTAAAGCGGTCCCAACATATATATCAGAGTCGTCTATGACCATGCCCCTTGCCAAGCGCCTCCAGAAGTGAGCTATCACCTTAAACCTGAGAATACACGCTAAAAGTGTCAACACGAGGTTGGTGAGTTCATAGGTTTTAGTTAAACAAATAACAATAGTGGACCAAGATAGGAGATTTGCTACACTGGACTAAGTTAAATATAAATCACAATTTCCACATATATCAATAATCACAAACAATCCAGTAACAATATGATAGGTCACAATGGCCCTCTCTCATATTGTCAGTCACAGTAGGGCCCTAGGATATATTTGACCTTAGCCAGTCAACACGTTATAGCAAAAGGTATCCGGGTTATTTGCTACCCTGGTCTAAGACAAATATCTGTTGTAAATATCTAACCTTAGCTAGTCAACACGTTATAACAAATCAAAAAACATTAGTTAGGTCCATTCAAAACGATTTTGCATGTTTCCTCACCCCAATGTTTCAACAAACAGTTCATAAGTAAAAGTGGGGCTGTGAAAATCACATGCATATCAGTTAATCACATAACGCCTTCAAATAACCAAATCAAATATTTCCGCCAAACAGTCAAATCTTGAGTAAACAGTTCGCATATTCCAAATAAACAGTCAATAAGTATAGTTAAAACGAACATGTATTCTCCCCAAAAATAGTTATAAAACCGGTAAAAGTAGGGGCCATGAACTCACCTTTGCCACAGCAATGCAAAGATCACAACTGACACAACTGGCATCTAGAGCTAATCACAACGGTATCCAGGAGACAGGGACAATGGTACACGGAGGTACAAGCACAACGGTACGAGATCGGCACGACTTAATACGCATACGGTTATCTCAAAATACGTCTTGTAAAAAAATTATGTCTATAAAAGACAACGTGTCTTAGTTTTCGTGGATTACTCAATTTCAATAATTATCAAAAGCTTAGTGTCAACGTTTCGTGTGGTGGTAAGAAAACAAAGACTCAAAATACAACTCACGCCAAGGAAGAAAAAACATCGACATAATCGAGAAATTCTGACTAGACTCAAGCTAACAAAGAAAATCTAGAAAATGACGACAAATAACTATGTAATATAAAATAGGTCAATTGGTAAGTTCCTGTATTTACCCCAAATCCCCAATTAATTTGTATAAAACATAAACGTTCCATAAATATAAAGTAAGTTTAACCAATAAAAATAACTTTTCCCAAGATAATTTAGTAGAAAAAAAAACATTAACGTTTCAGGAGTGTTTATTTATTACTGTTTCATAACATTATTTTTCTATTGAAAGCTCGCTACGAATCTTAATATATTAAATTCTTTCGAGTTTAATATGTCATATTCGTTTCGTATCAAATAGTCCAAGAATGTCAATTGTCCAATATGTCCAAATATATCAATTCTATATAAGTCTAATATTTACCAAATCATAACCCAAGTATATAATTTCATCACGTATTATTCATTGTCCAAAGTCAAGTAACCAAATATCACTTCCCACAATATCCAAAACGTACCAAATATCCAAAATGTCGACCAAGTAATACGTTAGTTAACCCCTTTTTAATAACCGAAAGTTATGTATAAGTTTAATTAACTTAATAAAACAAATGTCATATTTTATTTTATTTAACTTGATGGGTTATTGAATCGAGAACCACAAAACCCAATTAAGCATTCCAAGTTAAGCCAAAGTACATAAGCACTTTTACAATATCAAGATATCACCACAACAAGAAAATCCCAAAACCAACTGAGACACAGTCGGGTTTAATCCGACCCGACACCCTAAACGGGTTTTTGACTCGACCCGTGAGCAAAAACGAATCAAAAACAAAACACTCCTATTATCCTCACGTTCAGCACACAAAACTCGAATCAAAACATTTTTAATTCGTATTTTTAATCCACAAAAAATTATTAACTCTTTTTTTAATAATTTAGATCCACGAAAACCTAATACAAAATTTATAGTCGGTCAATAAAATAAACAACACGAGGAGTGGTTTTACCATACCACTCGGAAGAACGAGAGAGAGAGAGGAGAACGAGAAGTGCAACGATGGTGGCGGAGGTGGTGGCGGCCGCGGTCGCTGTGGTGACGACCTCGAACCAAAAACAACTCCAAACTCTTGATCTAATCACCAACACCCTCGTATATTGATCCAAACAACAGGAGGTGGCAGCGGCGGGAGGTGGCGACGTGGCCAAAAATTGGCCGGAGGTGGTGACGACGCCGAATGTTATAAGAGTGTGTGTGTGTGTGAGAGTTACTAAATGAGAAGAAACCCCAATTTCTTCTTTTATACCCCACGAGGGACTAAACTTGCCAAAAAGGAAAGTTAAGGGTAGGCGAGGTATAATTAACTCCAAGGACCATAACTGTAATTTCTGTAATCTTTCTCAAAATGAGGTTCGGGGCTCATTTAGACTAGCAAACGATAGATTCAAGACACGGGAATTACGCCAATGCGCTCAGAATAATATTTCTGATAAAAACGACTATATATACGCCTAGTATCTCAAAAGTAATACCAAAGTCAAATTAAATTTTCGGTTATGACAGTACGCGTTGTACACGATTCCCACGTTTCGCGAGATAACTTCACGTTTTTAAACCAAATGAGTTCAGAAAAGTCCGTATATGAAAAATAGGGATAATTCCTTATAAAAATATGTCTGGAAAATTACGGGGTATTACACAACCCCAGCCCATACACTCCTCCACCAGTGTGACAAATTGTAATTTTCAATTTTTAAGTTAATAATAAATATTTATTTATTATTTTTAAGCCGAGCATTTCTATGCGCAATTGCATGTTTCTGAGCATTTCTGGGAGCTGTCCCTCATATTGTAGCTTACAGTCACTGCTGAAAAAGTTTATTTTTTTCAGTAAGCGTAAATTATTCTATTTCTGATAGTTAATAACAAGTTTCGTAATTAACTGAGAGCTTTCTCGTATTTACTGAAAAGCAACCCCACACGCGAACCGACAACACAGCATATATGGTAACAGTCAAATAAATTCATTTTGAGAAAATGATAATATTTTATTAGTCTAGGACAACCTTATAAATGTGTATTAATTTATAACATAAAGTTTTAAATGTCTTTACTCATTATTTAGACTTAGGTTAAAATTCAAATGGGTAAATAAAATGCATTCCAGAATTTAGGGTTTTACATATAATTTTAACTGAGTACCTAGGATGCATCCATATGCTCCTCTGCAAAACAAAGTTATACATAAACATACACATGTACTCTGACATGTATACTTACGTATCAAAAATAGCGAAGTGCGCAGTAAACAAATGGGAACACTGTGGACAAAAACACATCTCCACAGATAGCGTCATGCCATTAGTGCCTTAATGACATGGCCATGGTACCTCCATGGCTAGTTAGTACCTTGGGAAATGGATTAGGTCAAACAATATAAATAAACATAAGGTAACGATCAAGGGTTGTCCATAAAAGATAATGTATAAATGGAATGAAATGAATAAGCATCAAATGGCATAATCAAACGAATATCTAAACAGATATGGAATCATAAAAAATGGCATAAATCAGAATAATGAAATTCAGGGATCAAGTCATGAGATACCCTTACTAAGAAAGGGTTAAATATATGTACCTTAAGTAATGAAAGCAAATGAGAAAATGAACACAAGGAAACAACGTCACGCCTTCTTCAACGAATCTACATGAGTTAGGGTTCATATGTTACTTATTAGTTCATTTATTAAGTTCATTACTGATTTTAATGCTTAATGTGAATCAGGTTAATATATTCAGGGTTCCTGCCATTTATAGTAACTTTTAGGACAAATTCATAATTAGACAAGTTTTTAGGGTTAATAATGATAATTAATTAGACATAGGTTCAAAATGTATTTTAAATCAATTATATAACCAAATTAGGGTTCAAGTGTATCAAATTAAGTTTAGGGTTTATAATGCAAATCTGGTCCAATTTCTTGTGATTTTTAAGACCTATCAAATGAGCTCTTGAGGCTCTCCAATTTTTATTTGTGACTCCCACATGAGTTAAGCACTTATCCCAATTTTTGAAAATTTTATTACTAAGTGCAACTGTGCAAGTACCATTTCAAAAATCGTTTTCCCAAACCTGTCCAGAAAGTGCACTGCAGGTATACCCCGAAAGTTTGCATTTATTTAACCCATTTAATCCTTTCAGAAAAATCCACGAAAATTCCAGAAAGTCACATACATCTTAAACATCATTCCTGTCAAATTAGAGCTCTTAACACCTTATGGTTTGAAAACTAAAAATCATAAACACCAACTTATTTTCAGACTCGATTCCTCAGATTTGACAACAAATCTTCTAAAAATCAAAAGACTATTTTCCCGACCTCCAATGACCACGAAATTTGATATTCAGATAGTACACTTCACGAACTCAGTTTTAGACTCAAAAACCATACAAAAACACATTGGTATCATTAATTTAGACTCCTTTGAAACCCAATTTCTGGACAGCTTGTTCACATAAAATCACACCTAAATCCCAAACCCTCTTAAACCATAACCGACTCATATCAATTTCCTAGGGTTTTCCAGATTTTATTAACCATATTTATGTGTCATTAAAGATGCATATTAGGGCTTAAAAACATGAACCTAGGGCTGGTACTAAAGTCTGATTCGAATAGAAAAGAAAACAACATGACAACGATTCGTATAACATGGTTTTACTTCTGATTTATCATATGAATATGTGTCGTATGAGAGTGAAAACAAAACGGATCATGAGTACCTTTTCAGGGTAGATTAACGAGACAAGAAACAAGTACAAACGAGGAGAACAAGGCTGCTACACCCTTCAATCGATCACCAAAGCTAAGTCCCTTCGACCCTTATTGATTCTTGAGAGCAAAACACAATTGATTTTGGTATCTATTAGGGTTTGGTGTAGAGAGGAGGAAGATGGGCCGTATATTGTGAATGAGAAGGGGAGGGAAACCGTGTAAAATAATAGGGCAAGAGGGGGAAAATATCTTTTATTTTTGGATGGATATTACCTTGGTTTAACTCGGTCTTATCTGCTTTTCAATTTAAACGTGTGAAGATATTTGGGTACTAATATTTTCGGTGCTACACATATAAGTAAAAACGTGTAGGATCAAAAGAAAGGAACCATTGTGTCGTGTATAATATTTGTTAGGTTAGGACTGAAAATGTAGCCAAATTTATTTAATTAGTTATCTATAGGTTTAGTTCTAATAATATGTAATTACCACATAACATATAGTATTAATTAGTTCTAATTATTATTCAATACTTAGGGTAAAATCAATTTAGTTATAAAAATGTGAATCCGGATTTTAGGGTTTTACAATAACTTTTTCAAGTTTAAAGAACAAAGAAAAACAAAATAGTGACAATAGGAAACTATTGATCATAAAAAATTTAAATAAGGGAAATGTTATGCGTCATAAAGTGACACAATAGCAACAATAAAAACCTAACGACCACGAAAATTCTAAATGGTAACTATTTATGTGTTATATATGACACATCCAAGAAGCAATTGAAACATGAGTTTCTAAGATTATATGTATTTTTTCGGTTTGAATTTTTTTCTTAAACCAACAAACCATAAACTTCGGTTTTTATAAATTAAAAAAAAACGAACTATTAGTTTTTCAATCGGTTTCGGTTTTTGGCTTCGGTTTCTCGGTTTTGGCTCGGTTTTTCAGTTTTATGCACACCCCTAAATAACATATCTAGATAACCAAAAATGGGTTTTGCTAAACAGGGGAAGGATCTAGTGGGGAAAAAAATTAGAAGAGTGAGAAATATTACTAGTCACACATTTAAAATGAAGGGAAATTAAAGGGTGATGCATCTAAAATATGCGGTTGTGATTTCTTCTCACTCTTCTCATTTTAATTTTGTTTCTCATTTTATCCTAACTCTGTTAAATATATATGGCCCCAAGGGCTATGTTTAATAAACAAAAACATACATAACTAGCGTTACATATAGTCGACTGAGAGAGGTTAAATTTAAGGGATGAACGGTTATTATTAAATGTACAAACAATTAATGTGTATCTAAATATCTTAAAAATATAGCTTTTAGAGATACGTTTAGCAACTTTCAACTAAAATTACCTATTTTAAAACATAAAATGTATATGTGACTATTAGTGTTATTGTAAAATACATTGATTTTTAATTCTTTTATTCAAACTCATGAATCATGAACACAAAACATATTTCCGTTTTTTCTATATTGAATTACGAAATTATTATCTCTTTATTATTATATCTTTTATATTTATTTTCTGATTATTTTTCCAGATATTGTCTATTTATAGATCCAAATGCTTGTGATAACTATTTTCTTTACCAACGAAAAGTGACTATACAGAATTTGAATCTGAGTATTAATGGAACTAAAGCTACAAGCATTGTAAACTCAGCTCATCAAGTCAATGGAAGTCAAAGTGGAAGTCAAAGTATCTCACCACATTGTCTAAGGCACCAAAAATATCTTTGTACATTTTGATAGTTAGTTATGTTAGTTAATATCCTTGTATATATACTCTTTCCCTCTTTCATTTGTATTGTAACCTTCATTTTAATAACAACAAATCATTTCATTCTCTCTAAATACTGTTTCATTATATGGTATCAGAGAACCTGCTCCGGTGACCTAACCACTGTAACAAACTCAATAAACCACCACAATCCGTTATAACAAACTCAACAAACCATCATAAACTGTCATAACAAACTTTTCCCCAATTAAATTTTTGATTATCGATCACAAATGACAATCAAGACAACAACAAATCCAATCAATACACAACAATTACAATGGTGCAACCACGGCCAAACACCATCGGAGAATCAAGCAATCAATCAGAATACACAAATTCAGTCAATCACCCTCTATTCTTGCACCAGAATGATCATCCAGGATTGATTTTAATATCCAAGAAGCTTCTAGGATCAGAGAACTACAGCTCATGGAGACGATCAATGACTATATCACTGAATGCGAAAAACAAGTTGAAGATTGTCACAAAGGCTTACCCAGAACCAGATCCTGAATCACCATTAAGGGCTTTGTGGGAAAGAAATAACGACATGATCATCTCATGGATTCTAAACACAGTCTCTGACCAGATAAGTAACAATTTAAGTTTTGTTAATAGTGCATCTTCTTTATGGTTAGAATTACAAGAGCATTACTCTCAACTTGATGGTCATATAATTTACCAATTAAGCAATGACATAGCCCAGTTAAAACAATCAAATTGCTCAGTAGAAGTGTTTTATCAGAAATTGAAATGTTATTGGGATGAAATGGATGCCTTAGAGGCACCATAAATGTGCGTTTGCAATTGTACTTGTAAGAATGGTAGGCTAAATGGGGCTAGGGAGAATAGGAAGAGACTGATACAATTCTTAATGGGCCTAGATGAAAGTTTTGCAAACCTAAGGGGTCAGATTTTGTTGATGCAGCCTCTGCCAAATGCTACCAATGCCTATGGTATGCTTAGGCAGGAGGAAAAGCAAAGAGAAACCCTCACCCCTAGGCTCATGACTCCTGTTGTTATGTCCACTCATGGTAATGCTAATCACTCTGCACAGCCCCACTTTAGGCAAAACAGGACTTTTAACATCAATGGAAACAATAGTGGTTATAGAACTGATGGAAATGGAAGTGGTAGAAGAAGCAACTTTAGGCAAGGGATTTACTGTGGTAACTGTAAAAAAGAAGGCCTCTATAAGAATGAATGTTATCAAATTGTGGGTTACCCTGTTGGGCATCCCCTTCATGGGAAAGTGAGACCAAAAGGGGACAATAGGACAAGGGTGAACATGGCAGTTGGACCAGATGAGGCTTCAACAAGTGGAACAAAGAAGGCTGCAGATGAGACAGCAGTGTATGCCAAATGGACAAGCTGCATAATCAATTGAACCAAGTAATACTCATGTTGCAGAACAATCAAGGAATCACTGACCCAAAGATCTTAGCAGCAAGTAGATACTTATTCATTGCCTCATGTATTGCTCACATTAAAGATGCTTGGGTATGTGACAGTGGAGCCACTAATCACATATGCATCACCCTCTCACTTATGTTTAACATTAAACACTGCACCACACCCATCATTGTTTCACTCCCAAATGGTCATCAAACCATGGTGATCATCACTGGTTATGTTAGGATAAAACCTCAACTCACCTTACACAATGTTTTTTATATCCCATCATTTGCCTACGACCTCCTTTCTGTCAGTCAAATCACAAGAAAATCCATACTCACAGTCCTCTTTAACCATTCACAATGCATTTTTCTGGGAACCAACCAGAGGATTGCCCATGGGACACTATATGATGGACTCTACATCATCACCCCTGACTCTACACCATCTCCTTCACCTTCATCATCATCATCTATAATACCATTTGTAAGGACATTCATTTGTGGCACCTTAGATTGGGCCATCCATCTGTACATGTTCAAAAGAAAATAAAGTCCTTACCATCAATTCCTAATGATGTTACTAAATTTCAATGCAATGTGTGTCCTTTGGCCAAGCAAACTGCATTACCTTTTAAACCAAGTATTTCACATGCACAACACAAATTTGAATTCATTCATGCTGATACATGGGGTCCTTACAAACACAGTACACTCAATAATTGTAAATACTTCCTCACTCTTGTGGATGATTTCTCAAGAACCACCTGGACTTACCTAATCCCAAATAAACAACATGTTTCCTCAACTCTTAAAAACTTCTATTATTATGTTCAAAACCAGTTCAAAACAACAATAAAAGTCCTAAGAAGTGACAATGGGACAGAATTTGTCAACCACTCTCTTACTGAATTTTTCCAAAACAAGGGGATTTTGCATCAAACATCATGCCCAAACACACCCCAATAAAATCAGAGGACAAAAAGAAAGCATAAACATTTACTAGAAGTAGCCAGATCCCTTCACTTTCAAGCCAATTTTCCTATTCATTTGTGGGGTTACAGTCTCCTATCTGCAACCTATCTCATCAACTGATTACCTTCTACCATCCATGACACCAAAAGTCCCTTTGAAATGCTAATTGACACACCACCAGACCTATCCACACTCCAAACCATAGGCTGCCTAGCCTATTGGTATGTGCTTAAACACATACTTTTATTTGACCAAAATCGGACCCAAATAGACCAAAAACTAACCATAAATGCCAAAGATATTGTGTTTTTGTGTTTGTTTCTATGCAGGTACGGATATCTCGAAAAAGGGACAAAATCAAGCAAAATCCGAGAAAATGAGCACGAGACGTGGAAAAGATATTTATAGAGCCGAAGCTGGGGAAAATTTCGTCAAAGATAATATTTTTGAAGAATGACCCTTGGATTATTTAATATTGGCAAAATTGGTCCGTCGATGAAATTTGAAGACTGGGCAGAAATGGTCCTTGAGGTTTCATAAATTACACCTATGGTCCTTGTGTTTAACTAAATTTATCCTAAACTCTAAAAAACCTCAACCGGATCCCACTTTACTTAACCCCTCAACCCAACCAACCTATCCTATAATAAACAAACCCCAACCCACATCTAAAAGCCCACAACCCACAATTAATTAAAACCGGCCCACATCCTACCAACAAACCCAACCCGACCCAATCCCAACTATAACTAATACGCAGGTAAATAAAATGGTCAAACCCCTCTTTAATCGGTCAAACCCCCTAAACCAACACACCACCTTATCTTCTTCTCCCCTAACCTCCGACCTTATCACCACTAACCTCCCTAATCCGCCACTAATCTCCCCATCACTTTCACCACCACTACAAGCCAAACCACCCACATGACCTTGTCTTGATCCCCCCCCCCCCAATCCACCTCATCGATCCGTGGACACAAGGATAATCAACGGCCAAGATTCGAAGTTGTGAGGACCAAGTTAGCATCCAAGGGCCATTAAAGAAGCACAAGTAGCACAGAGAGAAACACTCTCACACAACAAACACACTCGATTCTAGGGTTTTTATTTTTTTAGTATAAATATCGAGTAGCAGCCGAGCACTTTTTTTTTCTTTGTTTAGTTCTCTTTTAACAACCCAAAACAACAATCACACAATTTAAAACTGAGAAACAAAATTTTTAACCTAAAGATAAGCTCAAAACATCTTAACTTACTGATTGATTGATCAATGCAAAATATGAAAACTAACATTCAAAATCCAAATCTTACTATAACAAACACAAACACAAACAATAAACACAAACCGATCCAAATCCAACTCAAACTAAAACATTCACCACAAAATTCAATAAGCACAAGATTACTTCTACTCAATAGCCACAAAATTCAGAACAAAAAAAACAAGGGCAGTAATAAGCTTAACCTAACTATCCTATCCTAACTAACCACATCCAATCTTCAAACAAGCAGGAAAAAAAAGAAACAAGATAAGCTAAAAAAAATATATTTTTTTTTTCTTTTTTCAAGCCTAAACTAAGAACCATTAAACTAACTTACCAAAATACGCAGTAACAAAAACGAAATAAGCAGAATCGAAGCACTAAATAAAAATTTGCTTTTATTTACGTTTTTTAAAAAATTCGTAACGTACGTTTTTAATTTAAATTTTCGTTTTAGATTTCGTATGCTTAGATTATTTGTACTCGTAGCTTTATTAGTTGTTTTTATTTGATATTCGATCATTCGTAGTGTAAAAATCAAAATCTCTCACTTTCATATCACATTCACAACACGTATCACGTTCCGAAAACACGAAATTCCATTCACACCCTCATGGGAAAACGAACTCCGGGGTTTTCACATTATTTCACTTGTGTGTTAACTTTTGGAATTAAATTGTTAAATCACCTATGCATCCACTCATACACCAAACAAGTTTGCACCCAGAGCAATTCCTTCCATCCTACTTGGATACCCTCAAAACCAAAAAGGTTACCTTTTACTCACATAGGACACACACAAAGTATTTGTTAGCAGACATGTCACCTTTTATGAAACATTTTTCCCTTTCATAAACCAAACACCCCAACAACAGAACCAACCCCTTTCACACCTATCTTCTTTCCTCAACCAGTTCCCTCGCCAACCATTCACCATCCACTCCCAACTGATTTCCCTTCACCAATGCCATCCCCTGAACACCCTGATCCTACAGAACCAGTCCAAACACACGCACAACCATCAACTGACCAAACACACACATAATCTACTCACACTACACAAACATCAAAACCCACACACAACACAAACATCAGAACCACCTCACCCAACACCAATACCAACATCCACACAACCATAACCCAATTCTTCTACCTCATCTGCACCCTTAAGAACTTCACACATAACCAAAAGAGTCCCCATCAAACTCCAAGACTGCCATCATTACAAACCATCATCTCTCAACTCCACTCATTCTAAGCACCACAAATCTCATTTTATTAATTACTCCAACATCACCAAACAGTCAACACTACATCTTATCAATTCCCTTCACAAAGACACAGAACCCAACTCCTATACTCAAGCATCCAAGAACCCAAAGTGGAGAGAGGCAATGGATAAGGAAATATCTGCTCTTGAGGAAAATGGCACATGGGAAGTCACCCTTATTCCACCATCCAAACTAGCTATAGGCTGCAACTGGGTATTCAGAATTAAGTATCATGCCAATGGAACAGTGGACAAATACAAAGCAAGGTTAGTTGCAAAAGGGTTCAACCAAAGAGAAGGGGTAGATTACACAGAGACTTTTGCCCCAGTTGCCAAAATGGTAACTGTGAGGACAATACTAGCCTTAGCTGCTACCTCAAACTGGCATGTACACTAACTAGACATCAATAATGCCTTCCTCCATGGTGATCTCCATGAGGAGGTTTACATGACACTTCCTAGTGGTTACAACCAAAACCACCCTCCCAACTCTTTTTGCAAACTCAAGAAATCATTATATGGGCTTAAGCAAGCAAACAGACAATGGTACATTAAGCTCACAGATTTTCTTCTCACTCTTGGAT
The DNA here is from genome assembly GCA_021014915.2 of Artemisia tridentata subsp. tridentata. Taxonomy (NCBI): domain Eukaryota; kingdom Viridiplantae; phylum Streptophyta; class Magnoliopsida; order Asterales; family Asteraceae; genus Artemisia; species Artemisia tridentata. The sequence goes on from CP139505.1 coordinate 78,491,480, forward strand.
TCAAGCAGAGTCACACAGATACATCACTTTTCACTTATTACATAGCTACAATTTTTGTGATTCTCTTAATCTATGTAGATGATATCTTGTTGGCTGGCAACTCACTTTCATTCATCAAAGATATTAAGGCTAAGTTACACAATGAATTCAGCATCAAAGATATTGGATTGTTAAGTTACTACCTTGGCATTGAGTTTCTCATAAGTGAAAAAGGAATGGTGATGACTAAGAGGAAATATGCACTAGACCTTATTGAACATGCATGCTTGATGGACACCAAACATGCCAAAACACCACTTGATCCTAATGTCAAACTTACTTATGATGAAGGAGAACCTCTTCCTGATCCATCATACTACAGAACACTTGTGGGCAAGCTGATTTATCTTACCATTAGTAGGCCTGACATAGCCTTTGCAGCTTAGTTACTTAGTTAGTTTTCTCAATCACCTCACACCCCTCATTTGAAGCCCTACTCAGGGTTATAAGGTACATCAAACTTAGTCCAGGACAAGGATGATTCTTTCCAAGATACAACTCACCTACTCTATCAGCCTATTGTAACAGTGATTGGGCTAATTGCCCATCATCAAGGAGGTCAATCTCAGGTTTTGGAATATTCCTTGGCAAAAGCTTAATCTCATGGCACTCTAAGAAGCAGAATGTTGTTTCCAGATCCTCCAAGGCTGTTAGATATGGTGAGAATGTATACGGGTCTGTGTAACCTTCTTCCGTCACTACTTTGTTACATTCTCTCACCATTGAATGTGCTTCGTTGCTAAAGCATGTTAATGTCAATGCTTCACTGTTGTCAAAAATCAATAACCTGAAGCAGTAGTTCCATAGGGAATACACATAGGTAATTTGATCAGACAGTATAATAGGTTTTTTTTTGGAAAGTTACTGTCTGGATCTGTGTTTTTATGATCCATACCTGTAATCGTTTGGCTCCCTTGGATCTGGTAATTGACAATGCATGTGTGGGCGAACGTCAAAGATTTTGCACTTGCAATCATGGCATCTGCGAAAGAACCACGGTTTCCCAACGACAACCTCTACAACTGTTGCAATGACTGTAAATCTAACGTTCTGCAAAAGGCAGTAAAATTTTACTTTTGCTCATACTGTTAGCGGTTTTAAATTTGACAGAACTACTTACTGTTTGGTTCCTAGGATCCTCTCGTAGAAGCTCATCTATTGTGACCCTGTTTCTTGTCTTTTCATCCTCTATGTTATCATACCGGTGAGTGCGCACATTCTGTATGACCGGTGGTGCTACCAATTGATCGTACCTATAAGGATATTGCAGGTTACGGAGATGTTTCATGGTTATGTATAAAGATCTTATAAATAGTGGAGATGAGGTTCGGGAAGCGACTGTTATAATTATCTGTTAAATAATTCGCTAACTAAGTTGAAAAGTAAATCTGTGTTATAAAAAGATATACCAGATAACATTAAAAGAAGTCGGGACCAACTCACATGCTTAGGATATAATCAGTTTCAGGAATAGGAGGGTTCAGATAGTAGTAAGTTGCGGGCGTGCTAGAAAGCTGCAACCCTGCATTTGTTCAGGCCTTTGTTAGAAACTATCTTTAGATGTAGGTATGTGGCAACGATGTTACCTGCGTATGTTTTTACTGAGCATGAACTGACTGCTATCACGGTTGGTTTCGGTTCCTTTTCGTAGGCATTAGTGTCAAAGGCTTTGGCTTTTTCATTCCACAGAGTGAATATGACAGTATCTCCCATGCATACAGATAAAGGTGCTAGTCAATTGTCATTCAGAATGCTTGTTTTTCAAAAGGAGTTTGTACGACTTACTCTAGGTTATGGAGTATGATGTCTCTCCAGACAACTTGCTTTTGACTGCCGGCCCTGGGTTCACGCACGTCACTAACATAAAGGACACAACCTATGTAATCTGCAGTGTCGCAATAATATTAATCCTAAACTATGTGTTATAAAATAATTACAAAGTAAAACCCCTTTCCTAATTCTTTGTTCTAATTTTGTATTCCTAAGCAGTATATGCTGCATACATACCTTTAATACCCACACGATTTTCTAGCAGCATATCACATTTTATTCACATTATAGGGTCCTTTTTATTTGAGAAGATATACATGACACAATATTTACCCTATTTCCTAATCTAGAAAACATGCCATTCCTTCTTAATAAACACTGCACATAAACATCTAAAGTATTCCAAGCGTATTTCTAAAAAAAAAAAGAGGATAAACCTAGGTTTGTTTGGGTCTCATTTTAACTATTTATAACCTCATTGAAATTGTTGTAACTGGTGTGAGCATGTGTGTCGTTTTGAGTAGTGGTATGTACCTGTTAGTATGGTAGTGTTGTTGTCTGCACGCTGAGATAACTCATTGTATGATGCAAAGTTGAAATGATGTAGTGGGAATCCGTTTCCAGTATATCACTAAACATCAGTGAGTCTTCCTAGTATTAAGGTGAAGTGATTGGGCAATGTTTGCATCCATTTTTTTGTGTCCAACAGACCGAATCCGGTAATTGTGTATGTACCATTTATCTCGAGAATGGTGTCGAATCTGGCCCGCTCGTGGCCTTCCGTATTTTCCTGTATCGCGCCTCCCTATAATACGACAGAGCAATACAGATATCAAAGTTGGTTAATGTAATGTGCATAAGAAGGGGTTGTACAGGCTAACATCACCTGTTGGTCAAGTAATATGACACTCAGAGTCGGCTGCTTTGCTCCCATAGTGGATGTGACTGTCCATTTACGATACACTCGCACGCGTATGCCTTTTCCTATATCTGATGGTTTCAGATTAGCAACTCCAGCAATTTCAATATCCGTAGCTGGTCTTTTTCCTGTAGACTTTGCTATGGCCGTTAACGCAGTATCATGCGACATTTTCCTGTACCATGGCAACACAATCATAAATGAGATCATATATAAATGGCCGGAATAAGCAACAAAAGGCAGTCATTAAGAAAAATGCATTGGCAATAAACCGTGTCCAAGTAACCACCACATGATAGTTGGTGTTAACGGGGACCAGCCTACTATAAGTTTACCTTTGTTCGAAAAATATGTTGGTACTACATGGACACAAATACATTTTTCTGGTCTCTGTAAATGGATATAGTCTGTCAAGCACTCGGCAGTCGTCTTTCTAGGCTTTCGAAAGTACACGGCAAAGAACTCTTTGAAGGTATCCATTCTTAGAACATAATAAAAGGCTAGGTCTATTTTCTTCTCTATAGGGCGGCACATGTAACTGTGGAACTGAATGTAGCAAAATATGTGGACAATTTCTCGTTAGTATAGGCATGGCAGTAGAATGTGTGTAACCCTATATGGGTTCACTGACCTGGGCTTTAGCAATAGGCGACAAAATCTGTAAAAATATAACTAAGAAAGACACAATTCGCAAGGGTTAAAAGAACATATTAGACCCTATATGGGTTCACTGACCTGGCCTTTAGCGATAGGCGAAAAAATCTGTAAAAATATAACTAAGAAAGATACAATCATATTATGTGTATCAAAACTGCATATAAGGTAAATGGCAATAGGACTTTATTTTGTGTCTGTACTCGGATCGTATGAATAAACACGAACACGAAAACAGCGAAGAACATGGGTGATGTGTTTGTTATGAAGAAAACCTGGTTTCTGACAATGTTTTCTAAAAAGTCCCTGTAGACGATATTTTTTGTTGTATTTGACGGTCTGTTAGGCTGATCTTTGATGAGGATTTTCAACCCCTCAGGAGACGTGGCTCTTGAAAGTGCTACGTATAACTGTCCGTGACCAAATATAGGTTCCGGTAAGTAAACACCTATCTTATTCAGTGACTGGCCCTGGCTCTTGTTGATGGTCATCACATAACATACTTTGATCGGGAACTGCTTCCTTTTAAATATAAATGCCAGGTGCTCGTTTCTGTTAAACAACATGATCTGAGGAAGAAATACTTTCTGCAACATGCGAGTACCGGTAACAATTCTCACTTCGATTACCCTAGCAAGCATCTGTGTTATAATCATACGCGTGCCATTACAAAGGCCCCCAGCCAAATTCAGGTTTCTGAGCAACATAACAGGTGCGCCTTTTTTCAATTCAAGGTTATGTGGTGGAATTCCAGTGATTGAAAGCGTGTTAAGGTACTCCTGTGGATATAGTAATTCCGTGGCTCCTCCGTCGTTTCCACGTGGTATAGCGTCATCGTTACTTATATATATATGGCTGGGGGCAGACAACATCTGCAGGACATCTGAATTAATGGCGTCGGCGGTTTCATTTTTGGGACAAACTATAGTCCTTTCTTGCAAGGCCTCGGTAGTTGGTGACTGAAGTATAGTGTCAGGATATATAAACCGTATAAGTTGCATCCTTACGTTGTCACTATCTGGGATACGGTACATTTCAGGTATATGTATCCATGAAGTATCTTCAGGATCTGTTTCATCTGGTTCACCAATAACACCGTTCCCTACGTCTACTAACCATCTGTAAAATGATTCGGTATCATGCAGCTGTTGGGGAGACGCCTGTATCCTCGTTAGTCGCATATTTTCTGTTAACAAATGAACCTTGAAGTGTTTCCAAAGATAGGATTCAGTAATACACGAAGAAATGATTTGTTGTTTTGTAGCTTTTTTCTTGACCGGTAAAGTCTGTCTAAAGTCACCTCCCAGGATCACTGATTTGTTGCCAAAGACAGTCGTAGGCCTATCTAGCAGATCTCGCAAGGTCCGGTCGAGAGCCTCAAAACATTTACGGTCGTTCATGGGCGCCTCGTCCTAAATTATGAGGTCTGCCTGTATCAGCATATCAGCCAGCTGAGTATGTTTTTTTACGGTGCACATAGACTCATTTGTGACATCTAGCGGTAAGTTAAACCTTGAATGAGCAGTACGACCTGATGGCAATAGGGGCGAAGCGATTCTAGAAGAAGCCACTGCAAGAACTATCTTTCGCTGTGCTCGAAGCGCGTAAATTATACTTTTCCAGACAAAAGTCTTTCCAGTCCCACCGTATCCATACACAAAAATTAGTTCCTGCCTGTTATTTGTAACACCTTCGACAATGGTATCAAACAGTTGTCATTGCTGAGTATTAAGATTTGGCACCAGTCGATCCCTTTCAGTGGCCATAGCTTATGTATCATAGCTTCGTTCCTCCATGACCGTTCTATTTCGCAGAATCTCGAGCAGGAACCGCACAAGGAGATGCATACCAAAGTCTGTAACCGATTTTCCATTGAACCTAAGAATATTTTCTAACTCGTACAGAATCCCGCCTTGTAGTTCTTCGTTAGTCAAGTTAACTTCAGGCATGTGCAACAGCTGCGACAACATTCTGGGTATATCGTCACTCATGAGCCTCCAGTGTCTATTCCAGAGAGATATCGGGTTAGAAACATCACAGAAGATGAGAATTTGACAGAACAGTAGCCGTATTTCTGATGGTGTAGCCGTTAAAGCTGTCTCTAAAAGAGCAAGTGACCATTCTAGGTCACCTGCCAATAAACCCAATGCCTCACACGCTGCTCTGTTAGTTGGATAAACTCGACCTTCAACTGTACGTATAGCCGGAAATGTTGCACATCCCTTCTGATGGCACAGCAAAAGCCTTTGGTAAAACAAATCGCCAGCGCTGGGATGTATGTATGCTAACCTACCGATTGACGGCTTGTTAAGGTTTCGTCTAGGCGACCAGAACTTCTGACCATTATTCTAGACGAATTCGGAAGGAAAGTCTAGATACGTTAGGTGGTGACCAAGTGTTGACTGAGCATTAAAATCTAACCATTGCGTAAGGGTGGTTTTCTTGTTACTCGGATTTTGAACAAATGATTCTAAACTCTCGTTTGTTCTGAAAGTTACACGCTGCATGTTTTCAAGATGAAAAGCTAGTATCTGCACAGGCGGATCCCTGTGGTGAATATCAAATCCTAGCAATTGCCAATAGGCTTCGTGCGGGCCTGCGTATCTTGCATCTAGGTAATTCTTTATCTCGTCAATTCTGATTGTAGGCACTTGGCTAGTCGAAGGTGTGTCTCCAACAGATCTTGTTATCTGTGTGCCTATCCGATCCGTACCTTTTGAAATATATTTGAATAAATACTTAATTAACATTGTCCACTGACAATATTCTACATTGATGTGTGCATAAAACCTTCTGAGAAGCAGCATGTTATATGGTACAACATAGGCATTATCTAGCTCAACATTTTAGCTGGTGGTCACATCGCCCAAAGGTCACCTACGGTAATGCACGTACCCGCTTTTGTCAATGGATGTGGCATTGGCATATGGTTTAGGAAACCCTTTTGTGCATGTATCAGTCCCCTTCATACATGGCGCCGATCTATTAGCTATACCACACGGCCCGTGCATCATAAGCTCGCTAACAATCCAACAACCTTCCGGTTCAATGTCCCTAGCAGGCAGCTCAGCAGATATGTATCGATCGATATCCGCATTTGTACGAACCCTCAAAGACTCTTGTATCCACAGCAACAAATGACAATGTGGGAGGCCACGTTTTTTAAATTCGACCGTGTACAAAACTGGGAAATTAAGTAAAAAAGTAAGTCAAGTATAACATCAAAGATTTATGTACAGGTATATGTTAATAGAATCGAAACTTACTGGCTGCAACTGATCCAAAAGGCCTCCCGTCACAGAGATACGCAATCAGAATGTGGATTTTCTGTTCGAAAACGCGGTCAACAACATCTGGCCTATCAGCAACAGTGACGTCCGAAAACTGTTCCATGTATTCTATAATTTCTGGCCATTTAACATTGCTCGTAAACGTGATGAAGAAAGAAGGATTTCCATGAACCCGGCAAATTGCAAATGCATCAAGATAGTGACTGTACATATAGTGTGGGCCACTAACGAATGATGCAGGAAGAATTGTTCGCATTCCTACATCGGAACCATTCCGATCACCCCGCGCAATCGCGTCATACACCCCCAAAAGGTAATCATTTCTGATATCGTTTTGGTGTTCCCGAATGTAATCCAATCTATATTGTTCAACACTACAATAAGCTGTAACAACATATTGTTGAAACAACCTTCCGGATCTTGTTAGTAGATTATATTCCTAAAAAAGATCATGCAACTGATACGCGTAGTACATCTTCATGGACATCTTTTTGCTCTCTTCCAACGTTTGAGTATTCGGGTTCCATAAGCGTAAGCCAACGTGGAACCCGTCTTCTCCATAAATAAACAGCAGCGAAAATTAAAAGGACATATAGCAAGGGTGCAATTTACTGACTCTTTGTGGTTCACTGGCACGTTTCTGAATAATGATATCGTATTCGGTTCCTGTGTCGGGACCTTCTTCGTAAACAATAGCCCCAATAGAATCCCCCGGAGGCAACTCATGTTGGCATGAACCCTTGACTGCAAATAATCGTATCTTGAACTCAGGAATGTCCTCAACTGTTAGCAGGTCCATTGCTGTCTTAAATATACATACCAACTGATTATGCTCATCCAGAACGTGAATTAAGCCGTGAACAATTTCCAGCCTTAAAGTTTGACCACCATTGTCAAAATGGGTTAGCCGATTCTGCACTTCATTATGTGTGTCAAAAATATACAACTGTAAGAAGCGCGGATCAGTGTCCTCAGGTGGGCAAAGGCCACCTATCCAATGGTAAATCTGTCCTGATATTTTGAAGACGTACGGGCCACGACCTCTGTTAACTGATTCATCAATCTGAGCTCCTAAGGATGTCATAGCAAACATTGAGTTATAAGCTCTGACATTCTCCATGAAATGCCGGTCCGTGAACAACTGTCTGATATACGTAGGGTATTCAGATTGTCGGCGCAAAACCACCTGACCACCCATACAACACCTATGATAGTTGGGATACCTGAGGCTTCCGTGTTTGAGCCTTTCTTCAAACCAAAACAGCGCCTTGCAATGGTGACAGATTCTGTTACACGACCCTAAAGACACGTACGCATCCGTTGGGCCTGCAAAACACCAAAAAAAAAAAAAAAAAAAGGTTAAAAGCAAATGACAACGCAAAACAAAAGCAGAAAGAAAGATTTTATAATCAATAGTACCTGTACGTTCCTGGACAATAGCAGGTGTCATTCCAGACGGCCGCCTTTGTCTTCTGCGAGGTGTCGCGCGCCCAGCACTAGATATAGGGTTCGTAGACGTTTGACAAACGACACCGGCAGTGGAGTCCACATGTTGAAAATGCGAGCTATAGTTAGAAGATGCAGTGGCACATTCATAAGTAGTTGATGAATGCGTGTACAAAGACTGAGATGTATAGGAGGTATCACAGCCGCCCATAGTAGCTGAAAAACAAATAAACTAAAGCTGAGGCATATGAACAGATGATGTATCTAAACCAACACTATGAATGAAAGATTACAACTAACCATCGATGGTATTCGCACCGAAACCATTACTACTTCCTACTCCAATGACGGTTATGACAACAACATCACGTAACCAATTATAAAAAGCCAACAAAAACATTAAGAAACAAAGAAGAAGAAAAATGAAAAATAAAACATATGCAGCATTACCGGAAGGTTGGCTAGTTCCCGAATGCGTTGGAACATATGTATCCATACGACACGAACCTGCAAATGAAAAACGCATCAGAAAGACTATAGACATCAATAAAACACACATATGAACAAACCGTAATAAGAAAATATACACTACCAGTTGTTGTCGATGGCGACACATCATCCACCTTTTGTTTCCCTTTTCCGGCAACATTCATTTAATCCAGGAAGCTACGTTCACAACCCTGTTGAGGCTCATTAATCGATATACCATTCGAAGATCTCATAGGCATAGCAGGAACGTCGTTCCTGGTAACAGAAGCATGACGCAAGACGTCGCTACAACATAAGGAGTCGTCGACATCCATGAATTCATCAACGTCACACGCAGGGATCATTATACTTTCCCAAACCGAGGTCGGCGTATCAATCATCAGAAACCCACTACCGCTATTACCATCTAAATGAGTAGGCACATCTATAACACCACCAGGGCCCAACCCTTCACCAATATCAGCCCTAACAGACCCGTCTCCCTCTAACGGTTGGTTACAACTATTTCTACGGACAGCTTTACTCTTAGTTCTGGCACACACTTACAACTATTTCTACGGACAACTTTACTCTTGGTTCTTATAGTTAAAGACACAAATCAGACACATAGTTACAATTATTTCTACGTACAACTTTACTCTTAGTTGTTATACTTAAAAACACAAATGAGACACACACATCAAAAAACAACAAAAAAAAGAAGAAAACATCGACACATAAACCGTTAGCAAGAGATACACAAACCTACTATCCTCTAAATTCGCCGGAACAACAATCTTCAGGGTTTCGACAACTACCGATTAAAGCACAGGAAGAAGGTTTGCACAGCTACCGATAAAATCACAGGGAGAAGACATGTATATTTTCCAATCGCTACGTGTATGGATAGGTAGAAAAGGAAGTAAAAAGAAGAGTGGGCCGGGCTAAAACAACGGGCCGAAAAACAAAAGAGCCCTAAACGACGTTACTGTCGTCGTTTTCAGACGCTACATTATATATTATATAAATGTAATCTTGGCATGAGTATTAACAGAGAAGAAAAAGAATGAGAAATTAGTTAAAGAGTAGTTCTTAATTTAGTCATCGTCTAAAGAGAGTGATAATCTCAAATCGATCTCTATCAGGCTTTTTGGTCATTACGCTATGCAAAAAGTCTTTCCTCCACATTCCGCCCAGATTTCACTGGAAAAATGGCCTAGAGTTTCTGTCCTTTCCATCCCATTTTCTTTCTTATAAGAAACTCAAACACTAAATTTTTTGTTTCTGCCCATTTATTTTCTTTTCTTTTGATATCGAGAACACACTGTGAGAGACATTTAAGGGTTGTTCGCTAGCCGCTTAATAGGATGGGTCATAATAACTGAATCGGTCAAAGGTTATGTCGTTTGGTAAACAAAAATGGGGTACTGAGTAGGCTAATTATGTTCAGTTGAACAGTTCAATGGGTCATTATACGAGACTTGCTCTCCCGTGCAGCAGCACACAATTAATAATTTCTCCTAAATAAGCTTCAAATCCTTTCTTACGGTCGCATATTTTTTTCATGTTGCTTCGTCCTTTTGTGATGGTCACTAAAAACTAAAGATTATATATAAGGGATTTGGTCGAAGAATAGCAATGTACGTTTTCAAATGTATCGATCTAGTACATGAACTTTTTTTTAAGTTGTAGAAATGTAGCGAACTTTCATAAGTGTTCAAATTTGGTATGTAATGATGACGTGTCACGATATAAAGGGCGACACATGTCAGACTTTCAGTTATGACACGCCATCATCACGTATCAAATTGGAGCACTTATGAAAATTCATTACATTTCTACAACTTAAAAAAAAGTTCACATACTAGATCGGTACATTTGAAAAAATGCATTGCTATTGTTCGACCAAAACCATATTTATAAAGATGTAACGTTTTATACATTAATTTTACTGTGTTAATAATATTACAATGTTACAACTAACACAAATTTGATACTATATCAATTACTATCAAATATCAAACGACACTTAAAAAAGACATTAATACGTAAATGATTATGTTAGCTTTTACGTAAATGATTATGTTAGCTTTTACTCTCTCCGTCTCAAAATATAAGTCAATTTTAATTTTTTAAAGTCTTTTTTCTTAAACTTTGACCTTAAATATTTTTGTTTATATTATATAATACTTGATGCAAAATATATAAATGGATTGGGTTTTAAATGTATTTTCATTGTTATAATTTTTATCAAGTATTATATAATACAAACAAAAATATTTAAGGTCAAAGTTGGAGATAAAAAACTCAAAGACTTATAATTTGAGACGGAATGAGTATAAAGTACTTAATTGTGTTTACATTTTTTATTGATAAATAACTTTGCATATTTACAATTCAATAAATAATTGTCGTTTCTGAAAACATGCAATTGAAATTATTAATAATTGTATGATAAATTATTTAGCCTATTTTATTCGAGTATTATTTTTATACATATTAAAAATTATATCAATTCAAGTATTTATCAAACAATATAGTTTTTAAAAAATTTATTTATATAAAGGTCATAATGGTAATCTTCTGTTGTCCAGGACAAAGAACAAAACAATTATCAAACAATTATTTTTGCTCAAGATCATATTCGTTAAACATCTTTACTTAGTGTCTTTTAATCATTTAGCGCTAGTTTATATTGTTTTATCAAACATCCTCTTCGATATTGTCAATTTATATATCTATAACCGTTATGTATTTAGCGTACCACGGATTCCGTAACATCAATATCATACCTATCTAAATTCATGATAATTCGGTGAATAATACATGTTATATTTTTGTAATTTAGATGATAATTCCGTAACATCAATATTATACCTATCTAAATTGCATGATAATTCGGTGAATAGTACATGTTATATTTTTATAATTTAGATGATTAGCTAGAAAGATTGAGCAAGAAATATACAGTAGTATGCTTTTCTTTGATATTCCGTAACAACTACTTTTTTTTTTGAAAGGTAAATTTCATTCACACAACGACCAAAACAGCCTGTTACAAGGCGAAAAAGGACAGCTAAGGCAGCAACCAAAAGCCAATTACATCATGTTATGACAAGTTAAAATTACACCAATTCGCCCAATCCACACTATTACTCTTATGCCTATACTTAAACCATAAAAAGCCATTGGATTTCACCTCCGCAACTATATCCGCAACATTACAGATTCGGCTCGAAAAGATCCGGTCGTTCCTAGCTTTCCAAATCTTCCAACAAGCCACGATCACCAAACCTTGAATAACTTCAGCCTTTAGCTTCGAAACGCCAGCATATTTATGAATTTCCAACAGGTCACGGATCGAAAAAGCAAAAATCTGGGGAATTTTACACCACGACGACATCGCTTGCCGTAACAACTACTACTTCCAATCTTTTTCTCTTTCCGTATCTGTTATTCCCTCCATTTTTTGCCTCCAACTTCTCCCTCCATTAGGTGTTACAGGTAGCAAATAAATAAAGTCAACTATAGGCACCGACTATTATATCCTTTATGATTAGTGTTGACTTTCATACATAATGTTCACTTCATTCATATTGTATTCTTGCTAAGAATATTTGACCCAACATATATGTTGTTGAGGTATTATTTAGACAATTCAACATTAAAAAAAAAAAAAAAAAAAAAAAAAAAAAAACAACCCACAACATTAGCCATCTTACTATACTTAAAGAATGAGTTGCAAGTTATTCCCCTATTAAATGTGAGCATTAATGGTATAAGCTAAGCAACTCAAATATCAAGATTAAGCTAACAAGGTAAGCTCCACTCGAGCTCTCAATTTATTGTCCAGCAATTGAATGTAATGAGGAGGATGAATACGAACCATTCTACAGTTACAAGGAACTCATAATTGCTGAATATGAAGCGTTGGTGGCGTACTAATGCTTGAAGCATGTATTAAAACCATCAACAGGAACTCATAATTGCTGAATATGAAGCGTTGGTGGCGTATTAATGCTTGAAGCATCTATAAAAACCATCGACAAACGAGAAAAAAACATAGCAAATCCTACCCCACGACAACAAGAAACCACAACAATTCTATGTGCTAAATCCCATTGTCATATCTAATAAAAACAACATCGACCAAGAAAAATCCCATCTCCATCAACCACAGTTTCAAACAAGAAAGAAAAAAGATATCTCAGTTTATCTCTTTGTATAATCAAAGATTCGTTCTTAGAACAAACCCACAAGAGATTAATCTTCATAGATCTATTAGAAGCTTACCTTCTTTTACTATCCGAAACTTTTAAAGAAAGAACAAAACAATCTTGATTCATCCTTTCTTTTGTTCGGTTAAAAGAAAAACATACAAAAAACAACAAATATACCTACCCGAGACCTCTATGAGATCTTGAAGCCGAAACCTTTGAAGAAAGAAACCGAGGTTTGTAGTATTTGAATAATTGAACAAATAGTGTAGTAGCTTCGGATGTGTGTAAAGGAAAGAAAAGGACGAATTTTGTTTGTGTGGTTGCTAGATTTAGATCTTGAATGTGAGAAAGAAAGTAAAAAAGAGTGTGTGACTGCGTTTGTATTGAGTGAATTAGGGTAGAGATACATTAGGTGTATTAGGGTTAGTATAAAGTGGGCTTGGATATTATCCTATCCAGAATTTGTGTGGACTTTAGTTGGTTAGTTGATTTTTTTTTGGGCTTTATATAAACAAACAATAGTTGACAAAATGAATATGTGCATGTGAATTGTTAGTTTACATCAAAGATATTGAGAATAAGAACTTATTAGTATATATATGTATTATACAATTTTGATTTTGAGTACATTATGTGGTGCTTCTTATTTTGTCCTGACTTTTTTTCTTTCTTTCTTTAGGAATAAGGGGTGCCTACAAATTTGTGAAGAAAAGCAAAGTGCTAATGGGAACAAAAGCAAATTAGCATGACATGTGGAGATTTCTTAAAAGACATGGGAACTGTTCGCTCGCTCTTAGTCATCACTACTATATTCTAAATCATTTGGTTTAGTTTTGTGAAGAATAGGCTGTGTGGTTAGTTTTGTGTCTATTTAGTTATCACTAAATGTTTAGTCTATAGATCTCGCTTCATGCTGTTTCTCATTAGATATATCACTTATTATTCTTTGTGACGTTTCTACATGTTAGAGATTGTTATATTGGCATATTTAGTTATTTAAAAAAAAAGTATATACGGTGCTTTGATTCTTCTAATTAAGCTAACTATTATCAAAGTTATGAAAATAGTTATAGTTCACGTAAATTAGTACTAAACAACATCTAACTTGCTAGACAACTTAAAAAGATAAATGACATGATTGACTTTTAAACCCATTTGACAAAAACCAAGCACATTAGTTCCAGGTCAAACGTGGTTGCATTGTATGCTTGAGTCCCATTGCGAAAGACGTACAGAATAATTATATGGCGTGTAATTAGTTTAACATGCTACTATTAACCGTGCATTGCATATTAAAATTAAACGATAAACTAAACGAGTTTGCTAAAATAGCAAAATACAGCATATTAAAAATATCACACTAAGTAATCAATAAAAAAGAAAAAGTACATAATTTTATGGTACCAAAAGTTGTGTGAAGAACATGATAATTTAGTCACATATTCAACAACAAAACCCGTGCACCACCCAAAAGGTTGAATTTCAAGCATGATCAAAATTAGTGTCGCACATTACGCAAGGAATAATTAGAACCAACATGTGTGCATCGCACAAGTCTGAACCTATTGTCTAATAAAAATGCTACAACAAAATCCGCAAAAACCAATCTGTGCAGCGCGCAGCTTCTGTAGCAGCAGTAACTTGATAAGAACGAGCAGCTTTAAGTTCTTCACACAACACAAAAACTTGCCCTAGCAGTACAAACGACCATACGTTGACAATACTAACTTGATAGGGCAGCACTAATTACCTTCGAGCAGTACAAACTAATAACACATGAGGAGCAGTACTAATTTTCCATGGCAGTATAAACTGATATAAGCAGTACAAAGGACTTACAAGCAGTACTAATATTCCCCACAAGTAGTACTAAGTGAACAATAGCAGTACTAACCTTTCAAACGCAACAATACTAACGCAAACGCATAGCAGTACTAACTTTTAAACCATCAGCGTATACTGATTGGGTGGATCATGATGAAACACACTCATGGATTTGATACATTTTTCATGAAACAATTCTATTCACAAAAAGTTACTTAAAAGAACTTCATTTATTCATTCGAATACCCGATCAAAACTATGCATATTAACAAAATACAGCTAACCCTTACAAAACTCAGTGTTTTTTCATAATGAACAAAGCCTGTACATCGCACGGGCCATGTTGTCTTGTTCACATTAAAAACCCAGTTGCAAGTACCTGTAGCCATGAACTTATAACATGAAAAATCAAACCATTACAAACTCAGCCATGAACTCAGTACCAAACGCCCCTGCTTCAGCAACCAAACTCCCTTTGCTGCAGCAGTAAGTCAGGAACTAAACATCCCATTTGACATTAAGAAAATACGTAAAAACAGTAGGCAAATATGGTAGTAGTTATATACTAATATAGAGCAAGTGCTTGCAAACTTATAACATCAATACTAGTGGTATACTAACATCAGTAGCATAACTAATTAGGGGTGTACATAAACATAAACATAAACCAAACAGCCCATTAACTAAAATGGCAACCCACAACTTGATATTTCTTTGCCTCCACAACTAAACAATCATCAATGAGATCCTAGCAATCCCAGCATTTGATTATTGCTGTCCATTCCCTACAAAATCACATTGAGATTATCAGAATTCTAATCTATGAACTAAAATATGAATGTCGAGAAATTTGTTAACTTACCACACTACTAGTATTATATATGCTACTTGATGCTTGAGATAACTTAAATGAGCTATTATGATCAACTCCCTGCTAAACAAAATGACAAATTATAAGAACCACTCACTTACATACATCTTAGTATTTATAAAAACATTCATACCTAATCAAAACTCATAGTACCATAGTTGCACAATAAGTATTTGTTAGTTTTATAGACATAAAATAGTAGTCGTGTGTTAGGATCGAACTCGAGATCACGGGATTGCACACATTACGTATGAGAACTAAGTATTAATAATTAAATGTAAAATGTTATATTTGATTATTAATTATCACAAAATAAATAACGGACGTTAGTATTTAACGGAAGTAACTAACGGTCGTTAAATAAAATAAGGAAAGGACTATAGTGTAAATTAGTAGCCAAGAAGATTCCGGATCCCCTAATTAATTAAGGGCCGATCGGTTCTAGGAGTAGGAGTCCTAATCCTACTCTAACTTGGGCTCTAAGATACTACACTATATAAACAAACCCAAGGTTCTAGTTTTTGGTTACCTCTTGTGCACTAGCTAAACCTAAATTGTTTTCCTTCTCTTTTCTTGTTTTAGTCAAATCGACTTATGAATTGTGTGGTTATGCATGGCTCGTACTGTATAGGTTATACATACAGTATGGTCATGATAATTAGATAGTAATAATTAATGAAGTCAAATTGACAAGCCATGCATGACACGTACTGTGATGTATGGTTATTACTATAACATAAGACATATACATATGTATTGACAGTATGTATATTCGATCGGTTCTAACCTTTTATTAGGTTGACCGAATTTTGTGAAACAAAATTAGTTTTGGTTTTCAATTTGTGATAAATAACTTGCATATTATTAGTTCGGTTTAGTGCGTGTGTACAAGAACGTGATATAATCACACTATTGATTATATCTTGGATTGAATTGCAAAACTTGGTAAGGGGCAATTCCAATAATCCTATTAACCCAATTAGGGTTCTTCATAATCCATATTGCTCAAGTTGATTCTTGTTCGGGCTAGAATCATAAGGTACGTTCACTTTAAGTTTGGTTTAATTAATTATGTGTTATGTATCCTTAATTGCTTCCGCTATATGACTTTGATGTATGGCTTATTAAATATGAATGTCATGATGTAAAATTCCAACAGTGGCATTAAGAGCCGTTATAACATGTAATTAATTACCGAAATCACATAAAAATCAAATCTTGTTTGGATTATACATGTTAAAATCGATTAGGGTTTATTTTTTCCATCTCAAACCCTAATTTTTTAAATCGATTTGTTTTATTTATTAAGGGTTTGTGTTTGGTTAATTAATTTGATTAGAAACCCCAGGTTTAAACATGTTTATGTGAAGTAAAGTGATCCTGTGTTGCAATATGCTAATTGTTAGGTACAATCCATGCAAACGTGCATGTTTGGCATGGATTCATGATTGTTATTATTTGTTTTCACATATAAGTTAATTAATAGATGTCGAATTGGGGAAGACTCCAATTAATTAAGAAATCAATTATGTGCAACGTGGTGTATATTTGATTAGGACTTACGCAACCAAACTTGTTTGGTGTATGTGGTCCATTGGGTACAATGAGCTCGAAAACCAATGGGAGTCTTTATATTAAATATACACATATTAAAACCTAGATTGATTATTAATAGGCTATTGAATTAATTTTCATGTGGCTACATGTTTTCATAATTAATTGTTAAGTTATGTGTTTATTTATTTAGTTGTTTTTTATGTTAAAATTACTAGTTTTGTTTAATTGTTAAGACATGTTTAAGCAAAAAGGGTATTTTAAATAAAAGTGAAACGGACTAAATAATGGTGAAACATAGGTAATAAATTATGAATATTGCAAAGTCTTATGTGCCGATAGTGGTTCGCTTCGCACGGTAATTTGCTCCCAGGCGAGATTAGCAAGATTATACTTTATTACATAATTTTATAAGACTTAGAATCATAAACTTTTAATTGATTGATGTAACTGTACAAATGGTCGAAGCGGCGGACCTAATTTGACAAACTATAAAGTGGGTATAAGGAGGCTTGACATTAAATTGTCATCCGAAAGGGGCGCGTTTTTAATTAGCTTCGGCGGACGTTTGCCCCTCCGCTCGCCTGTGCGTCAAATTAGAATTACCAAGTACACCATTATATGTACGAAGCATCTTAAGGCAAAGTTGTAAGTTACTCAACGCCTCATATTAAAACTTTGATGATTTAACTCTTAGCTTAAAAATTGATAAAAAGGTTTTGAAAAACTTTATGATACGAAGATGTATGCATGCCTCTTCGTACATATTTTGATTGTCACATCAAAATTTATTACCCTTTAAAATTAAGTCAATGCCATCTAGTTAAAGAACACTTGAAGTTGTTATTTGGTCATGTGAGAGCTTGGACTAAATTTCAATGGAAAGGCAAATTGCATAATCTCATTGCTAGCAGATCAACTGATGTGATGGGATTATGGCAATTTGCAGTTTTTTATTTAGACGACTTAAATTGAGTTAAGTGAGAGCTTGAACTCAAGGCATAAGATGGGGATAAAACATGTTTATGTTGGAAATTGTTTGCCAATATAAATCCCATTAATCTAGGAATTGGAAAATTGTTTGCCAATTATTGTACGACAGATTACCTTGTTATATACTTTCATTACTAGCAGATCAACTGATGTAATGAAACTATGATAATTTGGATCCTAGTTTTCAAGAAAGTACTATGGTTATATGAATATTTCCTTGGGTATTTTATTTTCTTGAAATTTTGTATTATCGAAAATACTAAAACGAATTTTGTAAATTCTTTTAGATGTATAAATGCAACATTAAACCGTAAACGTGGGATATTCTTTTATTAGAAATTGATCTACACCCATAAGGGTTTTTTTGGCTAGAGTCAATTTTTTTAAAAGGATAACCTAGTCTCCTTTCTATGAGAGAAGTGTGAGACTTAATCCTATTCCTTTTCATGAATGAGAAAGATATGATAGGAAAATTAGAATTGTCTAAATTCTAAGAAATAACTCATAGCAAACTTTAATAGTTAAGAAAATTGCACATTTTCTGAGTTATTCAATTAGAAGCTAGACTTATTACCGCAAGATGGTAAAAGACAAACTAGTATATTTTATCTAGTTATTTTGTTTTGACCATTTAAAGGTGCTAGATACCATTGTGGGGATGGTAGACCTATTAAGGAAGAAATTGCATGCCCAATTTTTTCAAGTTAATTGCAATGATGGATAGTCCATTTATTTACAAAGTAGAATACATTTTTTTTAGTACCTAAGTAATTGTTACGTATGGGTTTTCTCAAAGGTGTAGGAAAGTAAATAGCACACTATTTGCTTTTACTGGTTATGAAACACTTATAATGTTGTCAAATCCAGTGGGAGCATTATGATGTAATTACTGAATAATGAATTAATGTAATGATCTGTAATTCAGTGGGAGCTACAAGCTTTGTTATCTTGGTAAAAACCCAGATTATCTCTAGAATGTCTTGAGATAATTACTTTCCAATAGTAGACACTTGTGTTTTTAAGGATAGTCATGTACGTTTCCTTACTAGACAATGCGGTTTTATATCTACTTATTATGATTATATCTATGACACAATCATATTGATCACATAAACAAACGAGTGACGTGTTGTTTATCTGATACATGATGTTGTTCCATGCACAAGTGGGAGAAATCTTTATTGTGTGCAAGGAACAACACATAGGAATATGATTTCAAGGATTCTCTTGACTGAAAGGTAAGAGACTAATGTTCTAATGTGACTTATTCACATCTAATTAATAGAACACTTGAAGTTGTAATCTATGTCATGTGAGAGCTTGGACTAGATTACAATGGAAAGGTGAATTTCATACTTTCATTACTAGCAGATCAACTGATGTAATGAAATTATGTTAATTTGCAGTTTCTAAATTAGATACTTATTAGAACAAGTGTCAATATGATAATAAGACTACTTCAAACAAAATATTTATGTATTATTGAAATGACATAAATAAATGAAGTAATCTAATACTACTTCAATTTGAATATTTATGTATTCTTGGAATGACATAAACAAATGAAGTAATTGATTAACTTGAAATTACTAATGAAACCAAGAGATGGTGTTCATAATTACTTTAGTTAAACATGTTTATGATTCATTGTAAAGATATAAACATGAAGTCGTTTAATTGTTACAAGACTTAAAATAAAGTAAGACGTTAACTTGTTATGTTTTTTAATTAAAACATATACAAAAAGTCTTTGAGTTGATCAATGATTTATAATGTGTAGTGGGATTATAACAATTTATGTCTTCTTGTTGAGACATGGACATGAAGTGACTTGGTCAAAAAGTACTTATGTTATATAGCATGAAATTGGCTTGAAAATTCTATTATACCATTAAGCTGACTTAGTTGGTGAATAGATAAGCCAAACGAAATATATTTATCTTATATATTGTAAGATTGTCTTACAATATTAATCCTAAAGAAATACATAATGTTTATGGTATGTTCAGTTAGGAAAATCAAACTCTTGTTATAGTGTTTGATTAAAGATAACTATATCTTCTATTCTTCCAAAAGTTATCAAGGTTAGAAAATTGAGTATGGATTGGATATACTCAATAAGACTCAAATCTAGAAGATTAATAAGACACCATTTTATTATGGAATGTGATGAATCACATTAAGTCTTAAAATGAAGTTCTGAATTTGTTTAACTACTTATGAGTAGGTTATTAACTAAATGTCAGGAACTGTAAATATGTATTTGTAATGTCCCAAAAGAAGAACATTGTGTTGTTGCTTTATTTGCTAAGTATTTATAGATAGTCTATAAATTACAAAAGGTAAGTGAGAGGATTTATCTTTAAAGGATAAAATTACAAGATACATAATCTTCTAAAACACACTAGTAAATATCATGATGAGGCTAGACATGTAAATGTTAAAACTCAAAATGATGGAATTCTCATTCATAGATCCGCAAGGATATCTCAGATATTTGATCAATATGCTGAGGATTATATTATGATGCATTACCAAATATTGAATTGGGTAATTACTCATACTATGAATGTTAAAGATGCTGTCCATAAAGATATTCAATTTTGGAAAATTGGTTTATCTTAATTCTGAATAGTTAGACTAGAGAATGAAGATGAGTTTCTTCAAAGATAAGGTAACCCTAGTGGTTTGAATCTTTGTGTAGAAATCATATGGACAATATTGTACATATCATAATGCATGCATCTAGGAGATAATTCTTATGTTTAAATATTAAATTCAAATTTTGAATTAATAATTAAAATAAGATAATTTCTAAGTAGTACTGAAAGCTAGTGGGAGTATTATGGTTACTTTCTTAAATCATATATGTTGGATAACATATAGGAAGTAACATTCCATATAAGTTAAATGTTAAGTCTTAACTTGGAATGAAACTTGAAAGATTTAGGAAATAAAACATATAACCTTGGAATGTGTGTTTATTATTATAAACATATGTGGTAAATAAATCTAATAAAACATGATATATCATTTAGAATGTCTAAATGGATACATATCTTTTGAATAAGATAGAATATGAATAAAATCTAAGTATGACTCGAAGGTTTTTTCATGAACATCATGTTACATAAATGAATTGTTATAAGATGTTAAGACAATGATGATATCTAATTAAAAGTTATTAGATAACTAATGTAGTGATTAATCTAATAAGATATGTTTGAATATAGAATTACATCCTCAGCCTGGAACAGCTTCCAAATTCTATATATGAACAATTTGTCAATTGTTGTGCAAATTATCATAGCCAACAAACTTGAAAGGTTGATAGGCATCAAACATTACATAGTAGATATTAAAGTTTACGGAATTTCAAAGAGCATATTGTTGTTTGTATACAATGATGCTAATGAAATTGAGATGACACTCAATACTAGTCATGGTAGGATTTCATCCTTGATTAATGGCCATGTGTACTAGTTATGCTTTCTTTAGAGCATAGTTGCATTATACATTAAAAGAATAAGAATACTTGAAACTTTAAAATTGTTTGTAAGTTTGAGAATCATAAATTGGTGATTGAGGATGTCACACACTTTATGAAGTATTATGTGGCAATATCAAATTATTTGAATTCACACATACAAGAACTTCACTAGTTGAATTCTTGATATAAGTATTCTCAAAATTTTGATAGATCAAGTTGGTTGATTTATGTTTTGTCAACAAGTCTAATTGTCATAGCTTGAGACATAATTCATCAACTAGAGTTTTTATGCATTGATCTATTTAGTATTTGGATAAAGGATTGTAAAACATTTATTATTTATTAATGAAATAAGGTATTGGTTATGGTTATATTCATTATTTAATATTGTTGTCCTATTTTTTGCATGTTTTAATCCGTGAATAACTTATGTTATTCTAAATGTCCGTTGTCAGTTAAAGATATGGGAATATCATTATGTTAAGACAAATCTGAGTTTTGGTATAATATACTTGAAAGTATATTGATGCGTTGTCATACCAAATTCACATGATATTCAATGAATTGAATATAGGACTTATCCCAACTACATGATATTACTTATGGATATTTCTAAGTAAATCATGAATAGTTATCCTCAGACTTGAGATACCAGATAACTGTTGTGAATGTAGTGCATTCTGTGGAACAATTTAACGCTATACGTAACTGGTAGTCATAAGGATTGTTTTCGGAATTGTTGCAAAGTTCATGAGTTATGCTTGTAGTCAAGATAGAATTTGTTTCTCGAAATTTATTTTTTGGAGTTTAATACTGCTGGGCCCCTCGTAGGGTTGACAAGATGTTTGTGTGGCCACGCCCAAGATCTCCCCTGAATATGTTCAGAAGATTTGGTAATCTTGCTCAATCATAAACAACGAGAAACAGAATTTTGAATTAAGATAATATCCATATCTTTATTCAATGTAGTATTAGAAACAAAAGGATAATAATAATGATGAATCATTAAAGGTTTTTCCAGGAGACCTACTCGAGTTGTACTAGAGGCATCGGCGTGTTGCAAGACGCTAACCGATGTGATCACAACTATTATGATTTATGTATAAGTGGGAGCTGTTAGTTTTATAGACATAAAATAGTAGTCGTGTGTTAGGATCGAACTCGAGATCATGGGATTGCACACATTACGTATGAGAACTAAGTATTAATAATTAAATGTAAAATGTTATATTTGATTATTAATTATCACAAAATAAATAACGGACGTTAGTATTTAACGGAAGTGACTAACGGTCGTTAAATAAAATAAGGAAAGGACTATAGTGTAAATTAGTAGCCAAGAAGATTCCGGATCCCCTAATTAATTAAGGGCCGATCGGTTCTAGGAGTAGGAGTCCTAATCCTACTCTAACTTGGGCTCTAAGATACTACACTATATATAAACAAACCTAAGGTTCTAGTTTTTGGTTACCTCTTGTGCACTAGCTAAACCTAAATTGTTTTCCTTCTCTTTTCTTGTTTTAGTCAAATCGACTTATGAATTGTGTGGTTATGCATGGCTCGTACTGTATAGGTATGGTTATGATAATTAGATAGTAATAATTAATGAAGTCAAATTGACAAGCCATGCATGACACGTACTGTGATGTATGGTTATTACTATAACATAAGACATATACATATGTATTGACATTATGTATATTCGATCGGTTCTAACCTTTTATTAGGTTGACCGAATTTTGTGAAACAAAATTAGTTTTGGTTTTCAATTTGTGATAAATAACTTGCATATTATTAGTTCGGTTTAGTGCGTGTGTACAAGAACGTGATATAATCACACTATTGATTATATCTTGGATTGAATTGCAAAACTTGGTAAGGGGCAATTCCAATAATCCTATTAACCCAATTAGGGTTCTTCATAATCCATATTGCTCAAGTTGATTCTTGTTCGGGCTAGAATCATAAGGTACGTTCACTTTAAGTTTGGTTTAATTAATTATGTGTTATGTATCCTTAATTGCTTCCGCTACGTGACTTTGATGTATGGCTTATTAAATATGAATGTCATGATGTAAAATTCCAACAGTATTATTATTCATTGATACTTGAGGATGACAATTTAAAAAATCCTTAAACTTGTCAAAGAGCACATCTGCAACAGAATGCAACTCATCCTTGTTGTTTTGCTGCAACATTAAAAGAATGCTTAAGAATATATTTAATCAAAGGTGAGTAAATATATAAGTGATAGAATTAGGATATTAAACAAGTACCTGAGATGTTATGCCTTTGTCTTTGCTAGCCACTTTTTAACGTTTCGATTGTTGTTCTACCCAACCTTTTACTCTTTTTTTCCTACCTTTTTGACAAACTTTCTTTTTTAGGCTTACATTAGCAGGTGGTTCATTATTCTCTCTAGTATCTTTATCTTTCGATAAAGATGGACCAACTCCAACATCCTCACTGTTATGCTTGTTGAGAGTTACATACATGCTTTGCACTTTTTTGCATAGTTCATCAATGGATGTGCCTGAAAACTCATATGTCTCCTCATATTCAGATGCTTTTGAAGCTAACTTAACTAATTTGGAGCACAAAGATCTATACCTTTTGAAGCTAACACCAAATATAGCTATCCCTCTGTGGTGATTAAAACCAATAAATACACCAAGAGGCCGAAATTCCTTGTTTGTATTAAAAGTAGTATCAAAGGTTACCACATCACCAAAATAACTATAATCCATTACTCCCTCCGTCCCAGTCCCATATTAAATGTCCACTTTTCAAATGCACAAAGTTTTAGAAAATTCCACTAACTACGCTCTCCGCCAATCAAATTTATTTGCTCTTCATTATCTAATTGAGTTGCATAATAAAATGATGGATTCTCTAAAGATTGTTGTTGAAAATACCATAATAAAGTCCCTGCTTCTCCATACTTCATTTCTCGTTGTCGTCTTTTTCGAAGATAATTCTTTTGATCTGTTAAGGTGTAGCCAACACTAGATTTTCCTCCACCGTGTCGACTCATGAGCTCATAAGATGCTTTCGCCTTGATTCCAGAATAGTCCGCCAAATCAATCTCTATTGCTTGGACATCTGATATATTTCGCTGTGATGACATCATATGCACCGTTTCCGGAGTATGAAGGATATGATTATGCTCGGGTACAAAATCATGTAACTTATATTTGTTTGTTTTTTTATCATATTTAATCCCCATTCGTGATAGACAATTTGTCCTTGTCTCGGCTCGAGGACATTTGGTGCGAGAATCTCGTTTATCTTGTTTACGAATCGCCAAAGATATATGTCCATTCTTTTTGTTCTTATTAATCCATTCCTTGCGAACATCAAAACCAATATGTGCACCATAGTTTATCCAAAATTGCCATGCATTTTCAAGTGTATCAAATTCCATTCCCATACGAGGCTCGCATATAAAACTTGTTAGTCAGAATATTGTATTTCCATATTTGGGTTGTAGATAAGTCTTCTATGAGTTGTAGCTTAGTTATAATTCTCTATTCAATGTGATTGTTGTCTAATTAACATGATTTGTGGGCATTATATATTTACCTTAAATAAGCCCATTGTATGCCCTATATGTAAGGTATCTCATTGTAATGCAAAGACAGACAATCAGTACAATCATTCATCATTATCTCAATAATCAACATGGTATCACAGCCTCTCCCACATCGATCCACCAAACCCTAACAAAACCATCGATTTACTATTCCTTTTTTTTCAGTCGCCCAAAATTTGATTGCTCGTTGTGATATTGGTGATTTGTGCTAGGTCACAATCCGTATCACGTGTGTTACTTGTGCTTTTAAAGGTCACAAGTTCTTATATACATCTAATTGTCTTGCTTCTGTCTCTCGTACACCCTAACTGTTCCCACAAAAACCCTAACAATATCTCATTTTAATCAATATATAACCATGTCTGGTTCTACCACTCCCATCACGCCCCTCTCAGATAAACTTTCCCTTGTCACGCACCACCATCTAATTACACAAGTACCCGTTAAACTTGACTTAGAAAATTGGAACTATGCATCATGGGTCTATTTTTTTGAGCAACTTTGTCATGGGTATGAAGTCACAAAGTATATCCATGGTGATACTTCCACTGATACATCTTCCAGTGACACTTCCTTCTCCCCAGAAGAAAAGAAAGTCGACACCATAGTTTTGTCATGGATTTTCACTACATTATCCGATGACCTTCAAGCCCGGTTGGTTGTGGAACGCCCTCGCTCCGCTAAAGAAGCATGGACTCTTCTCACCAATATTGTTCAGGATAATAAAAGGTCCCGTACAATTGCTTTAAAGGCAGAATTAAGGTCCCTTAAACTTGGGGAACTAAGCATAGATGCATACTTTAGAAAGATCGAGTCCATAGCCACGGTTCTCACAAGCCTTGGCTCTCCGATTAGTAGTGAAGATATTGTCACCTTCGCGCTTGAAGGGCTGCCATAAAAGTATGACCACGTGTGTGGTATCATGCACCATAGGGAAACCTTTCCTGACCTGAAAACCGCACGTTCAATGCTCACAACGGAGGAAATGCGCTTAAAGTCCAAGTCTCACTCTTTACCCATGGACTCGTCATCTTCATCCCCAGTGATTTTAATGGCCGAAAAAGGTACTTCACGTAACCCATCAAACCCTCAAATTAAGTCTCGTAACCCTTGCATTAACTTTGCTAGGGGTGCCTGTCGGTATGGGGTGGGCTGTAAATTTGTACACGACCCAAATCATAAACCTACGTATCGACCTACTCAAATCAATGACCAAAATAGCACTGAGCAAATAGTGCTAAACCTCTTGGAAAAATTGGGGCTCACGGGTGCAAATAAGTCGAACACTGACCACCCTAGTATCACAAACCCATCACCTACTGGACCCTCAGCTTACCTCACTACATATAAAACATCAACCCAACCTTACGCAACCCATTATATGAGCCCAGTCCCACACTCTCCATCCACCACCTGGGTTTGGTTATCCACTAGCCCACTCGGTCCAATACACCAACCCACATGCCTTCACTAACCTGCCTGGCATAAACCCAACCCAACCCATAAACCCAAAACCTGTCTCAATTCATCCAATGGTCACACGATATCGTGTTGGGACTAATCGTCCTACTGAGCGTCTAAACATGCATGTTTCTTCTGTCTCTCCTTTACCAAAAACTTATCGTGAAGCGTTTTCTGATCTAAATTGGCAAAATGCTATGAAGAATGAATACATTGCACTCATTAAGAACGGAACTTGGACTCTTGTGCCTCGACCTACAGACACCAACATTATTCATTGTATGTGGCTTTTTCGCCACAAGTATTTGGCTGATGGTACTCTTAGTCGCTACAAGGCTCGACTTGTGGCCAATGGTAGTAATCAATTAGAAGGGGTTGATGTATATGAGATGTTTAGTCCGGTGGTTAAACCAGGCACTCTACGGACTGTCCTAAGTCTAGCTACTTCTCGACACTGGCCGATTCACCAGCTTGATGTCAAGAATGCTTTCTTACATGGAGATTTGACTGAGACTGTTTATATGCATCAGCCTCCGGGATTTCGAGACTCTGTGCATCCTGATTATGTGTGTTTATTGCAGCGGTCTCTATATGGGCTCAAGCAGGCTCCTAGAGCCTGGTTTCAGCGATTTGCTTCTTACATCACTCGGGTTGGTTTTTCACATAGTCGCTGTGACTCTTCATTATTTATATACAGACAGGGGATGGATATTGCCTATCTATTATTATATGTGGATGATATTGTTCTCACAGCTTCTTCTGAGAGTTTGGTACAGCGGATTATTAGTTCCTTACATCAGGAGTTTGCTATGACCGATCTGGGCCCACTTAACTACTTTCTGGGCATATCTGTCTCTCGTGATTCTACAGGGTTGTTTTTATCTCAGAAGCAATATGCTCTTGAGGTTTTGGAAAGAGCTCATATGGTTAATTGTAATCCCAGTCGGACTCCTGTTGACACTGAGTCCAAACTGGGGGATGATGGTGATCCGGTCTCTGACCCTACTTTATATCGGAGTCTTGTAGGTTCACTTCTATATCTCACATTCACTCACCCAGATATATCATATGCAGTTCAGCAGGTCTGTCTTCACATGCATGATCCTCGAGAGCCCCATCTATCAGCTCTTAAACGAATTTTACGGTATGTCCGGGGTATATTACACTATGGGTTACAGTTGTTTTCCTCTTCTACTTCATCCTTGGTAGCATATTCGGATGCGGACTGGGCTGGTTGTCCAACCACTAGGAGATCCACTTCCGGCTACTGTGTTTTCCTTGTCAACAATCTCCTATATTGGTCATCTAAGAGACAACCAACTATAACTCGTTCTAGTGCCGAGGTAGAATACCGTGGGGGTTGCAAATGTTGTTGCCGAAACGTGTTGGTTACGGAATTTACTTCATGAGCTGCACACACCTTTATCTTCCGCTACGCTAGTCTACTGTGACAATGTTAGTGCAGTCTACTTATCATGTAATCCTGTTCAGCATCAGCGAACGAAGCACATAGAGATTGACATCCATTTTGTTCGTGACTTAGTTGCTACTGGTCAAGTTCGGGTTCTCCATGTTCCCTCACGGTACCAGTATGCAGACATTTTCACGAAAAGATTGCCCTCTACTCTTTTTGAGGAATTTCGCTCCAGTCTGAGCGTCAGGTGTCCTCCCGCTCCGACTGCGGGGGAGTGTTAGACAGAATATGTATTTCCATATTTGTGTTGTAGATAAGTCTTCTATGAGTTGTAGCTTAGTCATAATTCTCTGGCACATTCAATGTGATTGTTGTCTAATTAGCTTGATTTGTGGGCATTGTATATTTACCTTAAATAAGCCCATTGTATGCCCTATATGTAAGGTATCTCATTGTAATGCAAACACAGACAATCAATACAATCATTCATCATTATCTCAATACTTAACAAAACTGTCATGCATTTTGATACTATGTTTTAGAAACGGGACTCAATTATGGTATAAATAATGAAAAGATACAAAACAAAGAAAACAAGTATAGTGTACCTTGTTGTGAGATTAGATGTTTCTTTTACTTGATTATAAAAGTTATTATCCATGTCATTCATACTTGATTAAATGGTTGTGATGTAAGCTGTGAGTTGTTCATCTATTTGGGAAAACAAGAGTTGTTCATCTACAAGGGAAAACAATGAAAAGATACAGAAAGAGAAAAGTTGGAGGCAAAAAATGGAGGGAATAGTTGGAGGTAAAATTTGGAGGGAAAAGATGATGCATATAAGGTAAATTAAAGAACATATATAGAAAGAGAAAAAGATTAGTTGGTATCTTTTAATATAGACCATTGAAGAGATCTAATGTTTGGTAATGGTTTAATTTGATCAGTCAAGTTTATATAACTGGAGAGAATCCTAACCCTTTTTAAAGTTCGATCGCAAAGTGGTTTCGTGGTTTGTCAGAGACATGTGTCGAACATTGGTGACATGTGTCGAACATTGGCCTGGGTTGGTTCGGCTTCACCCCTTTTCTAATGTTCCAAAATCGGTGTTCAGGTTCTGCTTTCCGTCACCAAGTGAGGCTTGTATTTAATATAAAAGTTATAGGGAAAATACAAAAATAGACGGTCGCCAACTTGATAATTCATTATTTGGATATTCAGTTTCGTTTATTCGAAAATAGACCGGGCGACTGGGCAATCTGTGGAAAACTAGAAGGGGGGATTGAATAGTTTACCGGTTTTTAAGTTGTTTTAAAAACTTTGCTTATTGAAAACTTTGATTCGAATATTATGTGTAATCAATAAACACCAATATGAACACTCAAACTAAACTATCTAATATAAGTAATGAATGTAAAGAAAAGAGATGGAAAGATCAAACCAGGAAAAAGAGATTCATAGTGGTTCGGCTACGAAGCTCTTCTTCGCCCTACTCCACTCCCTGAGTACCACACTCGAGAGTTTCAAGCACTATGTCAACAAGTCCTCCCTTCAGGCGGAGAAAACCGTACCACGTCGCTTATCCAATTTCCGACACTAAGCTAAATGTCGAGTGCTAATCTTAGCTAGCACCAATCTACCACGATCTACTTGATCCTTTCTACTTCACACAATCACACAAGACTCGATCTATCCGATCTACCTATGATCCACTTGATCAACACACTAGCTCACAAGCTACAAGAGATAATCAATATCTCTATAAGATCACAATGATCTTCTCTCACAATCTCTCAAAAGAAAAATGATCTTGATGTATACTATGATACAATCAAGTGTGTAACAAATGTTACAAGTGCTCTAACTACAACTACAACACTTTGTATCCTCTTGGATACCTTGTGTTCTTCTCTTGCACTTGAAGAGGAATGAAGAGGATCACTTGGATGGATGATTGGATCACTCTTAAACAAAAGAAAACTAAACTAAATGATCAAGAAGAAAAGATGTGGTGAGAGTATTAAACTCAGAAAGTTCTGTGTGAAAAAGGATGCCCAAAAACTGTGAAGTGGGCTGGTATTTATAGGCAGAAAAAATCTGGCCGTTATGAAGGCACGACTCCACTAAATCACACACGGTACCACTATTTTTCCATTAAAACATTTCTAAATTATTCAAAAATAATTTGTAAAGTATATTTTTGAAAGAAATGTTTTGTCACATTAAAAATGTGAAGTTTAAAACACAAATTTACTTTGATCATTTGTCAAGTTGTAAATTTGTTTGTTCATACCTAGAGTGATTTGTGTAGAAATGGGAACTTTCGATTAAAAACTTGTTTACGTTAATTTTAACGTAACGTGTTTTCACATTTTGTCATCCTCAAAACGTGAAGTTATCGAAAGATATAAATAACGTTTTTAGAACATTATTTGCATCAACAATCTCCCCCTTTTTGATGATGACAAAACATAAACTCATTTTAAGTTAAAATTAGTTTTAACAAGTTTTTAATGAGTTTACTCCCATTTCTCCCCCTTTTTGTCGAAGCAAAAAGGTTGCTAAAGCTCCCCCTTGATGTATACTCCCCCTCGTTTGGAGGACACCAAGGAATCGAGCAATGATTCTTGCTACAAAACAAAGTTAGATGACAAGTATACAATATCTAACATGTAGCAATCACGACAAATATCCAACCACAAAAAAATGACTAAGTAGCCAAGCCCCAAAAAATAAAACAACCACATAAAAGAAAACATTCATTCATACAACAATTGTCATACATAAGTGATTCGAGGCCCTAAGATTTGCTTCAAATGTCAAAAGGGGTCCTAAAATTTTATTTGAGAAACTAAACATAAACATGTTTAGTTGGTTGGGCTATTTGGTGGTGGAGGAGGTGGTATGATGGGTCCTTGTGGTGGTGTGAGGAGGTGCTCAAGGTAGGAGAACCTAAAGCTCAACTCATCCCTAAGGCAAAAGATGAGGTGTTGGTTGTGATGGCAACATGCACAACTTAGGGTATGTGGTTGTAGGGGATAAAGAATGGGGTGACCCATTAGTGGTTGTGGTGGTGGTGAGGCCGAGGATGATGAGGTATTAGACCCAAACTCAAAGGGAGTTGTGGGTGAAAGGGTGAAGGTTAATGCTAGTGGTTGAGGAGGACTTGGCGGAGGTAAAGGTGTGGTGATCCTAATGGTGGAGGAGGATGATGATGTTGGCCTAGTTGAGTTGGCCTTTGAAGGAGCTAGGGGTGTAGAGATTGAAGAGGTGGATTTGGTTGAGGGTAGTGGAGTGTGGACATCTTCATCATCATCCAAAGTGAGATCAATGAGAATTATCTCATTGGCTGGTTTGAGGTTAAACCTTGGCTTCTTTGCTTGATGAGAAGTAGTAGCCATGGTGGAGGACATGATAAGTGTATGGTGAATGTGGAATGGTGAGAAAGAGCAATGCATGATAAGAGCTTTATATAGCCAAATCATAGCATGCAAGGATGGATAGGATGGTGGATTTTGGGATTTGGGAGTATTGGAATCAGCATATGTTTGCAGATTCTCAGGAAAACAAGGTCAAAAAGTGGAAGAGAACAGTTAAAAACGTCTCCCCAGGGTACGGTACCACTAAATGACTCACGGTACCACTAAATTTAGTGGTGTCGTGCCCTATTTAGTGGAGCCGTGGCCTGCAGTTGACCTTTTTTTAGTTCTGCAGGTTCTAGGCTGCCTAAATGGGTAATTCTAGGGAATCCATTTGCTGCAAATCCTAATGCCTCAAATCACTAAAGAACAATCACATAGTTTTCCTAACACTAGTCTCAACTAGCAACTAATAAGATCATGTGATTATCTATGTTTAGGCAACTATTAAGCATGCATTATACCAAGCAAATTTTATCATCTAGTGCATGCAAGAGAAATGTAAAATGTATGAACTAGATAATTAAAACTCATAAAAATAATTAAACATTAAGCTTGATTAACTAATCAAAGTTACCAATGTCAAGTAAGAAATGCTAAGAGAATTCAAACATGTTAATGTTATATGGACATAGCCATGACCCCATTAATAATATCTTAATACTACTTAAGTTAGTGATTGTAACACCCCAACCCGACGAGGGTAAAGATATCACAATAATGGTTTCATATCAGATCAAACAAAAGCATACATCCATAGTAATACAAGAAATCTCAAAGGTTACAAATGAATTACTGAAACTACAAGGTTACAAATGGGAATTTCCAATAAACACTAATTCTAAAATATAATAACTTCTAATCATCTATAATCCAGAATAGCTATCAAGATCTTCTAAGTCCAAGGTTCTCTCCACTCATAACCCAGCTTCCAAACTAAAACCTGCCGCAGGAAAAGAAATGCGGCTGAGCTACGAGAGCTCAGTGAACAGATATAATGATAACAAAGCAGTAGTAGAGAAAAGTGAAAAGTAAAAGATGTAAAAGTCATGCAGATATAATAAGAGTCAAGGGATGATAATTGGATAAGAATAAAGGAAAAGAAAAAGGTTATAAGGTAAGGAAACAGTAATCCACCACGAGCCCAGAAACAGATCATATATAGTAACCATCAACCAATCTAGAGGGGATACCTCTCAAGTAACCAGATAATATGAGTGGTGTCCTCATGTATCAAATGGAGTGATCAGCTCCCAGATATGTGAAAGGCGTGTATTGCACACAAGCACCAGTCACCAGACATATAATAAATCAGATAACAGATAATCCACTAAACAGATAACGGATCTAGGATGCATCCATACGCCCCCGCAGATAAAATAGTGGCCAAATAATATAATGCGCATATCAGATAACAGATAAGGGACGGTGTGGAACATCACTCGACCACACTAGAGTCATGCCATTGGTGCATCAATGACACGGCCATGTTACCTTCATGGCTAGGAAACAGATTTGGCTCGGGTATCAAACTAAGAGTCATATATCATATCAAAATCAGAGTGTCATATCTAAAGGTTCATGGCATATGGTTCATGTCAAATATTTCAGAAATAATATCAAAGGTCCAAATCAGAGTTTATCAGATCAAGGTTTACAAACAAAGGATCATAGCAAAGGTTCACAAAAAAAGGGAACATAGCAATGGCTTAGGGAATCCTAAACGAATCCAGAATCAATAAGTCAAAAGAGGGAAGACACCCTTACTGAAAAAGGGCAGAATATCTGTACCTTATACCGCAAGTGAAAACACAACAGAAATATAAAAGGTCGGAAGCAAACTCCATCTTCAGCGAATCTACACGAATTCATGACTGTCTTATTAATAGCTTATTTAATTCAGATTACTTATTTTAGTCGGCTTTCCATTTTTAATAACTTTCCTTTTCAGGTAACTTTCCAAAAGTAGCAACTTTCCATATTTAGTAACTTTCTATTTTTAGCAGGTTTCCAAAATTAGCAAGATTTAAATATCATAATTTAGGTTAAGTCATTAATTACATATTATTATGGAAATAGGGTTCATTTTATCAAGTTATAATAGTTTAGGGTTAAATATGACAAGTTTCCATGTTTTAGGGTTTTAAACGTAACTATACCAAAGTTAAAGGTTTAAAATAAAAATATCACAAGTTACTCATTTAATTCATAAGTTATCCAGAATTACGCTTTTAACCCTTTAAGTTTAACAATTTACAATTTATACCCCTTTAGTTTACTAAATTACAATTTAAACCCTATAATTAATTAAATCACAATTTAACCCTTACCATAATTATAATTACACATCAAGCCCTTAATTTTACAAAATTACACAATTACCCATCAATTTAATATATGGTACATATACCCCTTCAATTTTACATAATTACAAAACAAGTCCCTTAATTTATAAAAACTACAATTCGAATCATAAATTATTAATAATTACACATTAAGCCTTTAAGTATCCAAAATTACACATTACCCCCTTTATATCATTATTTATACGAATCACCTTTAAGTTTCCAGAATTTACAAAATTAGTCCCCCTATTTTAATTAATTACAATTCGAATCATAAATTATTTATTTTACCAAATAAACCTCTTACTTACAATTTTTACACATAGCACCCCCATATTATATTTTTCACGTTTCACCCCTGATCCAAAATGACTTACAAAAATATCCCACAAGTTTAAATAATTACAAAACACACCTTTAAGTTTCCAAAATCCAATCGGTATCACTTTTAATTAACAAAACCTTAACCCTAATTTATCCAATCATTATCAAATCATCAAAACATCATTACAACACATTAATTAATCAGATCAAATCACAAAAATCCTCACCCTAAATCAATTCGATTAGGTTTTGCATTTTTTTCCTTTATTTTCTTTAAACCCGATTGAACACAAAAACTCCACAAGGATGATTTAGGCTCTAAAAAATCCAATAATAATTTTTACAGAGTTATATGATGCATATAGGACTCAAATAAAATATGTATTCAACCCAGAAAAATCGTATGAACAGTTGTAGATTTTATTTGCGTTTTTGTTACTTATAATTATCACGACTTGTTTTAACGTGCATGATTCGATTTAACTATTTTATATGAGTCATATACAATGTAAAGATCATAGGAAAAATACCAGATTAATTTTAGAACATGTGGATAAGTCGCATGAATTTTGTACCTCTCGGATGAAAACTCGACACAAGAAAACTCCCACGAATCAAACCAACAAATCCACGACCTCAAAACTATTTTTCCTAGCTTCCTTGGATGTAGAAGAACACCAAAAAAATAACCAATGACCTCCAGAAATTCGGATGGAGAAGAAAGGATTTTGTGTTTGTGATTTAGGGTTTTCGGTGGGATAATTGCAAAATAAATGGAAAATGCCGTGTGATATGGGAGGGGGGAGATATACTCGGCCTAAGAATTGATAAGATCAGAATTTTCTGATTTGGTAGTAGTTTCCTTAATTACTTTGATGCTTATCTCCAAATTTAAAAGATTTTAAATATTAAAACAAAATAATTAATATAAAGTTTTCGGTCCATTTGTTACTTTATGTGTAACATGTATTTTGTACATTGTAGAATATTGAAATGTTGCCACAAAAATTGCTTTACTTCATATGTTGCTCATTACCAAGAGTTTGGAATTTATTTGATGCTTTATGTAAGTTTTAATTAAATTTTAAAGTTACAGGGGCATTTTGGTCATTTTGCATGTTTTTAAATTTTGGGTTTTACAACTTCTTCCCCTCTAAAAGAAAAATTTTCGTCCTCGAAAATTGAGGTGAAACGAAACGGAAACACAGCTAACTGTGAACAGAAATATGAAAGACTTGTTTCTCATGACTCGATCTTGTTGATCAAAGCTTCGGTTTCATCAGAAAAGACAAATTATACTGAATCCAGATCAAAAGAATAATGTACCACACGTAATAGATGATAATCGGATTCCCTCGGAAGGGACGCAGGAAATACATAGGATTTTGACGGATATGCCATCCACAGAATTTGATTAGACAAACCAGATGAGAACGTACAGAAAATAGATTGTCGATAACATCAATTGGCAGAAGGTTCTACAACAGAACCTAAAATTCTCATTGGAAGTGCAGAGGTTAACAAAATGCGTGACGAGAATCCAGACGTATCAATTCGCATAACGGTGAAAGCAGATTACGCGTATGGGTAGAATGAACTTAAAGTCTCACTAACGCAGATAATCTCAAACAGTTATCAGAATTTCTAAAGCTCTAAGGCACTCCTCGAAATATCCTATGCCCACAACGAGTGCACGTTATATGATGTAAGTATTATCACGTTGGCCAGACGTCATAATACTGGCATCATATAAATATGCCCTCATGATGGTCATACTCTATTCCGTGTCGTGAACAAAACAACCTATCTAAATCCACCTAATCTTTCTACAGTCTCAGAGGTCATCAAAATCAAACACTATAACTCGGAGGAGAATGAACTACTCGAAAGAGTAACGGAAAAGGTCTAGAATGTCTATCAGAATTGGATACGTCGCTAAAAGCGTCAATCCTTCATCACTCACCAAAATCAACTCAGGCAATATAAATGGTTGCTTCAAAAATTCGCATAACAACCCATCGCCCAACATACGCAAAATTAGCACAAAGCGGAATTACTAGTAGGGAACCTAAATCATTCAAAGGATCTTATCATCAGGCAACGGAAATTTAAGTATGTCAAGAGGAAGTGAATTACGTCATCCATAGCTTCATCCTTCACAGAATCAACTCTTCCAAACACAAACGTTCACTTCAGAATTATCATCCATTCAATACATGATCCCAATTCTAAGTAGTCTGTCTACGTCTGTCCATATGATCACAGAGTGGAAAGGAAATATAAACTTGAGTCTGGTCCCTCAAGCCTTCGGCACTTCTTCTGAACACTGTGGTGTGGAACGCGAATCCCTGACATGGTCACTGTGCATCTTCCATTCGCGAGTCTGCTTCTGCTCTCAATTCATCTTAGTACAACTAAAATGAATAGAGAAACAAGACTGCGTGTCTTAGACAGTTCTTCCAGCACGGTTCGAAATTCGCCAACTCAAACTGCTGTCGTTACCGGATGCCTGGTAGTGTTGTCCGCTACAATCTCTGAACGCCAATCAAATCTATTCTTCCAGAACAAAGGGTCATTCTCCTTAATACAAAGATGATCTACGTGTTCCTCGTTCGTCTCAGAGCATAAACATGATTCTATTAGCCAATACAATTGGCATTATTTAAAACTCATAATGGTCACAACGAGTACGCAAACAGATTCATGAATCGTTTCAGGGACAACTTCATATCTACTTCACATCACCTACCTTCCTCTTTACGAATAAAACTGAAATGCTTCACGGAATTTACTCCCAGTTAGTCAACTCCCTTCTTAAAAGTTTTCGTGGTAGCTTCTTTAGTCCTTCAAACATTAAATGAGGTCGTCTGATACGGAGTTTACAAAGATAGAACAAATCAATCAGTGACACGTGGAAATGAAAAATGATTACGGTAGTGATACGGTTAGGTTTACGATAGTCGATACGCTGACGCAGAATTTTCTCTTTCTTCTTCATAAACTAATAGGGGTATTCAAAGGGAACACTGAGGTGAACCAAATCACATTCCATCAGCTTCTTCAATCTCTCAACTTCTATAGCATCATGGTTCGTCAACTGAGGTCGGTTCAAAGTCAATTCTACTTCGCAAACAGGAGGGAAACTCAAAAGTTTCATCAGAGAACACCAGAAAATTTGTACAACAAAACTTCCAATGCCAAAGCTTTCTAAGGGTGGACACTAATAAATGTCAGGGGAAATTGACAATCAAATGAGATCGAAGTAAATGTTTCCATAGCAGTATTAATCTTAACAGATTTAAGTGGTTGAGAGTCACCAAAGTTGAGGTAGAACGAAGTAGATTGTTTAAAGATCACATATCGGATATGGTAGTCCATGGTAGCTTAGCAAAAGTCATCCAATCCATGACCAAAAGATCTCAAGGTCAAATATACCAAGAGTAAACAGATCCGCAGAACGAATATGGTCGTTAAACCAGACGGATAGTTCATATATCAAGGTCGAGTACATGTTTCAATATAGTGTGAGATAACTAAGCGAACCATTCAAGGTGTTGGAGTTTTGTTTAGCTTATTAGCATAAGTGACAGGTAGGGTGTACATCATTGGTAATACGAACATCGTATAATTGTCAAAAGTGAGGCGTAAGGAATATCAGTTATCAGCATCATCATGCTCAGTTGACAATTTAATATCGAGACAAAATTATCACCATATCCTTCCAAAGGAAACTAGTCGACGGCAAGATTCATTATTCAAAGGGAGGGAATAAACTTCCTATATCCATGGTTAATAATCACCAGAGTCCTCATAGGAGTAGTAATGAATTTTGCAAGACAGAGTAGTATCAGATGATACATTTATATCCAGCACTGGAAATGAATTAATAGGATGTGTCAAACACATTGGGGTTAAATGACCTTTGGGATGGTCGGAGAGGTATCAAAATGTTTGTCAAACAGATCAGAAGTAAAGATCACAATCAGGTAGTGGAACACTCCCAGAAGATATACTTAAGCAAACTCACTTCCTGGTCTTCGGTTGCTGCTCTTTCTGGTTGCTCAAATCAACTGGTATGATCCGAAAGACATCTTCGCTTGGTGGCTAGACAATCTCTCGGTATCATGTCAAATCTTACTTCACATTCTGGTGGAAAACTTGGTGGTTCAACCAGGAATCATATTCGGAAAACTCAGGGTGCCAATTAATTCTCAAGATAAGGTTCATTCATTGGTGTACGAAATGGTTTCTAGGAAAACTTCATAACCGCGAAAGTAACACACGAGTCTCCAGAGTAATAGTAATAGCAAGGAGTTTAACAATCGGTAATCAGGGTAGGAAGTTCAAAATTGTTTCAACGCCAAAGGTGAGACATAGGAGGATAGTTGTCAATATTTTGAATGTTCAATCAACCAATCCCTTATTAGAATAAAATAAAGGTTAACTATACAAAGAAGGACGGATCAACGAAGCAAATCTTATCTTTCAACAGTGAGAGGGAAACATTTTTACACTCGTAGTTAAACACCACAAGGCTTCTCATAGGAACGGAGATGGGTAAGACGAAATCAAATAGCGTCGGAAGATTCATAGATGCTTATCAAAAGCAAAAAAGACAAATAACAGAATGTATCAAGTATGTCATCGTCATGGAGATTCTCATAATGCCCGAAGAGGCATCAAAATGGTTAACAAAAGGATCAGAGGTCGGAGTCGGAATCTGAAGACAAGGATCAAATAGTGCCAGGCAATTACTATGCAATTCTCAATGCTTTCAAGATTTATTTAGGTTTCAAATCTTAGGTGGTGCAAAGCGTAAGCTTTCAATTTCCAAAAGTGATCTCAACAAGCTTTAACCAAAAGCAAGGCACGAATCAGAGTGATGCGGAAGCAATGCTACTTAAACAAATGCCTTATAGTCTACCTATTCCTCACCGGTCAGAACTTAAGTTCCAATAGGGAAATCCTAAAGCAAATTCTTACAGGTTATCTTATGAGCGCCTACAGTGGAAACCTAATGGTCCAAACTTCACAGGTCAAGGGTAAATGTATTACAAGTCGCAGCCTGTCTCTCTGATACCATAAATTGTAACACCCCAACCCGACGAGGGTAAAGATATCACAATAATGGTTTCATATCAGATCAAACAAAAGCATACATCCATAGTAATACAAGAAATCTCAAAGGTTACAAATGAATTACTGAAACTACAAGGTTACAAATGAATTTCCAATAAACACTAATTCTAAAATGTAATAACTTCTAATCATCTATAATCCAGAATAGCTATCAAGATCTTCTAAGTCCAAGGTTCTCTCCACTCATAACCCAGCTTCCAAACTAAAACCTGCCGCAGGAAAAGAAATACGGCTGAGCTATGAGAGCTCAGTGAACAGATATAACGATAACAAAGCAGTAGTAGGGAAAAGTGAAAAGTAAAAGATGTAAAAGTCATGCAGATATAATAAGAGTCAAGGGATGATAATTGGATAAGAATTAAGGAAAAGAAAAAGGTTATAAGGTAAAGAAACAGTAATCCACCACGAGCCCAGAAACAGATCATATATAGTAACCATCAACCAATCTAGAGGGGAAGAAGTTGTAATACCCAAAAATCTAAAACATGCAAAAAGACCAAATTGCCCCTATAATCTTAAAATTT
Source organism: Artemisia tridentata subsp. tridentata (assembly GCA_021014915.2). Lineage (NCBI taxonomy): Eukaryota > Viridiplantae > Streptophyta > Magnoliopsida > Asterales > Asteraceae > Artemisia > Artemisia tridentata. The sequence goes on from CP139505.1 coordinate 78,531,236, forward strand.
GATTAATAAGCACTTAAAGTACCAAATAAATCTCAAACCTTTGGTAATGAGCCATATATGAAGTAAATTAATTTTTGAGGCTACATATTTATATTTGTAATGTACAAAAAAAAATATCATTTGTCACCATACATACCGAAAATTATTTATGTATTTATTTTATGTTTAAAATCATTTAAAATAAGATAATGATCAAATTAAATGAGGAAACTTGTATCAAAATTAAAGCAGTGATTTTGTCAACCCAAAATGGCCGAGTATACCTCCCCTCCCTTCCATATCTCACGGTAATTCCAAATTATTTGCAAATCTCCCATTCCAAAACCCTAAAAACAAACCGATTCGTCCAAAAATCCCAAAATCGACACCACCAATTTCCCTGCAAGTCTTGGTATTTTACGTGGTTTCATTAGAGTTATAAGGATGCTATAAAAATAGGAGATTGATTTGTTGAAGCTTTGTTCGATTAGTTTTGCTTTTTGTTCGCGTTTTGTTCCAGCCGAGAAGAAATAATTTGCCTCACTTCATTCGATCATTCTAGCCATCAACTGGTATTTTTATCATGATCTTTACATCATATAAGACTCATATAAAATGGCTAAATCAAATCATGCACGTAAAAATAAATCGCAATAATTATGGAGAGCAAAAACACGAATAAAACCTATATTATTTCAAACGATTTTTCTGGATGTAATACATATTTTATTGGAGATCCTTATACATCATATAGCTCTGGAAAAATGATCTTAATAATTGTTGAGGCCTAAATCGACCATGGTGAATTTTGTTTCAAATCGGGTTTTAAAGAAAAACGAGTAAAAATGAGAAAAACATGTTGAACGAGATTAGGGCTTGGATTTTCGACCTAGATCTAATAAATTAATGTGTTCTAATGATGTCTTGATGATTGGTAATGATTGGATAAATTTGGGTTAGGGTTTTGTTAAATAAAAGTTATACCGAGTGGAATAATAAAACTATAAGGGGGTGTTTTGTCATTTGTTAAACTTGTGGGTTATTTTTGTAACATGTTTTGGATCAGGGGTAACTCGTATAAATTATAATATAAGGGTATCTTGTGTAAAATTTGAAGGTAAAAGGATTAATTTGTAATTTACATGTCGAAATTGAAATTAATTAAAATAGAGGGGTTAAAAGTGTAAATTCAGGAAACTTATGATTTTTCTGTGTAAATAATGTTATTAGGGAGGTAATATGTAATTTTGGGTATTTATGGGTTTAATGTGTAATTATTATGGAATTATGATTTAAATTATAAGTTTTATAAACTAAGGGACTAAAGGTGTAATTATGTGAAACTTGGGGGTTAATTCGTACCATACATAAAGTTTGAGGGCATATTATGTAAATTAGTAAATGTAAAGGGTAGTTGTGTAATTAAGGATATAATATGGGTTAATTTGTGAATTATGTAACTATAAGGGTTAATTTGTAATTTTGATAATTAAAGGGTGTAAAATGTAAATATTGAAACCTTAAAGGACTAAAGTGTGATTCTGAATAAAATATGTATTTAAATGAGTAAATTGAGATATTTTCATATTAGACCTTTGACTTTGGAATATTTACAAATTAAAACCCTAAGATATGGAAACTTGTTATATATAACCTTAAACTTTGGAAACCTGCTATAAATGGAAAGTTACTAAAAATGGAAAGCCGACTAAAATGAGAAATCTGATTTGAATAAGTTATTAATAATAAGCCGATCATTAATTCGTGTAGATTCGCCGAAGGAGGAGTGATTTCTTATCCTTATGTTATGTTTCGTTGGCGGTTAAGGTACAGATATTCTACCCTTTTTCAGTAAGGGTGTCTTCTTTCTCATGATTCATTGATCTTGATTCGTTTTAAGATTCCCTAAGCCACTGCTATGTTTCCCTACACTTTAGTTCGTTTGTTTGACTCATTTTGACTTTGACGTTCAATATGACCATTTTGCTTTGAGCCTCTATGATGATCCATTCGATATTCGTTCGCACCTTGTGATATTAGTATTCGAGACACTTGATACTTCGAAGGTTCATTTGATTTTGGGTAACTAGATGTGAAAACCTTTTTAATTATAACATGGGAATGTTTTGAGGAAAACTATTTTTAAAATAATGCTTATGGAATATGCAATGCCACTTTTATTTGGAATCTTACTAAACTTTTATGAAAATTACTTTTAAAGATTACTTTTGTGAAAACAGTTAATAAAGATCATTTTTATGAAAACCAATTGATAAAAATTTCTTTAAATGAACCATTTGATTATGAACCTTTGATCAGTTCGTTTGAATTCATTTGACTTTGATATTGGATATGGACCCTTTGCCATGAACCTTTGATATTTGGACTTGACTATGCTTCGATGACTTGGACTTTTGAACCTTTGTAACGATTTGGACCTTTGTAATGATTTGGACCTTTGATATAATTTGGACCTTTGACCCTTTTTCCCCTTTTTCTTATTTTGTACCTTTGTCTATACCTTATGTTATTCCATTGCACTATACCATATATGTTCGTTTCCCTTTGCTTTCGTTTCCGTTTATATATATCTGTTCACTGGGCTTTTTAAGCTCAGCCGCATTTCTTTCCCTGCGGCAGGTTTTTAGTTGGAAGCTGGGTATGAGTGAAGAGACTTTTGGACTTAGAAGACTTGATAGTTATTCTGGATTAGAGTTGATTAGAAGATATTATATTTTTAGAATTTGTATTCGCATTTGTAACCTTGTAATTTCAGTATTTCATTTGTAACCTTTGAGATTCTTGTATTACTGTAAATGTATGCTTTATTTTGATCTGATGTGAAACCATTTTTGTGATATCTTTACCCATGTCGGGTTGGGGTGTTACAATTATGGTATCAGAGAGACAGGCTGCGATTCGTAATACACTTACCCTTGACCTGTGTAAGTTAGGACCACTAAGTTTTCCCTGTAGGCGCTCGTAAGACAACTTTTGAAAATTTGCTTTTGGATCTCCCCTTAGGAACCTAAGTTTTGACCGGTGAGGAATGGGTAGACTATAAGGCCTTTGTTTAAGTATCATTGCTTCCGCATCACTCGGATTCGTGCCATGCTTTTGGTTAGGGTCTGTTGATATCACTTTTGGAAATCGAAAGCTTATGCTTTGCACCACCTAAGATTTGAACCTGATTAAATCTTGAAGGCATTGATAATTTCATAACAATTGCCTGACACTATTTGATCCTTATCTTCGGATTAATTTTGTTAATCATTTTGATACAGACCCACGTTGCACTCTGATCCTCTCGTTAATCATTTTGACGCCTCTTCGGGCACTCTGAGAACCTCCATGGCGATAACGTACTGGATATGTTTTGATTGTCTTTTGCTTTTGATAAGTATCTATGAACCTTCCAACACTATTCAATTTCGTTTCGCCCATCTCTGTCCTTATAAGAAGCCTTGTGGTGTGTAACCACGAGTATAAGAATGTTTTCCCCCTCACTTTTGAATGATAAAGCTTTGATTTGCGAACCGTCTTTCTTTGGATAGTTAACTTCGATTTTATTCTGACAAGGAATTTGTTGAAGTGATCAGTCGAATATTGACAACTACCCTCCTATATCTCACCTTTAACGTTTGCAACAATTTTTGAACTCACTACCATGATTACCGATTGTTAAACTTCGCTATTACTCTGGAGACTCGTGTGTTACTTTTGCGGTTATAAAGTTTTCTTAGAAACCATTTCGTACACCAATGAATGAACCTTATCTTGGAAGCTATTTGGCACTTTGAGTCGTCTGAGCATGAACCTTGTATTGAACGTTATTTGGCACCCTGCATTTTCTGAATATGATTCCTGGTAGAACCACCAAAAAATTTCCATCGGAGTGTGAAGTAGGATTTGACATGATACCGAGAGATTTCTAGTCACCAAACGAAGATGCCTTTCGGATCATACCAATTGATTGGAGCAACCGAGAAGAGCAGCAACCGAAGATCAGGAAGTGAGTTTACTTGAGTGTATTTTCTGGGCGTGTTTTAGTTTCGTTCGCGATTATGAAGGATGATGACTGGAGATATGTATCGATTACAGGAAGCTGAATCGTGATACTGTTAGGAACCAATATTCCTCCACCCTGAAACGACTATGTGGTTGTTTAAATTCAGAGCGCGAAGTTTCCTTCTGATGAATTGAGTCTATTCTTGGAATCGACCCCCATATTCGTAAATGACTACTATGACGGTTAGTGACGCTAATGGTATTAGCTAAAGCTCTGACTGTTTCGTGAATTTGATAAATGATGTTTTCTCGTAAGTACTTGGACAAATGGTCATTGTATGACTTAATGGTACATTCGGAGACGAGGAAGAGCATGAAAATCATTTTTGCACCTTGTTAGAAATTTGACGATCATTTGTGCATTCTGGGAGATGGATATTTGTTGAGACAACGGTGTTTTTTGCCTGACCTGGAGTTAACAACAACGGAGGCTACCCTGAAGAGTGAAGACATTCCTTTCAATGCAGAAGTGTGGGCGGTGCAGAAGATCTAGTCAAGATGGCAAACCTGGAGCTGATGAAGACGTACAGTCTCACTTCCCTATTCATCTTGGTTGTACTAAGATGAATTGAGAGAGGAAGCAGACTGGATGATGAAGAGATTTAAAGATCGTGCCAGAAAGCCACAACACTCCATCACATTCCAAGAAGAACTGCAGGAGGCTCGATGAACCAGACACAAGTTCCCGATTTTGGTTTCACTTCCCGATTGATGGACAGACGAAGACAGATTAACCGGACTTGAAGAGATTGGAGGTGTTGAATGAGCGGAATTTTGAAATAGACCCTTCATGTTTAGAAGATTAGATTTTATGAAGGCCGAAGTTCTTGACGATTAAATTTTATTTCCGTTGAATCTCTTAAGTTTCGTGATGAAGTAATAAGACCCTCTAATGATTTGAGTTCCCTAGCAGCATTTCAGTTCGTGTTTATTTTCGTATGTTCGGTGATGGCTTTGTTTTGAGGGATTTTGACGAATTGTGGAAGATATGATACTGGTGACGGCGTACCTCACTTCAATTTGGCTATCTGGGATTTTGATACTCGTGCGAATAGTTTTGTTTTCCCTCTTGACTTTGGCATTCGATTTTGGTTGACCTTTGATGACTATAGAAGTACTAGGTGGATTAAGATAGGTGGTTTGATTTCGACTTGAGATAAAGTATGATCATCATGAAGGCATAATTATGTGGTGCTAGTATTATGACGCCTGATCAACGTGATAATACTTACACCATATAACGTGCACTTATTGTGGCCATAGAATATCTTTGGGAGTACCTAAGAAGTTTAGAATTTGATCTCCGTTGGACTATCCGTGATTAGTGAGACTTTAGGTTCATTCTACCTATGCGTATACTCTGTTTTCGTTCGTTAGATATCGGGATGACCTTGGACTCTCGTTTTGCATTCCGTTGACCTCAGTTATAAGTCTTGAACTCCTTTTAGAACTTCCTACTGTTGATGCAATAAATTCGATTTGAAATTCGTGCTCGTATTCTATATGAGCTTTCTAAAGATTCGCCTATCGTCCATTTTATGTTGCATGAAACTTTCGATCGAGATCAACCTAATTTGTCATCTTCTGAGAAATTTGAACCCACCTTGTTTTGATTTGAGTCATGAGAAACTATCTGGCCTGAAGATCTTTTTGGAAGAACCTCCTCGGACGTGAGAATATTTGTGATGATCTTTTGCGACTTGCTATGACTTCATTTAACTTTGCGACTTCAAATTTCGAGGACAAAAATTTTCTTTTAGAGGGGAAGAAGTTGTAATACCCAAAAATCTAAAACATGCAAAAAGACCAAATTGCCCCTATAATCTTAAAATTTGATTAATAAGCACTTAAAGTACCAAATAAATCTCAAACCTTTGGTAATGAGCCATATATGAAGTAAATTAATTTTTGAGGCTACATATTTATATTTGTAATGTACAAAAAAAATATCATTTGTCACCATACATACCGAAAATTATTTATGTATTTATTTTATGTTTAAAATCATTTAAAATAAGATAATGATCAAATTAAATGAGGAAACTTGTATCAAAATTAAAGCTATGATTTTGTCAACCCAAAATGGCCGAGTATACCTCCCCTCCCTTCCATATCTCACGGTAATTCCAAATTATTTGCAAATCTCCCATTCCAAAACCCTAAAAACAAACCGATTCATCCAAAAATCCCAAAATCGACACCACCAATTTCCCTGCAAGTCTTGGTATTTTTCGGGGGATCATTAGAGTTATAAGGATGCTAGAAAAATAGGAGATTGATTTGTTGAAGCTTTGTTCGATTAGTTTTGCTTTTTGTTCGCGTTTTGTTCCAGCCGAGAAGAAATAATTTGCCTCACTTCATTCGATAGTTCTAGCCATCAACTGGTATTTTTATCATGATCTTTACATCATATAAGACTCATATAAAATGGCTAAATCAAATCATGCACGTAAAAATAAATCACAATAATTATGGAGAGCAAAAACACGAATAAAACCTATATTATTTCATACGATTTTTCTGGATGTAATACATATTTTATTGGAGATCCTTATACATCATATAGCTCTGGAAAAATGATCTTAATAATTGTTGAGGCCTAAATCGACCATGGTGAATTTTGTTTCAAATCGGGTTTTAAAGAAAAACGAGAAAAATGAGAAAAACATGTTGAACGAGATTAGGGCTTGGATTTTCGACCTAGATCTGATAAATTAATGTGTTCTAATGATGTCTTGATGATTGGTAATGATTGGATAAATTTGGGTTAGGGTTTTGTTAAATAAAAGTTATACCGAGTGGAATAATAAAACTATAAGGGGGTGTTTTGTCATTTGTTAAACTTGTGGGTTATTTTTGTAACATGTTTTGGATCAGGGGTAACTCGTATAAATTATAATATAAGGGTATCTTGTGTAAAATTTGAAGGTAAAAGGATTAATTTGTAATTTACATGTCGAAATTGAAATTAATTAAAATAGAGGGGTTAAAAGTGTAAATTCAGGAAACTTATGATTTTTCTGTGTAAATAATGTTATTAGGGAGGTAATATGTAATTTTGGGTATTTATGGGTTTAATGTGTAATTATTATGGAATTATGATTTAAATTATAAGTTTTATAAACTAAGGGACTAAATGTGTAATTATGTGAAACTTGGGGGTTAATTCGTACCATACATAAAGTTTGAGGGCATATTATGTAAATTATTAAATGTAAGGGTTAGTGGTGTAATTAAGGATATAATATGGGTTAAATTGTAAATTATGTAACTATAAGGGTTAATTTGTAATTTTGATAATTAAAGGGTGTAAAATGTAAATATTGAAACCTTAAAGGACTAAAGTGTGATTCTGAATAAAATATGTATTTAAATGAGTAAATTGAGATATTTTCATATTAGACCTTTGACTTTGGAATATTTACAAATTAAAACCCTAAGATATGGAAACTTGTTATATATAACCTTAAACTTTGGAAACCTGCTATAAATGGAAAGTTACTAAAAATGGAAAGCCGACTAAAATGAGAAATCTGATTTGAATAAGTTATTAATAATAAGCCGATCATTAATTCGTGTAGATTCGCCGAAGGAGGAGTGATTTCTTATCCTTATGTTATGTTTCGTTGGCGGTTAAGGTACAGATATTCTACCCTTTTTCAGTAAGGGTGTCTTCTTTCTCATGATTCATTGATCTTGATTCGTTTTAAGATTCCCTAAGCCACTGCTATGTTTCCCTACACTTTAGTTCGTTTGTTTGACTCATTTTGACTTTGACGTTCAATATGACCATTTTGCTTTGAGCCTCTATGATGATCCATTCGATATTCGTTCGCACCTTGTGATATTAGTATTCGAGACACTTAATACTTCGAAGGTTCATTTGATTTTGGGTAACTAGATGTGAAAACCTTTTTAATTATAACATGGGAATGTTTTGAGGAAAACTATTTTTAAAATAATGCTTATGGAATATGCAATGCCACTTTTATTCGGAATCTTACTAAACTTTTATGAAAATTACTTTTAAAGATTACTTTTGTGAAAACAGTTAATAAAGATCATTTTTATGAAAACCAATTGATAAAGATTTCTTTAAATGAAACATTTGATTATGAACCTTTGATCAGTTCGTTTGAATTCATTTGACTTTGATATTGGATATGGACCCTTTGCCATGAACCTTTGATATTTGGACTTGACTATGCTTCGATGACTTGGACTTTTGAACCTTTGTAACGATTTGGACCTTTGTAATGATTTGGACCTTTGATATAATTTGGAACTTTGACCCTTTTTCCCCTTTTCTTATTTTGTACCTTTGTCTATACATTATGTTATTCCATTGCACTATACCATATATGTTCGTTTCCTTTTGCTTTCGTTTCCGTTTATATATATCTGTTCACTGGGCTTTTTAAGCTCAGCCGCATTTCTTTCCCTGCGGCAGGTTTTTAGTTGGAAGCTGGGTATGAGTGAAGAGACTTTTGGACTTAGAAGACTTGATAGTTATTCTGGAGTAGAGTTGATTAGAAGATATTATATTTTTAGAATTTGTATTCGCATTTGTAACCTTGTAATTTCAGTATTTCATTTGTAACCTTTGAGATTCTTGTATTACTGTAAATGTATGCTTTGTTTTGATCTGATGTGAAACCATTTTTGTGATATCTTTACCCATGTCGGGTTGGGGTGTTACAATTATGGTATCAGAGAGACAGGCTGCGATTCGTAATACACTTACCCTTGACCTGTGTAAGTTAGGACCACTAAGTTTTCCCTGTAGGCGCTCGTAAGACAACTTTTGAAAATTTGCTTTAGGATCTCCCCTTAGGAACCTAAGTTTTGACCGGTGAGGAATGGGTAGACTATAAGGCCTTTGTTTAAGTATCATTGCTTCCGCATCACTCTGATTCGTGCCTTGCTTTTGGTTAGGGTCTGTTGATATCACTTTTGGAAATCGAAAGCTTATGCTTTGCACCACCTAAGATTTGAACCTGATTAAATCTTGAAGGCATTGATAATTTCATAATAATTGCCTGACACTATTTGATCCTTATCTTCGGATTTCTTTTGTTAATCATTTTGATACAGACCCACGTTGCACTCTGATCCTCTCGTTAATCATTTTGACGCCTCTTCGGGCACTCTGAGAACCTCCATGGCGATAACGTACTGGATATGTTTTGATTGTCTTTTGCTTTTGATAAGTATCTATGAACCTTCCGACATTATTCAATTTCATTTCGCCCATCTCTGTCCTTATAAGAAGCCTTGTGGTGTGTAACCACGAGTATAAGAATGTTTTCCCCCTCACTTTTGAATGATAAAGCTTTGATTTGCGAACCGTCTTTCTTTGGATAGTTAACTTCGATTTTATTCTGACAAGGAATTTGTTGAAGTGATCAGTCGAATATTGACAACTACCCTCCTATATCTCACCTTTAACGTTTGCAACAATTTTTGAACTCCCTACCATGATTACCGATTGTTAAACTTCGCTATTACTCTGGAGACTCGTGTGTTACTTTTGCGGTTATAAAGTTTTCTTAGAAACCATTTCGTACACCAATGAATGAACCTTATCTTGGAAGCTATTTGGCACTTTGAGTCGTCTGAGCATGAACCTTGTATTGAACGTTATTTGGCACCCTGCGTTTTCTGAATATGATTCCTGGTAGAACCACCAAAAATTTTCCATCGGAGCGTGAAGTAGGATTTGACATGATACCGAGAGATTTCTAGTCACCAAACGAAGATGCCTTTCGGATCATACCAATTGATTGGAGCAACCGGGAAGAGCAGCAACCGAAGACCAGGAAGTGAGTTTACTTAAGTGTATTTTCTGGGCGTGTTTTAGTTTCGTTCGCGATTATGAAGGATGATAACTGGAGATATGTATCGATTACAGGAAGCTGAATCGTAATACTGTTAGGAACCAATATTCCTCCACCCTGAAACGACTATGTGGTTGTTTAAATTCAGAGCGCGAAGTTTCCTTTTGATGAATTGAGTCTATTCTTGGAATCGACCCCCATATTCGTAAACGACTACTATGACGGTTAGTGACGCTAATGGTATTAGCTAAAGCTCTGACTGTTTCGTGAATTTGATAAATGATGTTTTCTCGTAAGTACTTGGACAAATGGTCATTGTATGACTTAATGGTACATTCGGAGACGAGGAAGAGCATGAAAATCATTTTTGCACCTTGTTAGAAATTTGACGATCATTTGTGCATTCTGGGAGATGGATATTTGTTGAGACAACGGTGTTCTTTGCCTGACCTGGAGTTAACAACAACGGAGGCTACCCTGAAGAGTGAAGACATTCCTTTCAGTGCAGAAGTGTGGGCGGTGCAGAAGATCTAGTCAAGATGGCGAACCTGGAGCTGATGAAGACGTACAGTCTCACTTCCCTATTCATCTTGGTTGTACTAAGATGAATTGAGAGCGGAAGCAGACTGGATGATGAAGATATTTAAAGATCATGCCAGAAAGCCACAACACTCCATCACATTCCAAGAAGAACTGCAGGAGGCTCGATGAACCAGACACAAGTTCCCGATTTTGGTTTCACTTCCCGATTGATGGACAGACGAAGACAGATTAACCAGACTTGAAGAGATTGGAGGTGTTGAATGAGCGGAATTTTGAAACAGACCCTTCATGTTTGGAAGATTAGATTTTATGAAGGCCGAAGTTCTTGACGATTAAATTTTATTTCCGTTGAATCTCTTAAGTTTCGTGATGAAGTAATAAGACCCTCTAATGATTTGAGTTCCCTAGAAGCATTTCAGTTCGTGTTTATTTTCGTATGTTCGGTGATGGCTTTGTTTTGAGGGATTTTGACGAATTGTGGAAGATATGATACTGGTGACGGCGTACCTCACTTCAATTTGGCTATCTGGGATTTTGATACTCGTGCGAATAGTTTTGTTTTCCCTCTTGACTTTGACATTCGATTTTGGTTGACCTTTGATGACTATAGAAGTACTAGGTGGATTAAGATAGGTGGTTTGATTTCGACTTGAGATAAAGTATGATCATCATGAAGGCATAATTATGTGGTGCTAGTATTATGACGCCTGATCAACGTGATAATACTTACACCATATAACGTGCACTCATTGTGGCCATAGGATATCTTTGGGAGTACCTAAGAAGTTTAGAATTTGATCTTCGTTGGACTATCCGTGATTAGTGAGACTTTAGGTTCATTCTACCTATGCGTATACTCTGTTTTCGTTCGTTAGATATCGGGATGACCTTGGACTCTCGTTTTGCATTCCGTTGACCTCAGTTATAAGTCTTAAACTCCTTTTAGAACTTCCTACTGTTGATGCAATAAATTCGATTTGAAATTCGTGCTCGTATTCTATATGAGCTTTCTAAAGATTCGCCTATCGTCCATTTTATGTTGCATGAAACTTTTGATCGAGATCAACCTAATTTGTCATCTTCTGAGAAATTTGAACCCACCTTGTTTTGATTTGAGTCATGAGAAACTATCTGGCCTGAAGATCTTTTTGGAAGAACCTCCTCGGACGTGAGAATATTTGTGATGATCTTTTGCGACTTGCTATGACTTCATTTAACTTTGCGACTTCAAATTTCGAGGACAAAAATTTTCTTTTAGAGGGGAAGAAGTTGTAATACCCAAAAATCTAAAACATGCAAAAAGACCAAATTGCCCCTATAATCTTAAAATTTGATTAATAAGCACTTAAAGTACCAAATAAATCTCAAACCTTTGGTCATGAGCCATATATGAAGTAAATTAATTTTTGAGGCTACATATTTATATTTTTAATGTACAAAAAAAATATCATTTGTCACCATACATACCGAAAATTATTTATGTATTTATTTTATGTTTAAAATCATTTAAAATAAGATAATGATCAAATTAAATGAGGAAACTTGTATCAAAATTAAAGCTGTGATTTTGTCAACCCAAAATGGCCGAGTATACCTCCCCTCCCTTCCATATCTCACGGTAATTCCAAATTATTTGCAAATCTCCCATTCCAAAACCCTAAAAACAAACCGATTCATCCAAAAATCCCAAAATCGACACCACCAATTTCCCTGCAAGTCTTGGTATTTTTCGTAGGTTCATTAGAGTTATAAGGATGCTAGAAAAAATAGGAGATTGATTTGTTGAAGCTTTGTTCGATTAGTTTTGCTTTTTGTTCGCGTTTTGTTCCAGCTGAGAAGAAATAATTTGCCTCACTTCATTTGATCGTTCTAACCATCAACTGGTATTTTTATCATGATCTTTACATCATATAAGACTCATATAAAATGGCCAAATCAAATCATGCACGTAAAAATAAATCGCAATAATTATGGAGAGCAAAAACACGAATAAAACCTATATTATTTCATACGATTTTTTTGGATGTAATAAATATTTTATTGGAGATCCTTATACATCATATAGCTCTAGAAAAATGATCTTAATAATTGTTGAGGCCTAAATCGACCATGGTGAATTTTGTTTCAAATCGGGTTTTAAAGAAAAACGAGTAAAAATGAGAAAAACATGTTGAACGAGATTAGGGCTTGGATTTTCGACCTAGATCTGATAAATTAATGTGTTCTAATGATGTCTTGATGATTGGTAATGATTGGATAAATTTGGGTTAGGGTTTTGTTAAATAAAAGTTATACCGAGTGGAATAATAAAACTATAAGGGGGTGTTTTGTCATTTGTTAAACTTGTGGGTTATTTTTGTAACATGTTTTGGATCAGGGGTAACTCGTATAAATTATAATATAAGGGTATCTTGTGTAAAATTTGAAGGTAAAAGGATTAATTTGGAATTTACATGTCGAAATTGAAATAAATTAAAATAGATGGGTTAAAAGTGTAAATTCAGGAAACTTATGATTTTTCTGTGTAAATAATGTTATTAGGGAGGTAATATGTAATTTTGGGTATTTATGGGTTTAATGTGTAATTATTATGGAATTATGATTTAAATTATAAATTTTATAAACTAAGGGACTAAATGTGTAATTATGTGAAACTTGGGGGTTAATTCGTACCATACATAAAGTTTGAGGGCATATTCTGTAAATTATTAAATGTAAGGGTTAGTGGTGTAATTAAGGATATAATATGGGTTAATTTGTGAATTATGTAACTATAAGGGTTAATTTGTAATTTTGATAATTAAAGGGTGTAAAATGTAAATATTGAAACCTTAAAGGACTAAAGTGTGATTCTGAATAAAATATGTATTTAAATGAGTAAATTGAGATATTTTCATATTAGACCTTTGACTTTGGAATATTTACAAATTAAAACCCTAAGATATGGAAACTTGTTATATATAACCTTAAACTTTGGAAACTTGCTATAAATGGAAAGTTACTAAAAATGGAAAGCCGACTAAAATGAGAAATCTGATTTGAATAAGTTATTAATAATAAGCCGATCATTAATTCGTGTAGATTCGCCGAAGGAGGAGTGATTTCTTATCCTTATGTTATGTTTCGTTGGCGGTTAAGGTACAGATATTCTACCCTTTTTCAGTAAGGGTGTCTTCTTTCTCATGATTCATTGATCTTGATTCGTTTTAAGATTCCCTAAGCCACTGCTATGTTTCCCTACACTTTAGTTCGTTTGTTTGACTCATTTTGACTTTGACGTTCAATATGACCATTTTGCTTTGAGCCTCTATGATGATCCATTCGATATTCGTTTGCACCTTGTGATATTAGTACTCGAGACACTTAATACTTCGAAGGTTCATTTGATTTTGGGTAACTAGATGTGAAAACCTTTTCAATTATAACATGGGAATGTTTTGAGGAAAACTATTTTTAAAATGATGCTTATGGAATATGCAATGCCACTTTTATTTGGAATCTTACTAAACTTTTATGAAAATTACTTTTAAAGATTACTTTTGTGAAAACAGTTAATAAAGATCATTTTTATGAAAACCAATTGATAAAGATTTCTTTAAATGAACCATTTGATTATGAACCTTTGATCAGTTCGTTTGAATTCATTTGACTTTGATATTGGATATGGACCCTTTGCCATGAACCTTTGATATTTGGACTTGACTATGATTCGATGACTTGGACTTTTGAACCTTTGTAACGATTTGGACCTTTGTAATGATTTGGACCTTTGATATAATTTGGACCTTTGACCCTTTTTCCCCTTTTCTTATTTTGTACCTTTGTCTATACCTTATGTTATTCCATTGCACTATACCATATATGTTCGTTTCCTTTTGCTTTCGTTTCCGTTTATATATATCTGTTCACTGGGCTTTTTAAGCTCAGCCGCATTTCTTTCCCTGCGGCAGGTTTTTAGTTGGAAGCTGGGTATGAGTGAAGAGACTTTTGGACTTAGAAGACTTGATAGTTATTCTGGAGTAGAGTTGATTAGAAGATATTATATTTTTAGAATTTGTATTCGCATTTGTAACCTTGTAATTTCCGTATTTCATTTGTAACCTTTGAGATTCTTGTATTACTGTAAATATATGCTTTGTTTTGATCTGATGTGAAACCATTTTTGTGATATCTTTACCCATGTCGGGTTGAGGTGTTACAATTATGGTATCAGATAGACAGGCTGCGATTCGTAATACACTTACCCTTGACCTGTGTAAGTTAGGACCACTAAGTTTTCCCTATAGGCGCTCGTAAGACAACTTTTGAAAATTTGCTTTAGGATCTCCCCTTAGGAACCTAAGTTTTGACCGGTGAGGAATGGGTAGACTATAAGGCCTTTGTTTAAGTATCATTGCTTCCGCATCACTCTGATTCGTGCCTTGCTTTTGGTTAGGGTCTGTTGATATCAATTTTGGAAATCGAAAGCTTATGCTTTGCACCACCTAAGATTTGAACCTGATTAAATCTTGAAGGCATTGATAATTTCATAACAATTTCCTGACACTATTTGATCCTTATCTTTGGATTTCTTTTGTTAATCATTTTGATACAGACCCACGTTGCACTCTGATCCTCTCGTTAATCATTTTGACGCCTCTTCGGGCACTCTGAGAACCTCCATGGCGATAACGTACTGGATATGTTTTGATTGTCTTTTGCTTTTGATAAGTATCTATGAACCTTCCGACACTATTCAATTTCGTTTCGCCCATCTCTGTCCTTATAAGAAGCCTTGTGGTGTGTAACCACGAGTATAAGAATGTTTTCCCCCTCACTTTTGAATGATAAAGCTTTGATTTGCGAACCGTCTTTCTTTGGATAGTTAACTTCGATTTTATTCTGACAAGGAATTTGTTGAAGTGATCAGTCGAATATTGACAACTACCCTCCTATATCTCACCTTTAACGTTTGCAACAATTTTTGAACTCACTACTATGATTACCGATTGTTAAACTTCGCTATTACTCTGGAGACTCGTGTGTTACTTTTGCGGTTATAAAGTTTTCTTAGAAACCATTTCGTACACCAATGAATGAACCTTGTCTTGGAAGCTATTTGGCACTTTGAGTCGTCTGAGCATGAACCTTGTATTGAACGTTATTTGGCACCCTGTGTTTTCTGAATATGATTCCTGGTAGAACCACAAAAAATTTTCCATCGGAGCGTGAAGTTGGATTTGACATGATACCGAGAGATTTCTAGTCACCAAACGAAGATGCCTTTCGGATCATACCAATTGATTGGAGCAACCGAGAAGAGCAACAACCGAAGACCAGGAAGTGAGTTTACTTGAGTGTATTTTATGGGCGTGTTTTAGTTTCGTTCGCGATTATGAAGGATGATGACTGGAGATATGTATCGATTACAGGAAGCTGAATCGTAATACTGTTAGGAACCAATATTCCTCCACCCTGAAACGACTATGTGGTTGTTTAAATTCAGAGCGCGGAGTTTCCTTCTGATGAATTGAGTCTTTTCTTGGAATCGACCCCCATATTCGTAAACGACTACTATGACGGTTAGTGACGCTAATGGTATTAGCTAAATGGAGTGGTGTCCTCATGTATCAAATGGAGTGATCAGCTCCCAGATATGTGAAAGGCGTGTATTGCACACAAGCACCAGTCACCAGACATATAATAAATCAGATAACAGATAATCCACTAAACAGATAACGGATCTAGGATGCATCCATACGCCCCCGCAGATAAAATAGTGGCCAAATAATATACTGCGCATATCAGATAACAGATAAGGGACGGTGTGGAACATCACTCGACCACACTAGAGTCATGCCATTGGTGCATCAATGACACGGCCATGTTACCTTCATGGCTAGGAAACAGATTTGGCTCGGGTATCAAACTAAGAGTCAGATATCATATCAAAATCAGAGTGTCATATCTAAAGGTTCATGGCATATGGTTCATGTCAAATATTTCAGAAATAATATCAAAGGTCCAAATCAGAGTTTATCAGATCAAGGTTTACAAACAAAGGATCATAGCAAAGGTTCACAACAAAAGGGAACATAGCAATGGCTTAGGGAATCCTAAACGAATCCAGAATCAATAAGTCAAAAGAGGGAAGACACCCTTACTGAAAAAGGGCAGAGTATCTGTACCTTATACCGCAAGTGAAAACACAACAGAAATATAAAGGTCGGAAGCAAACTCCATCTTCAGCGAATCTACACGAATTCATGACTGTCTTATTAATAGCTTATTTAATTCAGATTACTTATTTTAGTCGGCTTTCCATTTTTAATAACTTTCCTTTTCAGGTAACTTTCCAAAAGTAGCAACTTTCCATATTTAGTAACTTTCTATTTTTAGCAGGTTTCCAAAATTAGCAAGATTTAAATATCATAATTTAGGTTAAGTCATTAATTACATATTATTATGGAAATAGGGTTCATTTTATCAAGTTATAATAGTTTAGGGTTAAATATGACAAGTTTCCATGTTTTAGGGTTTTAAACGTAATTATACCAAAGTTAAAGGTTTAAAATAAAAATATCACAAGTTACTCATTTAATTCATAAGTTATCCAGAATTACGCTTTTAACCCTTTAAGTTTAACAATTTACAATTTATACCCCTTTAGTTTACTAAATTACAATTTAAACCCTATAATTAATTAAATCACAATTTAACCCTTATCATAATTATAATTACACATCAAGCCCTTAATTTTACAAAATTACACAATTACCCATCAATTTAATATATGGCACGTATACCCCTTCAATTTTACATAATTACAAAACAAGTCCCTTAACTTATAAAAACTACAATTCGAATCATAAATTATTAATAATTACACATTAAGCCTTTAAGTATCAAAAATTACACATTACCCCCTTTATATCATTATTTATACGAATCACCTTTAAGTTTCCATAATTTACAAAATTAGTCCCCCTATTTTAATTAATTACAATTCGAATCATAAATTATTTATTTTACCAAATAAACCTCTTACTTACAATTTTTAGACATAGCACCCCCATATTATATTTTTCACGTTTCACCCCTGATCCAAAATGACTTACAAAAATATCCCACAAGTTTAAATAATTACAAAACACACCTTTAAGTTTCCAAAATCCAATCGGTATCACTTTTAATTAACAAAACCTTAACCCTAATTTATCCAATCATTATCAAATCATCAAAACATCATTACAACAAATTAATTAATCAGATCAAATCACAAAAATCCTCACCCTAAATCAATTCGATTAGGTTTTGCATTTTTTTCCTTTATTTTCTTTAAACCCGATTGAACACAAAAACTCCACAAGGATGATTTAGGCTCTAAAAAATCCAATAATCATTTTTCCAGA
This sequence comes from Artemisia tridentata subsp. tridentata, assembly GCA_021014915.2. Taxonomy (NCBI): domain Eukaryota; kingdom Viridiplantae; phylum Streptophyta; class Magnoliopsida; order Asterales; family Asteraceae; genus Artemisia; species Artemisia tridentata. The sequence continues at coordinate 78,549,054 of CP139505.1, forward strand.
GTTATATGATGCATATAGGACTCAAATAAAATATGTATTCAACCCAGAAAAATCGTATGAACAGTTGTAGATTTTATTTGCGTTTTTGTTACTTATAATTATCATGACTTGTTTTACCGTGCATGATTCGATTTAACTATTTTATATGAGTCTTATACAATGTAAAGATCATAGGAAAAATACCAGATTAATTTTAGAACGTGTGGATAAGTCGCATGAATTTTGTACCTCTCGGATGAAAACTCGACACAAGAAAACTCCCACGAATCAAACCAACGAATCCACGACCTCAAAACTATTTTTCCTAGCTTCCTTGGATGTAGAAGAACACCAAAAAAATAACCAATGACCTCCAGAAATTCGGATGGAGAAGAAAGGATTTTGTGTTTGTGATTTAGGGTTTTCGGTGGGATAATTGCAAAATAAATGGAAAATGCCGTGTGATATGGGAGGGGGGGAGATATACTCGGCCTAAGAATTGATAAGATCAGAATTTTCTGATTTGGTAGTAGTTTCCTTAATTACTTTGATGCTTATCTCCAAATTTAAAAGATTTTAAATATTAAAACAAAATAATTAATATAAAGTTTTCGGTCCATAGGTTACTTTATGTGTAACATGTATTTTGTACATTGTAGAATATTGAAATGTTGCCACAAAAATTGCTTTACTTCATATGTTGCTCATTACCAAGAGTTTGGAATTTATTTGATGCTTTATGTAAGTTTTAATTAAATTTTAAAGTTACAGGGGCATTTTGGTCATTTTGCATGTTTTTAAATCTTGGGTTTTACAGTGATACTAATTAAGTTAGTATTATCTAATCTCTCTTCTTCCCTAGTTTCTTTATCTTGTTCCCGATCCCCTTGAGTGCCTTGCCAATAGACTTGAACCCCCCGATCGTTTGCTCATGCATCGACACTTGTCGGTTGTACATGGTTGTTTGCCTTCTCATCACCAAAGTTAAGTTGGTTTGGTTGAAAGGAAGGTCGGTTGTTTGTTCGAACGATGATGTGTCAAGGTTACGAAAGAAGGTGTCGGGAGAGGGAGTATGAGGACGAGACGTTCCTTCTTCGTTTACCTCATCATCATCTTTATCCATAGGTTGAGATGACGAACCATGACCGAAGGAGGAAGACGAGAAAGTAGCATCGGAGGTGGATTTACGACCACGTTTAGCACCTTTGTCACTACGTGGCTTAGTGCGTCGTTGTTGTCCACCAAGGGGTTTCATGACGGGATTGACAAGAACGTAGTCGATACTATTTAGATGTGGGTAATTGGCCATAACCCACCGGAAGAGACGAGTAAGCAACATACCGTATGGCATGAGCTTATCGGTACGACTATGAATGTTTGCCATTCTCTTTGCCATGTAGTACGCGAGGTTGTATGGCTCCTCATTACTTAGGCAATAGAGCATATGGGCAAGACTCGCCGGAACATGATCCCAGTTGCCCGCAAGACACAAGACGTTTTCTCGCAGAAGGAGTTCCCAACTTTTAAGATCGGGAAGAATCTCTTTGAGATAGATTCGATTGGGATCGAGGTGAACAATGGAACCATCACGCTTTTGGTGCGTGTTGGCGACTCAAGGGACTTGGACATTTCGCTTTATGCTTTCAATGTCCGGAATTTCGGTAAGGAATGAACCTTTACTTTCAAGATTAAAGTGAAGTGACTCTAACGAATGGTCTTCTGTGTAGGCACATTGACCATAGGACGGGACACCTAGAATGTCCCCGAGTTCGGAAATGGATAAAATGATATTTTCATTTTGGATCCAAAAATCAAGATAGACATTACCCTCAAGATCATTGAAGGTACGGACACGGCTATAGAATTCGAGAATGAAACGCGGACAAATTTGATCATTTATTTTGTATAAACAATCAAATTGGATCGTAGGAAAACATGCTTGAATGTTATCCAAAAGAACGAAATAAGCATCGACTACACGACCTTCGTGTATATATCGATGTTGGACTCGAAGAAGATAAGTTTTTTGCTCATCGGAGATGTTTGGGTCATTGATTAGAATGGGAATGTAATCTTTGGTATCTTGAGAATCCATACGAGGCATTGTTGCCTACAAAAATATAATTATGTATATGTTAACTCGTTGCATTTTGATGATCACATTCTTAGTGTATGTGTGCCTATATGCAAACAATGTGGAGGTGCGGTAATCTCGACTCTAAAACAAAACTAATGAGATTACCCAAACGCTCCTTACTTCACTTTTGCTCAATCAAATACGTCAAAGAATACACATTAATTATGTAATTCGATCAATATTTGTGAGATCATGTATGTATACAAAATCGTTTTTTAGTTTGCATCAACAATGCACGAAAAAGATTTCATGATCCTAGATACGTGAAATTTTTCGAAAACAATGGAATTGGGGTGTTTGGCAAATTGCGTCAACTTGGCGCCAAAAATCTTAAAATTGAAAAGCTTCAACGTTAATGATTCCTAATCCAATTTTAAGTATCCTAGACATGATTCCACTAAAAATAATTAATCTTAATATGATTTAACTAAGGAAATTCGGACTAAATTATATAATGTAAGTGGGTTTATGAAAATCCTAGGTTTAGGGAATCATATAAGTTATACGTTGTCTAATCCTAGTCCTAATTGCATAAAAGTTCAACCAAAATTGAAAAACCCCAAATCGATTTTATGCATAAGAACAAACCCTAGACTCAAATTGAAAAGAGGTTAAGGTTAATTGACTTACAATTTATGTTATAGTGATTAAGATTCTTTGATTGCAATGCCTCGAACTTGATTTACAAGAGTGTAGTAGGATTTGGGTGTGGTGTTCGGTTTTGACAGCAAAGGAGAAGTGGGTATTTTGTTTTGAATGATTGTGCAGAGGGAAAAATGGAAGAAAACGGGCTACATCAGATATACGGTACCACGGTACCACTAAAGTTTAGTGGTGCCGTGCCACTTTAGTGGTGCCGTGCATGTCTGAGGCCCATTTTTGTTCCATTTTGAGTTTTGACGAATTAATCTTACTTATTTAGTAAGACTTTTTGATACGAGGGAAGAATTTATACCTAATAAACTCTTTTAACGAAAACGATTAGGTGAGATGACAAGAAATGACCTTAGTATTTCCGAGGAAATGCATAAGTAGTCATTGGAGGAATACGAGGGATGACTTTAATATTTCCAGTGAAATAATTAGAAGTCATGAGATGAGACGCAAGGATTGACTTGATATTTCCAGTGAAATATCTAAAAGTCATGAGACGAAATAGAAGAGATGACTTCAATATTTCCAGTGAAATATTCAAGTAATCATACGAGGAACGTGAAGGATGACTTAATACTTCCAGTGAAATATTTAGAAGTCATGAGACGAGACGTAAGGAATGACTTAATATTTCCAGTGAAATATTTAGCAAGTCATGAGACGAGACGTAAGGGATGACTTAATATTTCTAGTGAAATATCTACAAGTCATGAGACGAGACGTAAGGAATGACTTAATATTTCCAGTGAAATATCCACAAGTCATGAGACGAGATGTAAGGAATGACTTAATATTTCCAGTGAAATATCTAAAGTCATGAGACAAGACGTAAGGAATGACTTAATATTTCCAATGAAATATGTAAAGTCATGAGACGAGACGTAAGGAATGACTTAATATTTCCAGTGAAATATTTAGCAAGTCATGAGATGAGACGTAAGGGATGACTTTAATATTTCCAGTGAAATATTTAAATAGTCATGAGTGGGATGAGAAGGATGACTCAAAAAGTCATGAGGCGAGAAGTAAGAAGTGACTTCAATATTTCCAGTGAAATATTTAGAGAGTCATGAGACGAGATATGAGAGATGACTTTAATATTTCCAAAGAAATATTCAAATAGTCATAAGAGGGATGTGAAGAACGTATTGGTTAGGATATCGATGATGTTGTCCTTTGAGGGAAACTTTTCTAAGAAAATGATTCCTCTTTGGACATTATCGCGACGGAGGAGATGACGTACTTCGATGTGCTTCGTGCATGAGCAATCCACGGGGTTCTCGGTCAAGTCTATTTGCACCTTGGTTGTCTCAGTCGATTAGAGCTTGTTTCATCCATAGTGCTTGTTGTCATGCCTTTCCGGCGCTTACGTATTCGGCTTCGGTCATGGAGATAGCAAGAGTCGTTTGTTTCTTGGAGAACCAAGAAGTTGGTATAGATACTAGTTTCTACACCAATCTCCTTGAGATATCACAATCTCAAGTGTATAGTGCCTTTAATGCATCGGAAGATACATTTAACCGCTTTACGGTAAGAAGTTTTGGGATCCTTCTTACAAGCGAGCACAAGGGCAGACACTAGACATGATATCGAGCCTACTTGCCGTTAGGTAAACTAATTTACCTATCATGCCCCTAACCTAGTACTATCCGCGCACTCACCTTCATCGTCTCTTGTGAGATTCGTTTCCGCGGACATGGGCGTTAATATAGGTTAAGATTTTTCTAAGCTAAGTATCTTTTATATATATATATATATATATATATATATATATATATATATATATATATATATATATATATATATATAGTATACTTAGACTTAAGAAGATGCTATCTTCAATTGATATAGTGCGGGGGCTAGGGAAGAAACTTGATTTACTCATCATGCTCGTCTCAAACTTGTCACGCATGATTTTTGAGTGATCATTGTACATTTCTGGACAAGTTGAATTTGTCATAATTGTCTTCGACAAATATTTGAGTCATGATGAAATGTGAATTTCGTTTCTTTGTGATAGTGTCTACTATGTTAGATCCTAATAACACTACATGCTTAGCATTTCTACTAACAAAGGGTGTTTTAAGAAAGCGTACCTTAGCCTGAGGTGTTGCCCTTAAAACTCGAAGACTAGGCTACCTTTGTTGAAAGCTAGGCATATGAGACACGACTTGACTTTGTGTCACAAGATTAATGCAATCACCAATCATACTCCATTAGTTGGACTTCAAGTTGCTTTCACAACCATTTCTATCTAGCAAGACAGAAGCTCAAACATTTGGTCCCCAATATCTCATAGGTCCAAAGTTGTTAGTGTTAAACATCCTACGCATTTGTCGCATTTGTTTGGGATGTTGAAATGGAGGACACATTTCCCATGGTAAGTAACTTTGTGGTTGATAGTTATTCCAAGTTACGGGAAAGTTACTTGGATAACTTTGTCTTCTAAAGTTACTTCTCAGTAGAGGAGTTCTTGACCGAGGTTTAGGGACATTTGTTTTTCTAGGTGAAGGAGTCTTTGATCTAACATCATGTCTTACAAAACCAAGTCCGGGGGTTGACAAGGATTTGTAGAGACTTTTGACTTCCTTTTTACTAGCACTATGTACTTCTACATTATTAATAACTAAGTGACTTGGTTTAGGACTTAGGTTATTTTTCAAGATTGACCCAGATCTGACTTTAGCACCAGACGGTACCACGGTACCACTAATTTTAGTGGTGCCGTCTGTACCTTTAGTGGTGCCGTGATCTACAACTTCAGATACTTCAGGCTTTACAAATTTTACTTGTTTAGTACTACTTGTAGAAGCTTGGTTTGGGTCAAATCCTAAGCCCGCACGGTCATGTTCACTAAACCTAATGTTTTCAAGCATATCATTAAGTGCCTTTGTCCCTTCTTCAAACTTAATGATCCTTAACGCATTTTCTTTGAGTTTTTCATTCTCTACTTGAAGACTTATGCATGACCTACATCCTACGTCTACTTCTTTATTATTCTCAAGTCTTTTGACTTGATTCTTTAGTTCTAAAACTTGCATTTCGAGTTCATGCAATTTTAATTTTAGTGTTTTGTTTCTACCTAAAATTTTAGAACTTACGTCGCATAGTTTATTATATTCGTCATGTAATCTATTGTCATCTATTGATGAATTATCATTACTATAATAAGAAGAGTCGGAATGTACCTCATTAGAAGCCTGAGCCATTAGGCATGTTTCATCGTTGGGCTTCTTCTCTTCTTCTTCACCGCTATCACTCCAAGAGCCTCCTATGAAAGCTCTTTGGTTGTTGGTTTTCGGTGGTTTAGGACATTCTCCTATGAGGTGATTTGGATCTCCGCATCTAAAGCATTTCCTATCACTCGTTCCTTTCTTTTCATCTCGGTTCTTTTGTGATGTCTTCTTGTCATCACGAGGTTGCCTAACGAACCTACCTCTTCTCCTAAAGAACTTTTTAAAGTCTCTAACGGCTAACGCATACTCTTCATCTTCACTATCGGAACTCGAACATTCCACATCACTGGACTCCTTCTTTTCTTTCAATGCTAGAGATCTAACTCTCTCGCTTTTGCCTTTAACTATATCGGAGTCTTTCTTGATTATCATCTCGTGAACCTTCAAGTTTCCTATTAGTTCATCGAGTGATAATGTCGCCAAGTCCTTTGACTCTTCAATGGCGGTGACCTTTGCTCTCCATTTGGGATGTAGAGCCCTAAGAAACTTCCTAACATAATTCTTGCTAGAGTAACCTTCATCAAGAGCTTTAAGACTAGTAATAATAGTATTAAATCTAGCAAAAGCATTATCAATTGATTCATCTTCCGAAATGGAAAATTGTTCATATTGTTGAACAAGAAGATCTATCTTGTTCTCTTTGACTTGATTATTACCTTGGTGAGTGACTAAAAAAGTTTTCCAAATATCTTTTGCCGTATTACACATGAAAATTCTTTCAAATTCCTTTTTAGGCAAAGCATTGTAAATCATTATTTTAGCCTCATTATTTTTGGCTAGTTTTCTTTTAAGTTCATCACTTTGTTTATCATAAGGAACTATTTCATCCCTTTTGGTTTCCGGATTCTTTTGAATCGGTTGAAAGTCACCCTCGGTAATAATATGCCAAAGATCATTGTCTTTTGATTTCACATACGTTTCGAATCTTGTTTTCCAATAAATAAAATAATCGGTTTCGAAAAGTGGTGGTCTTTGCATACATTGCCCTTCTAGATATTTGTCGGAATCCATTGATCGATTCAAGTTTTAAAATACAATTTACTTTAAAATCTTGACTGACGTGGCTTCTGATACCAATTGTGAAAAACTAGAAGGGGGGGTTGAATAGTTTTACCGGTTTTTAGGTTGTTTTAAAAACTTTGCTTATTGAAAACTTTGATTCGAATCTTATGTGTAATCAATAAACACCAATATGAACACTCAAACTAAACTATCTAATATAAGTAATGAATGTAAAGAAAAGAGATGAAAAGATCAAACCGGGACAAAGAGATTTATAGTGGTTCGGCTACGAAGCTCTTCTTCGCCCTACTCCACTCCCCGAGTACCAAACTCG